>CAWUCO010000183.1:121506-666506 GCA_963920705.1 Odiellus spinosus
AAGTCTGATTCTCTCCAGTAACAAATTCATATTTCATCACAATTTTTCTTGAAGGCCTATTTTTAGTATTTTCTAATATTCAAAATTTTACATCTTTGCCTTGGCTCGTTTTGAAGAAAAAATCAAAAGTTAACTGATCAAATATAAAAGTACTTTTTCCCGCTTGATTTCATAGAAAAATAATGAATTTTGTTTGAAAGATGAATTGAAACTAAGTTTTTTAATCATTTTTCGTTGATTTTATCCTATATAGCTTACTTTTTATGTATCAATTTCCAACGACCTGATGGTATTAAAAAAAGAATATCACAATATAAAGAGTACAAAATAACTTCAATCTTTTTACGAAAATATTTAAAAGGAGTAGCGCAGAGTTCTCGGACGATGAAAATGAATTTTTAAATTTGTCTTAAAATAACCAGAAACAACATTACTATTGCGAAAGAATTCTTAATTAAGAAATCTTTAAAATATAAATATAAATAGCTTGAATTCAAAGTATATTTAAACAAGTTGGGAAACCAAAATATAACCTCCCCGACGTTAGGGTAATCTAACCTAACCTTACCTAAAATAAAAGTTGAAAAGAAGTGTAGAGTATTGGAAGAGTAGAAGAAACAGCGTGCATTTCAATCACACTTCTTTATTTCCCATCTAGGTTACGGAGTATAAGTATTTTACCTTAACCTCAAGGATTCAGAGAATGCAAAAGAGTGTCCTGCGTTACCCATAATTATATGCGGCAGGTCGTAGACTTCTTAATATACACACCAAATGAAATGTCCTGCGTTACCCATAATTATATGAGGCAGGTCGTAGACTTCTTAATATACACACCAAATGAAATGTCCTGCGTTACCCATAATTATATGCGGCAGGGCGTAGATTTCTTAATAGACACACCAAATGAAATGTTTATTTTCTAAGTAAATATGTAAAATACAAGTTCTTGTAATATAAATTAACACTTGAGTATAGGCTGTACTGTGTGATTATCTTCGCTGATTTGATAAAGACGAGGAATTTAGTCTGGGATGGCAAGAAAGACAAGGAATGAACACGACGAAGATGTAGTAGCAAGTTCCTTTTGGACAAACCAAGAAATATTGTAGACTGAATGTTCCATTTACAACCCACTGTCGGTAGATGATTGGTAATTACTTCCGGTACAGTTTTCGTCTGAAATTCTTGTTTTGACGTGCTAATAGAGGACCATTACTGACATTTTCATCATACCAGTGATCCCAGTCATTGGAAGAATCCAAGGATGGAGATGGTCGAGAGGTTATTTTCCCAACCGGCTGACAAGACGTTAGCTTCCACTCCTATTATAAAAAAATATCTTAAAAGACTGAAAGTAGACTAATTTCCAGACTTTTAGTACTTATATTTGATTAGCTGCTTTTATGTTTACAATTACGAGGCCGTATAAAGAACTGCCGAGCTTTTACTGACTGTAGGTATCTCATATGTCGAATTCAAAAACACTAACTGCTTGAACGTTTCAATTCTTCGTAGCCGGGCCGTCTCTTTCTGGTGATAAATGAAAGCCGTGTCGCTGCTCTGTTGACTTCAAATGGTGATAACATTCTGCGCTGGTTGATTATCTCCCTCCTGGTCTGGCCTCCTGGTATGGCCTCCTCTTGTCTGGTATGGCCTCCTCTTGTCTGGTCTGGCCTCCTCTTGTCTGGTCTGGCCTCGTCTCCTCTTGTCTGGTCTGGCCTCGTCTCCTCTTGTCTGGTCTGGCCTCTTCTCCTCTTGTCTGGTCTGGCCTCGACTCCTCTTGTCTGGTCTGGCCTCGTCTCCTCTTGTCTGGTCTGGCCTCGTCTCCTCTTGTCTGGTCTGGCCTTGTCTCCTCTTGTCTGGTCTGGCCTCCTGGTCTGGCCTCGTCTCCTCTTGTCTGGTCTGGCCTCGTCTCCTCTTGTCTGGTCTGGCCTCGTCTCCTCTTGTCTGGTCTGGGTCCCGGTCTGGCCTCCTGGTCTGGCCTCCTGGTCTGGCCTCCCGGTCTGCCCTCCCGGTCTGCCCTCCCGGTCTGCCCTCCCGGTCTGCCCTCCCGGTCTGCCCTCCCGGTCTGGCCTCCCGGTCTGGCCTCCCGGTCTGGCCTCCCGGTCTGGCCTCCCGGTCTGGCCTCCCGGTCTGGCCTCCTGGTCTGGCCTCGTCTCCTCTTGTCTGGTCTGGCCTCGTCTCCTCTTGTCTGGTCTGGCCTCGTCTCCTCTTGTCTGGTCTGGCCTCGTCTCCTCTTGTCTGGTCTGGCCTCCCGGTCTGGCCTCCCGGTCTGGCTTCCCGGTCTGGCCTCCCGGTCTGGCCTCCCGGTCTGGCCTCCCGGTCTGGCCTCCCGGTCTGGCCTCCCGGTCTGGCCTCCCGGTCTGGCCTCCCGGTCTGGCCTCCCGGTCTGGCCTCCCGGTCTGGCCTCCCGGTCTGGCTTCCCGGTCTGGCCTCCCGGTCTGGCCTTCCGGTCTGGCCTCCCGGTCTGGCCTCCCGGTCTGGCCTCCCGGTCTGCCCTCCCGGTCTGCCCTCCCGGTCTGCCCTCCCGGTCTGCCCTCCCGGTCTGCCCTCCCGGTCTGCCCTCCCGGTCTGCCCTCCCGGTCTGCCCTCCCGGTCTGCCCTCCCGGTCTGGCCTCCCGGCCTGGCCTCCCGGTCTGGCCTCCCGGTCTGGCCTCCCGGTCTCCTGGTCTCGAAGTTCACAGTACACGTCTTATTTCGATTATGAAAATAATCGGAAATGTTTCTTGGTTTTATAGTGGAGAAAACTGAAGCTTTTTTTTTCCAACATCAGATGTAATTTTTTCTTCAAAATTGTTGTTTTTTAAACAAGGGAAACCTACTGTACTATTGTTCAAGGAGAGTTTTCACCACTATCCTTTTTCTTAAGAGGTTTAACATTTTGTATCAATCCGCCTCAGCTTTAAATCTTATATCATTTTCATCTTGGATGCCCGTGTAAACGTACCTTTATTTAGATTTTTCAATCCACCCCAAGTTTGCAGCAAGCCTTAGCCTATACTGCCCGTTATACCTTTGCTTTTTGGACTAAATGATATATGGAAAACAGCTTAGCGCGTGTTGCCAACTCAAGCTGGTATTAAACGGTCAAATTTCTCTAAATTTTTGGACAATTTCCTTAATATCTTCTAAACTATCTCGAATTTTTAATTGATTATTCAGCTTCCTTATTAATAAGATTCAGTTTAACAATATTATGATATTAAATTAAAATTTAAATGCATTATACGCTTCAATTCACTAAAAGATATCGCAGCATAAGGTCTGGCCTCCCGGTCTGGCCAATGTACGCGATAATGTACATTATGCAAGCGTATGCGTCAAGGACATATTGAATATCCATATTAGCACGCCATAATCTTAAAATGTCTTTGTTATAAGCGTTCACTCTTACTTCTCGAGGAGATCTCTTGAGAAGAATGACCTTTTTCTTCAATTTCAGACAAACACAATCAATGTAAACTTTTTCCGTCATTTCAAGAGGATTAAAAAACTCCTCAAATGTTTTGGGAGCGGCTTCAAGAGTTAGAGCAGCGATTGCTTTTTGTACTCTTTCAGATTCTTTTTCGATAAACTCTCCGTATACTTCGGTCCAGTTTCTCAAGTCCGGATCGTGTACATACGTCCTGGGCATGGGTGGCCAAGGAATTCCAAAACGACAAACAGTCGTTTCACCCCGCTGGACCTTACACGTTCTCGTGTGTTTGTGAGTCTGAAGCGGAATTAGGCCAGTTAGCTCTTCGTCTTGAGACTGCGAGCAAGATATGAATTGATCAGCAAACGCCTCAACTTCAGAAGCGTTCGAACCATCTGGTTTCAGCTTTGGAGCACCGGAAACCCAAATTAAGCTAAGAACATGTGGGCTGCCTCGATGCTGAAACTCTATCCTATAGTAGTAGTCCACAACGGCCCCTAACGGTGCAGCTTTGCTTCTTAGGTACTCTAAACCTGTGATCAAAATATCGCGCGCAGGTAATTGAGTCCTCTTGAATTAACTTCGCTTTGTCTTTGAAAGCCATACTTTTAAATTCCTCATCAGTTATTCGACTTTGACCAGCAGTAACAAGAAGGGCGTTAATTAAATCTAGCCAATGCGTTTCCGCCGCGCTTACAGTCACAAAGAATGTCGGAATTCCGAGTTGTCTTGCCATGGCTAAAAGATCTCTAGATTTACTTTGCCAAAAAGCGGGTGAGTTTCGAATACTCTCCAAAATCCGAAAGCCATCATCGTGGTTGATAAGGGTTTCTAAGCCACCTTCGGTTCTCAATCTCCCTGCGGTAAAGCTTCTGCCATCAGAAGCCTTAGTTTTGCGCAAGCAAATTTGAATGGCGCTGCTTACTTTTAGGGTCTCAATTTTAAACCACTTAAAAAAGAGATTTGTAACGTCAGTGGCACACCTTCTATCGGAGCAAAGCAATTCCCACTTAACTATGTCCTGATAGCTGTATATCACAGTTATTTTCATTTTTTGGCCCCCATATATACGAGGGAAAGAAAGCTCTTCGCAATCCTCATCGAACAGCAAGGAGGCCGGGCGATTCCCTTCCCCAGGAGCGAAAGTAATAGTCACATCGTTATCCGGAATTAGATCGTCACCGGATATTAGCAATGAGTCCCTGTTGCCGCAATTAACCCTCTCTTCTTCTTTTTCCTCATTCCATTCCTCGTCACTATCTACTTCTGGTACACTTGGAACTTGACGGGGAAGTATCTCCCCAACAGGCGCATTACTAATGCCCAAGGAAGCCTCGATAATTCGAGCTTCCTCCTCTACCACATTTCTGTCATTTTCGTTGACGACAAAATCAACCCTTTCTTCTAAAATCGACGACAATTCTTCGGAAATGGTCACGTCATTTTTTCGATAAAGTGGCGTTCCTACTAACAACCCAAGGGCTTCTAAAATTTGATTTGGGCGTACTGTTTCAAATAAGAATGGGTTAGCATACTGCATACGGCGCATTAATTTTATTTGAATTGTATGCATGTTGTCCGGCAGTCTTGGCAAAACTGAACAAGACGTGTCCACGCTACATGGGACGTTTACAACCGTTCCCTTAGAGCCCCTCTCCGAATCACACCCCAGAGATCTTATCTGAATGAATGGAATTCTAGGACTGATAAGACGTTGCTCGAGATTGGTTAAGCCAGTAACAATCTCGGGAACATTAGGAAAACAAAAACCATTACCGGGACAATACTTCGGTACTTGTCCCTTGGATACATCCCTATAACAAGCCCGACATATAACAACTATCGGCGTTATAACATTGTAAGCATTTCCTGTGAGCCTCTGAAATCGTTCAGAGTCTATAGTCGAAGTACTACTTTTAAAACAAAGCCTAGAACACACTTGGCATTTGTGTGTCGGTATGTCCTTTATCATTTCTCTATATAAATTTTCGTGATAGAGAGGGTCGTCTCTCCTAAGCGTACGGCTTTCGTTATTCCTTTCGTTTTCAATTTGGCGATAATCAGGATTTAACCTATTCTCAGCCCTAGCATCAATATCCCTAATATGATCGCTCTCGCGAACTTGAGGATTTTCCCTCCTTTTAGCCCTGGAGAGTGCGTTCGTTGCTAACTCGCTATCGCGGACTTCACGGTTTTCTCTCCGATTAGCTTTAGCAGCAACATCCCTAGCCTGATCGCTCTCGCGAACTTGAGAATTTTCCCTCCTTGTAGCCCTGTACCTTGCATCCCTAGCTAAATGGCTCTGGCGGACTTCCGCATTATTTCTGCGCTCCGCCCTAGCAGCTTGTTCGTTAGCTCTAAATACTGGGTCCTCTCTACGTTTTGCTTTCGTTATCCCCCCCTTTTCCCTTTGAAGGGGTGTTGCCAGAATTTCAGTGCTTTCAAAATCAACAACTTCCTCAGAAACGTCAAAACCTCCAACTTCGACCGGCCTTCTATCTTTATCGGCCGCCTTTTCCTTATCGCGCTTAAGCTTATATAGCTCTCTACGTCTAGCATTAAGCTTCGCCTTCTTCGCCCTAGTGGCTTCATCCTCAACTTTCGGATCTTTCCTTTTCCGATCAACACCACTAATGTTACTCCCATCTTTATCGTCCCCTTTGAACCCCCAGGCATTTTCGTCAAACCTCCTTCAACTGAAACCTTAAGAACTCACCTTAGCGTAATTCTATATTACACATTAAAGAAAAACACTACGCCTACTTTAATGCGAAAATACAATTTAATGAAAACGCCAACTTACCACAAAACTCCGTTACGTTGATTTAACAAACTAAATACTGGCGGACCGCAACAGCAGTATCACGTTGCTAAACCAAAAACAATTAAACCTCAAAGTAAGGAAATTGTAATTTCGAATTTTTAACTTCTTAAAGGGAGAATGCAACCTAATAACAAGTGATTTTTTAATCGATTCCTTATCGTTTAAATAGGCCTAATCCACCGATAAAAAGTTTACAATACAAATACTAAACTAGAAATAAATTTAAAACTTACCCTGACAATAGGCTTAGCGGGATTCATGGAGATCCTGAATCACGTCCGTGAAAGCTCTAGCGACCAATGAGCAAAGGCCCGTCGATCACGCGAGATCTCCGCGAGATCTCCGCGAGATTTACGTCGCGCGAGGAAAACAGGAGCTCCATGAATCCCACTAAGCCTATTTTCAGGGTAAGTTTTAAATTTATTTCTAGTTTAATATTTGTTTGTAAATATTTTCAGTAGTGGATTAAGCCTATTTAAACAATAAGGAATCGATAAAAAAATCACTTGTTGTTAGGTTGCATTCTCCCTTTAAGCTTTCAATATAATATTAAAACCCAAAAATTTTAATTTAAATGTATTTCGAGAAAAAATATGATTAGGCCAAACAATAAAATCTTTGAATAAATTGGACAAATAGAATAAAAGGACTCCGAGGGGTAACTCACTAGGATAAATTTTGTACACCCGATTACTGATTCGTAAATGATTACTATGATTCTGAAGGTTGCCTACCCCTTTTCCTAACGTCGAAGAGGCTTTTAACCCCATACGAAAAAGAACAAATTTCTACATTTCACTATTGTTGGTTTTGCGCCTGTAATGCTCTACAATTCTTCTCCCGCGTAGCCTCCCCCCCATGAGTAAGTGTAACAGTATCTTGCCATTTACAATATCGAGTACAATAAGACCAGATAAGACTCATTTGTACACCGGTAACCTAAATAAAATTAACTAATTGAACTTTTTATTTTGTGTAGATTTGATTTTTTTAACCAATACTGTAGATTTAATTTAGCTTGTCGTCGCTTTGGAATATCTACGGCTAGGATGGTTCACGAAAAAAATTGTCTTGTGACCTAAATAACATAGTATAATTAATGAAATAATTTTTAATCACCAGATGAATAGTTATTATTATTTACCAAAAAAATTGGTTGTGATTGCTTTGAAATTATGGACGTGGCACTCAAACCAGAATACGTGTAATTTTCAAGGTTTGTCTGTAGTGACTGTCACTAAGGCCGTAAAAAACTAACATATTTAACGAAGCCGATATTATATACTCTAGTTCAGTTTAACCTAACACCACCACCAAAGGCTAAGAGACCCATCAATCTCCATCCTACTCCATGGAATATCTACGGCTAGGATGGTTCACGAAAAAAATTGTCTTGTGACCTAAATAACATAGTATAATTAATGAAATAATTTTTAATCACCAGATGAATAGTAATTATTATTTACCAAAAAAATTGGTTGTGATTGCTTTGAAATTATGGACGTGGCACTCAAACCAGAATACGTGTAATTTTCAAGGTTTGTCTGTAGTGACTGTCACTAAGGCTGTAAAAAACTAGCATATTTAACGAAGCCGATATTATATACTCTAGTTCAGTTTAACCTAACACCTTCACCAAAGGCTAAGAGACCCATCAATCTCCATCCTACTCCATGCTGTTTACTCCGAGCATAGCTCTTTATTCCTTCAACGAATGCATGGGTACAAAGTTGGTAGATTTGAGAAACCAAAATTTTGAAAGTCAGGCTTATTCCTCCCCCCACACCAGCGACATACTCGTCCCTTCAAAAATATAAATAGCTAAAATCCGTAAAATGGACTTTCTTTTGTTCAGAATCATTCGGAGGACTCAATTTGCGCAAAGTACGGGTCAATGCTATCTATCTGATTCGTATTATTGAAATGACGAATAGTCTCATTTGGTTGTGAGCTGAAATCTAGGACTGGTTTTTAGTCTACTTTCTAAATTTTCAAAAAAAATCCCTCTCCCTATTATAGGTTTACAATAATAGAAGCAATAGAGCTAAAGGCTAATGTCTTCTAAATTGTTTAGTCTCAGTTTAACATTGATACTTGTATTTATAATTTTCAGTCCCTTGGCTCTATGAGAATAAACGAATTCCAGTTGAAAAATTCCTAAAACATGGCTAAACCATTCTAAAACCTCCAGGCAATAACTTGTATAGGAAACGATCCTCGCGCCGTCTGAAGTCCTAGAATCACAACTAAAAATAAGTCAATGTTTAACGTTGTAAATCAAGTCTACAATTCTACTTTTCAATAGGTATTCGATTTTGGCGTCGTTAAGAACATATTTATGTAAGTTTTCATGTTAAGGATAGTCACTTTGTCCTACCAATGCAAACTTAATTGGTCAAGCGTATGTTTACGACTGTAGCGGTTGTTTAGTCAGAAATGAAATATTTAAAGCGCTTGAAAGAGGAATTCCCTATTCAAAATAACAGAAATTTTAATTTTATGAATGACGCCAACTCTAACTCATACAGAAAAACTGATTTTGGAAAACCACTAAGGGAAAATTTTAATTATTTGAGAAAATCAGGGAAATTGATTTAGAAAAACAACATATGGAAAATTTTAATTATTTGAGAAAATCAGGGAAATTTATTTTGACTATATCCAGTAGTAACATCTTAATATAGACCATAATGATACCCAAGAAACATCCCCCCTTTAAAAACATCAAATAAAAGCAGAGTTAACCATTTCTGGGAAAGGTTACTGGTTACCATTGTGAAAATATCTCAAGGTTAGAAGAATATATTCGCTATATCAGAAGGCTATATTCGCGTGTGACCTATACAGTAATCCTACTTTGAAAGGGTAATTTCTCTCAGAAAACTTGTTTTTACATGTTAAATTCCACCATTTCCAAGGGTGAACTTCACTATATTTTAAAGTGAATAATATTGATTGCTATTGATTACTATTAAACACAACGTGATTACCAAGATTAATAGGGATTACCAAATATTATTAAAGATTATTGGGGATTATCAAACATTACTGATGATTACCTAAAGATTACTGATGATTACAGCTGATTACGGAAATCTCCCCCACAAAAATGATTACATTAAAAAAGTGACTTCTGGAATTCAAATAATCAATTACTGAATCGTTTGTACACCTGACTACTAGAGTAAGTAACCCCTCGCAGGACTCCAAGGTAAAAAACACGCGTTGATTATAAAACTAAAATTTTGGACTTACCTTATAGGACAACGAAAAAAAAATCCAACTAAAAAACCTAAGTATTCTTACAAAATATAAGATTTTTATATTATTACACACATACACACTTTCTGAGCTACAAACAAAACTAATTTGTAATTTTTGTTGTTTAAAGTTTGAATATTTGTGAGCATAGAATAAAGCGTCTTTCTCTCAAAACTATGCACAAAATATGAGGTTTCTGATTTTTCCATCGTGGTCCCGTTCAATGCGTTTGAAATAGTTTTTAAAAAGGGAGGCTAAATTTAAAAATAACGTGATTTTCAGAATAAAAATATGATCTATTTCCATAGCAAACCATTAAAGAAATGTCCGATTTCTTCTGGACAAGCACAGTTTACAAAATAACCAAAAATATCCCATAACAATGAAGTAGTTGTCAATTAATAAATAATAGAAATAAAAATATAATTGAGAATAAAACTATTTCGTTATCCTCTTTATCCTTCCTTTAAAATACCAAAAGGACATATGAACAGCATCAAGCCCCCTGTGGACAGTGCGGAATAACCCACCTTTTCTGAGCTTTTCAATAGACGGAAAGAGGGCTTAAAAGTAAAAATACTATATCTTATTCGTACAGATAGAAAGTATTTTATAGTATATTACGCGCTGAACTCCCATATTGAAATGAAGCGAAACTTACTTTAAAAAAAAGGTACATGTACATCTACATTCTCAACAAATCTAAAAGGGAGCAGTCATATCCTTCCTATAGAAATGTGAAAAACCTTACCCTTTCTTAAAATAAAGAGAGGAAAGATTCACGACGCCAGTTCACCCCTCGGTCCGAAAAATTTCGACGTAGGCAACACGAAGCCAATTGCATCGATTGAGAAAGATACGAGGGTCCTGTAGCCTTTGCTAATGCTTTCAGGTTACAGTTTGAACTTTGTTACAATCTTGACCCATTCCAACCGCCACAGCCAATTATCGGATGCATAAAGGCAGTTCCAGTCCGCTTCGAACTGACATCTAATATTGAATGTGAATACTTTTTAGCATCCCCAAAAACATAAGTACAATAATTAAACATAAGTATGCCGAAAACCGTTTTTCGCTAACGATTACTAAACGGACTATGCCACGGACTTTATAGTCTCCTTCCTCCATGAAAATCAATCTCATTGGATATAACTTAATTGCCATCATAATTATGTTTATTTATTGATGTTATAATAGTAATAAACAATATCTTTTCCATAACCTATTTTTATTTACTATAGGGTATTTATTTTGCTAGAGTTTGATTTTTATTCTTCTCTATACACTCTCCTAAAAAACACGCGTTCTCCTTGAATCACTCTTTCGATATCACATTCATCGCCCGAATCCATCATGAAATCCAATGTTTTGAAAGTTAACAATGAGAGAATTCATGTTTAACATTTGAACAGCTCCCGCGAGATTTTTTTCTCCAATCTTTCGTGAAATTCCGCGGCCGTATTGGTTGGGCAGGAAATAGCGTGGGCTAATTTCTCACAACAATCTTGATTAAAACATCCTTTGGTGATAGTCCGCATGTTCTCAAGCACCTCTTGCAGAATAATGTTTTTGAAGAGTTTTCTAGTCGTAACTTTCGTTTGCAAGACTTCGTCCAAATTGTTTTTTAACTTTTTCAATCTTTTCCAAGTCGTTTTCTTGAAAGAAATTCCGACGGAAGTCGAAGACCAAGTGGTGCGGTAGCGAGAATGTTTCGAAGAATCTCGATGATACTGTCGAATGTCAATAAACTTGATACCGGTGGGTGATATTTGTCCTTTAATTTGAAATTTATCCGGTAACCAGCCTTGAAAACGATCCAAAGTGTCTTCGAAAAAACCTTCGATGTCTTCTTCCCAGAGCCAGAGATTTTCCGAGACATTTTTTAATAGTTACATGACTCTTCATATCGTACCGACGAACAAAAAGACCCGACTCGTTTATTCCGATAGTTTGTTTGTCGGAGAGAAAAGAT
Source organism: Odiellus spinosus (assembly GCA_963920705.1). Taxonomy (NCBI): domain Eukaryota; kingdom Metazoa; phylum Arthropoda; class Arachnida; order Opiliones; family Phalangiidae; genus Odiellus; species Odiellus spinosus. Next base: position 132,982 of record CAWUCO010000183.1, read on the forward strand.
TCGTGTTGTTGCATGATGAATGTGTAAATTGATTTTGATACGGATTTCTCGGAATGGGTTTCTTATATTTCGTTTAGAGATTTTCTCATCTCCGCAAAGTTCCATCGAGATGATACGAACGAAACAGTTCTAATATTATTACGTACGGTGAAAATTAAATTCAAATCTTTTCGGTGCGGGAAGAAAATATACTCGTCCATCCTCTTACTCTAACTTGTAAAGAATGTTTCGATCTTTCGTGATTAGTAGTTGATTTTCAAATTCGGCTTGAATTAGACACGTGACTGGATATGTTAAAGGAGTCTTATAATTAATGGTTAATCGAGGACTACCATGTTTTGATAAAGAATAATGCTCGGCACTAGCTTTCTCTTCCGGAGTTAAATCAATCACGAAAAATGTATTACCCTTAGCGTATTCCTCGTACGTAATATCAGTACCTTTATTTTTACCATACGTATCAGTTCCAGTAAACAGACTCATATACTCTCGACTCCAGTGTTTAGAATTGATATTTGGTTGAAAGGGTTGATCCGGGAAATTTTTATTACCAACCGATAGGTATAATTGCGTTATATTTAAATGTCTAAAATCAAATGGATTTTCGCTTAAGTTACCATTGAAAGCGCTAGTTTTTACAAAGGATATCGTAACCCGATTCGGAATTCGACCTAAAAATATATTTTCTTTAACCGTTACGCTATCTCTGCTTTCAATATTAAAATATTTTGTAAACTGTTTGGTTTATCGGGTAGACACAGATGGTTTTTTCCAAAACCATAGCGTGCGCTAACATAATATCAGAATTAATTTTTATTTTTCGAACATACATCGATGCATCGGTAATAAGATATTTGTATTTAACAGGCGTTGGTGCCGCGGCACCTCCTGCCGCTGGTGGAGGGATGGATATAATCGGAAAACTATCCGAGGATCGGATAAACCTAAACTTGACATCTACGTTATTTAACAAAAATTTATTCATTTTACAAACATCAAGGGGTGGAACGCCTATCATTTATATTATTTGTGATAAATCGCTTCTATTTTTTCGACTAATCATACCCTTATTCTCATCGTTAAATATTTCATCGGTATCAACTAACAAATCCTTATAATACATTTGTAATGCTAATTGTGTCTCTTTCGCGTCTGTTCCGTAATTTAAATGCGTTGACATATACGCCGAACAAGGACAGACGGTGCACAGGGATTGAACTAACGTATCGTTGAACAAGACTTCCACTTGTGAAAATAGAGACCAAAGCAATTGATTGACGGATCCTACTTTTGGAACTGCCGCGGTAATATTTTCCCATACACCGTAGCATTTTGTTTTAACATTTTAGCTTTAATTTTAAATTTTGTTTTTTGATAAATCAATGTAATTTTCATCGGTACCCGGAACAAAAAATTCCAAAGGTCCTCCATCCGTAATAGTATTAACGGTTTTTAATTCTATATCGTTACTCCATGTTATATTGTAATTACTAGGAGGTTGAGAGAACAAATCTATTTCGGACGACGTTGACCGTAACAAATTGAGAAGTCAAATGAGGATTTTTAAGGGGGCAAATTTCAGAAAAGATAGGCCTTTTAAATTATTCGTAGTTATTTTTCTTCGAGGAAAACCTTATTATTTTATTTTATGATTCCTTGAAAGAGATCACTTTCTAACGCTAAAACCTAAATACATAAAATACATAAGGATTTTGGTTTTGGAAATCCGCAACCTAAATTGGGACTAAAATACAGCGAATGTTTATTCCGTATAAACTCCTTATTTCAGCACGCATAATGCAATATGAACGAATTGCCTCGACTAAAGTCGAGGAGTTATAATAAAACATTATTTAAGTATTTTTAACCGAGTTTTAACGGAATTTAAAGGTCGGTATTCGAGTATTCGTCAATTACAAATTTAAGAATATTGATTATCGAAATACATAGTTAAAGAAAGTATCCATGATTAGCGTATAGCCCCTTTAAAGCCACATATCTCACAACCTTGGTTTGTTTACATATCGAGGACATAAATAAAGAGCTTTTTAATAGTACCCATTCTAGAGCAGAGATGGCCTTTCAAACAACGAGGTTGAGTAATCCCTGGTTTCGGGATACCGTGTGGTCATTAACGAATACTAATTCAAAGTAAGAATAAAAAAATGTGTCTGAAATATACTTAAATCTCGGTGAATGAATTTACGACTAAGTCGAAAGTTAGAATACCCAACCTTTTCTATCGAAAGAAAAGTTTTATTTTGGCTGACACGTAATCCCTGAAAAATAATTAAGCCAAATTTAATGTTAAGGGTCAATGGGAGAAAATCGCTTGTTATGTTTTTTCTTAAATATTTGCGAGTGAATAAAATCAGTTGTTTTGAAATTAGACTCTAAATCCTGTCAGATTGCGATTATAATAAAATTTTACGTTTTAAAAGAAAATTTAACATATCTGTCCCTTCAGCCATCCGAAATCATAACAGGTCTTTCTGGGTCTTTGTTCACAAATACATTTTTGATATAATATCTGTCGCTTCAGCCTTCCGAAATCATAACGTGTCCTTCTGGGTCTTTGTTCGCAAAGACATTTTTGATATAATATCTGTTCCTTCAGTCTTACATTTTTTTGTAAACTTCAATTAAAATAAATTTTTTTCATCATTTTTGATGTTAATAGCTACAGCAGCCGCACTTGATTCAGTCAAATCTCTACATTTTTACCATTGCCCTTTAAACCCAATTAAAATAATTTTTTTCATAATTTTTGATGTTAATAGCTACGGCAGCCGCACTTGATTTAGTCAAATTTCTACATTTTTACCATTGCCCTTTAAACCCAATTAAAATAAATTTTTTCATAATTTTTGATGTTAATAGCTGGGGCAGCCTCACTTGATTCAGTCAGATCTCTACATTTTTACCATTGCCCTTTAATCCCAATTAAAATTAATTTTTTCATAATTTTTGATGTTAATAGCTGGGGTGGCCTCACTGGATTCAGTCCTATCTCTACATTTTTACCATTGCCCTTTAAACCCAATTAAAATGAATTTTTTCATAATTTTTTATGTTTCCAGCTGGGTTATTCGGAGAACCCGGTAGGGTTCTTACGTTATGGGCTGATCATCATTTGTAATGCTATTTTGATTTCCTTAAAAAATTGGACCTTTAGCCAATCAGAACGCTCCATTTCCCCATTGAAATAACATTAAAATCTACTTTTTCGAGGACATGTCCTGTGCATCTCAGAACTAAAAGAGTAATTATTTGTTACGGTTAAAACCAATTTTAAATGGTAGAGCAAGGTTCGAATGTGTGCCTTTTCCAAGTTTCATTTAAAAATATTAAGTCTAAGTATTTTAAAATTAATTCTGAAGTTGACCCTTTTTTTGGTACTTAGCTGGTTTCGCGCATGGCCAAATTCGTAATGTTATTCTATGGGATTTGGTTTTTTGAAAGTGTCTTACCTTTCAGATTTATTTTGTAAAACTTCCGGATATTTTTCAGACTTGGATTTTCCGTGTGGTATGAATTAAGTTTCAAGCTTTATTTTAAGACTAATTTCATAATTTTACACCGATTAGTTGGCCCACAATCTATTCATGAAAACGGAGGGAAAAACAAGGCGGAGAAATAGATTCGCCAAAAACCTAAGCATAATTTGACAAATTAGGCTTAGGTTTTATATGGCTTTTTAAAATCACGAGACACGAGCAGGAGGAGCGCGCTTGATTTGGAGGCTATGGGTATTGAACTCGAATGACTTAATTTCTCCTTCTTCATATTTTTGCCGTTTATAGACTGTGACCAAACTAATCGGTATAAAATTATGAAATTAGTCTTAAAGTAAAGCCCGTAAAATATTTGGAAGCATTAGAAAATAAATCTGAAAGGTAAGTCTCTTACAAAAAATCTAAATCCCATAGAATAACATTAAGTTTCAATTTCTCCGCCTTAAAAGTACTCTCCTTTTTAAAAATGAGTGAAACCCGAACGACTTGCCATTCCGAACGGCAATAAGGAAGGTATTAACATCAAAAATAATGAAAAAATTAATTGGAATTTAGTTTAAAGGGTAATGGAAAATTATAAAGATTTCACTGCGGCTGTCGGAGGTATTAACATCAAAATTGATGAAAAAATTAATTTAAATTTGGTTTAAAGGGCAATGTAGAAAATATAAAGATTTCATTGCGGCTATCGGAGGTATTAACATCAAAATTGGTGAAAAAATTAATTTTAATTGGGTTTAAAGGACAATGGTAAAATGTAGAGATCTGACCGAATCAAGTGAGGCTGCCCCAGCTATTAACATCAAAAATTATGAAAAAATTTAGTTTAATTGGGTTTTTAAGGGCATTGGTAAAAATGTAGAAATTTGACTAAATCAAGTGCGGCTGCCGCAGCTATTAACATCTAAATTATGAAAAAATTTATTTTAATAGGGTTTAAAGGGCAATGGTAAAAATGTAGAAATTTGACTAAATCAAGTGCGGCTGCCCCAGCTATTAACATCAAAAATTATGAAAAAATTTAGTTTAATTGGGTTTAAAGGGCAACGGTAAAAATGTAGCAATTTGACTAAATCAAGTGCGGCTGCCGCAGCTATTAACATCAAAAATTATGAAAAAATTAATTTTAATTGGGTTTAAAGGGCAATTGTAAAAATGTAGAAATTCTACTAAATCAAGTGCGGCTGCCGCAGCTATTAACATCAAAAATTATGAAAAAAATAATTTTAATTGGGTTTAAAGGGCAATGGTAAAAATGTAGAAATTTGACTAAATCAAGTGCGGCTGCCGTAGCTATTAACATCAAAAGTTATGAAAAAAATTATTTTAATTGGGTTTAAAGGGCGATGGTAAAAATTTAGAGATCTGACTGAATCAAGTGAGGCTGCCCCAGCTATTAAAATAAAAAATTATGAAAAAATTAATTTTATTTGGGTTTAAAGGGCAATGGTAAAAATGTAGAGATCTGACTGAATCAAGTGAGGCTGCCCCAGCTATTAACATCAAAAATTATGAAAAAATTAATTTTAATTGGGTTTAAAGGGCAATGGTAAAAATGAAGAGATCTGACTGAATCAAGTGCGGCTGCCGCAGCTATTAACAACAAAGATTATGAAAAAATTTATTTTATTTGGGTTTAAAGGGCAATGGTAAAAATGTAGAGATCTGACTGAATCAAGTGAGTCTGCCCCAGCTATTAACATCTAAATTATGAAAAAAATTATTTTAATTGGGTTTAAAGGGCAATTGTAAAAATGTAGAAATTCTACTAAATCAAGTGCGGCTGCCGCAGCTATTAACATCAAAAATTATGAAAAAATTTATTTTAATTGGGTTTAAAGGGCAATGGTAGAAATGTAGAAATTTGACTAAATCAAGTGCGGCTGCCGTAGCTATTAACATCAAAAATTATGAAAAAATTTATTTTAATTGGGTTTAAAGGGCGATGGTAAAAATTTAGAGATCTGACTGAATCAAGTGAGGCTGCCCCAGCTATTAAAATAAAAAATTATGAAAAAATTAATTTTATTTGGGTTTAAAGGGCAATGGTAAAAATGTAGAGATCTGACTGAATCAAGTGAGGCTGCCACAGTTATTAACATAAAAAATTATGAAAAAAATTTAGTTTAATTGGGTTTAAAGGGCAATGGTAAAAATGTAGAAATTTGACTAAATCAAGTGCGGCTGCCGTAGCTATTAATATCAAAAATTATGAAAATTTTTTGTTTAATTGGGTTTAAAGGGCAATGGTAAAAATGTAGAGATCTGACTGAATCAATTGAGGCTGCCCCAGCAATTAACATCAAAAATTATGAAAAAATTAATTTTATTTGGGTTTAAAGGGCAATGGTAAAAATGTAGAGATCTGACTGAATCAAGTGAGGCTGCCCCAGCTATTAACATCAAAAATTATGAAAAAATTAATTTTAATTGGGTTTAAAGGGCATTGGTAAAAATGTAGAAATTCTACTAAATCAAGTGCGGCTGCCGCAGCTATTAACATCAAGAATTATGAAAAAATTAATTTTAATTGGGTTTAAAGGGCAATGGTAAAAATGTAGAAATTTGACTAAATCAAGTGCGGCTGCCGTAGCTATTAACATCAAAAATTATGAAAAAATTTATTTTAATTGGGTTTAAAGGGCGATGGTAAAAATTTAGAGATCTGACTGAGTCAAGTGAGGCTGCCCCAGCTATTAAAATAAAAAATTATGAAAAAATTAATTTTATTTGGGTTTAAAGGGCAATGGTAAAAATGTAGAGATCTGACTGAATCAAGTGAGGCTGCCACAGTTATTAACATAAAAAATTATGAAAAAAATTTAGTTTAATTGGGTTTAAAGGGCAATGGTAAAAATGTAGAAATTTGACTAAATCAAGTGCGGCTGCCGTAGCTATTAATATCAAAAATTATGAAAATTTTTGGTTTAATTGGGTTTAAAGGGCAATGGTAAAAATGTAGAGATCTGACTGAATCAAGTGAGGCTGCCCCAGCAATTAACATCAAAAATTATGAAAAAATTAATTTTATTTGGGTTTAAAGGGCAATGGTAAAAATGTAGAGATCTGACTGAATCAAGTGAGGCTGCCCCAGCTATTAACATCAAAAATTATAATGTAGAGATCTGACTGAATCAAGTGCGGCTGCCGCAGCTATTAACATCAAAAATTATGAAAAAACTAATTTTATTTGGGTTTAAAGAGCAATGGTAAAAATGTAGAGATCTTACTGAATCAAGTGAGGCTGCCCCAGCTATTAACATCAAAAATTATGAAAAAATTAATTTTAATTGGGTTTAAAGGGCAATGGTAAAAATGTAGAAATTCTACTAAATCAAGTGCGGCTGCCGCAGCTATTAACATAAAAAATATTAAAAAAATTAATTTTAATTGGGTTTAAAGGGCAATGGTAAAAATGTAGAGATCTGACTGAATCAAGTGAGGCTGCCACAGCTATTAACATAAAAAATTATAAAAAAAATTAGTTTAATTGGGTTTAAAGGGCAATGGTAAAAATGTAGAAAATTGACTAAATCAAGTGCGGCTGCCGTAGCTATTAACATCAAAAATTATGTTAAAATTTAGAGATCTGACTGAATCAATTGAGGCTGCCCCAGCTATTAACATAAAAAATTATGAAAAAATTTAGTTTAATTGTGTTTAAAGGGCAATGGTAAAAATGTAGAGATCTGACTGAATCAAGTGAGGCTGCCCCAGCAATTAACATCAAAAATTATAAAAAAATTAATTTTAATTGGGTTTAAAGGGAAATGGTAAAAATGAAGAGATCTGACTGAATCAAGTGCGGCTGCCGCAGCTATTAACAACAAAAATTATGAAAAAATTAATTTTATTTGGGTTTAAAGGGCAATGGTAAAAATGTAGAGATCTGACTGAATCAAGTGAGTCTGCCCCAGCTATTAACATCTAAATTATGAAAAAATTTATTTTAATAGGGTTTAAAGGGCAATGGTAAAAATGTAGAAATTTGACTAAATCAAGTGCGGCTGCCCCAGCTATTAACATCAAAAATTATGAAAAAATTTAGTTTAATTGGGTTTAAAGGGCAATGGTAAAAATGTAGAAATTTGACTAAATCAAGTGCGGCTGCCGTAGCTATTAACATCAAAAATTATGAAAAAAATTATTTTAATTGGGTTTAAAGGGCGATGGTAAAAATTTAGAGATCTGACTGAATCAAGTGAGGCTGCCCCAGCTATTAAAATAAAAAATTATGAAAAAATTAATTTTAATTGGGTTTAAAGGGCAATTGTAAAAATGTAGAAATTCTACTAAATCAAGTGCGGCTGCCGCAGCTATTAACATCAAAAATTATGAAAAAATTAATTTTAATTGGGTTTAAAGGGCAATGGTAAAAATGTAGAAATTTGACTAAATCAAGTGCGGCTGCCGTAGCTATTAACATCAAAAATTATGAAAAAAATTATTTTAATTGGGTTTAAAGGGCGATGGTAAAAATTTAGAGATCTGACTGAATCAAGTGAGGCTGCCCCAGCTATTAACATCAAAAATTATGAAAAAATTAATTTTAATTGGGTTTAAAGGGCAATGGTAAAAATGAAGAGATCTGACTGAATCAAGTGCGGCTGCCGCAGCTATTAACATCAAAAATTATGAAAAAATTAATTTTATTTGGGTTTAAAGGGCAATGGTAAAAATTTAGAGATCTGACTGAATCAAGTGAGGCTGCCCCAGCTATAAAGATCAAAAATTATGAAAAAATTAATTTTAATTGGGTTTAAAGGGCATTGGTAAAAATGTAGAAATTTGACTGAATCAAGTGAGGCTGCCCCAGCTATTAAAATAAAAAATTATGAAAAAATAAATTTTAATTGGGTTTAAAGGGCATTGGTAAAAATGTAGAAATTTGACTAAATAAAGTGCGGCTGCCGCAGCTATTAACATCAAAAATTATGAAAAAATTTATTTTAATAGGGTTTAAAGGGCAATGGTAGAAATTTGACTAAATCAAGTGCGGCTGCCCCAGCTATTAACATCAAAAATTATGAAAAATTTATTTTAATTGGGTTTAAAGGGCAATGGTAAAAATGTAGAGATTTGACTGAATCAAGTGCGGCTGCTGTAGCTATTAACATCAAAAATTATGAAAAAATTTAGAGATCTGACTGAATCAAGTGAGGCTGCCCCAGCTATTAACATAAAAAATTATGAAAAAATTTAGTTTAATTGTGTTTAAAGGGCAATGGTAAAAATGTAGAGATCTGACTGAATCAAGTGAGGCTGCCCCAGCAATTAACATCAAAAATTATGAAAAAATTAATTTTAATTGGGTTTAAAGGGAAATGGTAAAAATGAAGAGATCTGACTGAATCAAGTGCGGCTGCCGCAGCTATTAACAACAAAAATTATGAAAAAATTAATTTTATTTTGTTTAAAGGGCAATGGTAAAAATGTAGAGATCTGACTGAATCAAGTGAGTCTGCCCCAGCTATTAACATCTAAATTATGAAAAAATTTATTTTAATAGGGTTTAAAGGGCAATGGTAAAAATGTAGAAATTTGACTAAATCAAGTGCGGCTGCCCCAGCTATTAACATCAAAAATTATGAAAAAATTTAGTTTAATTGGGTTTAAAGGGCAACGGTAAAAATGTAGCAATTTGACTAAATCAAGTGCGGCTGCCGCAGCTATTAACATCAAAAATTATGAAAAAATTAATTTTAATTGGGTTTAAAGGGCAATTGTAAAAATGTAGAAATTCTACTAAATCAAGTGCGGCTGCCGCAGCTATTAACATCAAAAATTATGAAAAAATTAATTTTAATTGGGTTTAAAGGGCAATGGTAAAAATGTAGAAATTTGACTAAATCAAGTGCGGCTGCCGTAGCTATTAACATCAAAAATTATGGAAAAAATTATTTTAATTGGGTTTAAAGGGCGATGGTAAAAATTTAGAGATCTGACTGAATCAAGTGAGGCTGCCCCAGCTATTAACATCAAAAATTATGAAAAAATTAATTTTAATTGGGTTTAAAGGGCAATGGTAAAAATGAAGAGATCTGACTGAATCAAGTGCGGCTGCCGCAGCTATTAACATCAAAAATTATGAAAAAATTAATTTTATTTGGGTTTAAAGGGCAATGGTAAAAATTTAGAGATCTGACTGAATCAAGTGAGGCTGCCACAGCTATTAAGATCAAAAATTATGAAAAAATTAATTTTAATTGGGTTTAAAGGGCATTGGTAAAAATGTAGAAATTCTACTAAATCAAGTGCGGCTGCCGCAGCTATTAACATCAAAAATTGTGAAAAAATTAATTTTAATTGGGTTTAAAGGGCAACGGTAAAAATGTAGCAATTTGACTAAATCAAGTGCGGCTGCCGCAGCTATTAACATCAAAAATTATGAAAAAATTAATTTTAATTGGGTTTAAAGGGCAATTGTAAAAATGTAGAAATTCTACTAAATCAAGTGCGGCTGCCGCAGCTATTAACATCAAAAATTATGAAAAAATTAATTTTAATTGGGTTTAAAGGGCAATGGTAAAAATGTAGAAATTTGACTAAATCAAGTGCGGCTGCCGTAGCTATTAACATCAAAAATTATGGAAAAAATTATTTTAATTGGGTTTAAAGGGCGATGGTAAAAATTTAGAGATCTGACTGAATCAAGTGAGGCTGCCCCAGCTATTAACATCAAAAATTATGAAAAAATTAATTTTAATTGGGTTTAAAGGGCAATGGTAAAAATGAAGAGATCTGACTGAATCAAGTGCGGCTGCCGCAGCTATTAACATCAAAAATTATGAAAAAATTAATTTTATTTGGGTTTAAAGGGCAATGGTAAAAATTTAGAGATCTGACTGAATCAAGTGAGGCTGCCACAGCTATTAAGATCAAAAATTATGAAAAAATTAATTTTAATTGGGTTTAAAGGGCATTGGTAAAAATGTAGAAATTCTACTAAATCAAGTGCGGCTGCCGCAGCTATTAACATCAAAAATTGTGAAAAAATTAATTTTAATTGGGTTTAAAGGGCAATGGTAAAAATGTAGAAATTTGACTAAATCAAGTGCGGCTGCCGTAGCTATTAACATCAAAAATTATGGAAAATAGCTTAGCGCGTGCTGTCAACTCAAGCTGGTATTAGTATAGAAATTGGCTTAAATTTTTCAATCCACCCCGAGTTTGCAGCAAGCCTAAGCCTATACGGCCCTTTATACCTTTGCTATTTTAAATAAATGATATATGGAAAATAGCTTAGCGCATGCTGTCAACTCAAGCTGCTATTAAACGGCCAAATATTTGGAGAATTTCTTAAATATCTTCAAAACTATCGCCAATTTAAAATTTAATTTTCAGCTACATTATTAATAAGATTAAGAGAAATAATTATAATATTTTGAATTATATTTTAAATTAATATTATGTTTCAATTCACTAAAAGATATCACGCCATAATGCAACATTGTACTAAAAGGTGACTATATAAGCGTTTCGAATACCTTAACAGTTATCTGCAACTTAAAGCTGAAAAGAAAGGGGAACACACCCCCTTGTCAATGTCGGGAGGTAGTAAATACACCTGGCGCTCAGTGTAGATGCGAACGTAACCCTTGACCCGTAGAGGGGGAGAGTGGATGGTTTCAATGGTTGATTTGGATCATATTAGTGAGGGACGCCTCGCTAGTATGACCCGCTGAGATCGGAAACTGGAGGTTGGACCTTGGTGCGTGGATGGTCGGAGGTGATTATAACAGTGGGAGACGTCTCATTGGCTATAATCGCCTTCAACTGTCAAGCATCGGGGTTCGATGGATGGTGGAAGGCGATAACATACAATGGGAGACATCCTGTTGCACGTAATCGCAAGACACCTGAAGCAAATTAATGTGGCAACCACGCTTAAAGGTGGTAATTCCGTTGTACGGGATTGAACGATAAGCTGGTATGATTACGTCTCTAGACTTTTGGCTTTAAGAGCTATGTCACGTGATATCCGGTTACACAGGAAGAGACAGACACACAGACAGACACACAGACAGACACGATCAGTGTAATACCTCCCCCTGAACTGAAGTTCAGTCGGGGAGGTAATAAAAAATAAAGATTTAGAATGTTAAATAGGATATACGAAACGGAAATTGATGTCGGCGAGTTAAATAAGCGGCGACATACTTCTGGTCTCCAGAATTATGTTCTCTTGCTTTAAAGAATTGTTTCGCTTTCCATGCTCATTTTTTGTCGATGCGATTCAATATTATAAATTTAATCTCTAGGTCGGTCTAGCCCGTCTTGTAATATTTTAGGTAAGGCTAGGTTAGTTAATCCCTCGACCTCCCCCGTCCATCTGGTAATCTTTAAGGTGAGGTTAGGTTAGTTAATCCCTCTAATTAGCCAATCCCTCCAACAAGTTAATCCCTAGCTCGGGCTATTTGTAATATTTTAGGTAAGGCTAGGTTAGGTTAGTTAATTCCTCGAATTAGGCCATCGTTCCAACTAGTTAATCCCTCGGGTTACCCATTCCATCAAGTAATCATTAAGGTTAAATTAGGTTAATTAAACCCTGGAAACAGCCCATCCCTCCAACTAGGTAATCCCTATAACTCGGGCTAACCCGTTCCTCTTGTAGTATTTTAGGTAAGATTAGTTTAGGTTATTTAATCAATTGAACTAGCCCATCCCTCTTTTACAACTTAGGTAAGGTTAGGTTAGTTAATCTCTGTCTTTCGAGATTTGTACCTGGGTCTCAATTACGAATTGATTGAAGCCTCAATTAAACGGTTTAATTTTTATTCAGCATTAGTAAGAACTAAGGTTCAATAAACATATAAAGCAAAATAGTGAAATGTGGAAAAGGTGTATATTTTAGGTGAAAAAAGGACAGAAATTATACAAAAAAGAGGTTGCTTCGCACCCTTAAAAAACTCTTTATCTAACTCGAATCAAACCCGTGAAGGGACAGAAATTATTTGTTAGAGAAAGAGCAATTTCATATCTTTAAAATTATAGTAAGTAGATTTAGTCTACTACTTCAAAGATTTTATTACTATTATATATTTTCCAAAAAACGGATAAAGACGACCTAGTTAACCTTCCTCTCCCATTGATGTTAATTTTAAATTCTATCAGTATCACTAATAAAATTAGCTAAAGATGGAGTTCCTTTAATGTATATATATTTATCATTAGTCCTAGGTCGTCTTTATCCGTTTTTTGGAAAATATATAATAGTAATAAAATCTTTGAAGTAGTACACTAAATCTACTAACTATAATTTTAAAGATATGAAATTGCTCTTTCTCTAACAAATAATTTCTGTCCCTTCACGGGTTTGATTCGAGTTAGATAAAGAGTTTTTTAAGGGTGCGAAGCAACCTCTTTTTTGTATAATATATCATGAGGGAAAAATCCCTTATTTTCAGAGGTATAGAAAACCGATCAATACATAAAACAAGTCGTCGTTTTTAAGGGATTGTCGCGAAAGAGATAAAAAGGTAGCTTATGAATGTTTCGGCTCTAGTCTGTCAGTAATGAAAACTCGAAAACAACGAACAAGCCGTCGCGAAGGAGATAGTAATGGAGCTTATGCGTGTTGAGGTCCAGTCTGTCAGTAATGAAAATTCGAAAACAATAAATAAGTAGTCGCGAACGAGATAGTAAGGGATCTTATGCGTGTTGACTTCTAGTCTGTCAGAAATGAAAGCTCAAAAACAACGAACAAGTCGTCGCGAAGGAGATAGTAGGGGAGCTTATGCGTGTTGAGGTCCAGTCTGTCAGTAATGAAAATTCGAAAACAATAAATAAGTAGTCGCGAACGAGATAGTAAGGGAGCTTATGCGTGTTGACTTCTAGTCTGTCAGAAATGAAAGCTCAAAAACAACGAACAAGTCGTCGCGAACGAGATAGTAGGGGAGCTTATGCGTGTTGAGTTCTAGTCTGTCAGAAATGAAAATTCGAAAACAATAAATAAGTCGTCGCGAACGAGATAGTAAGGGAGCTTATGCATGTTGACTTCTAGTCTGTGAGTAATGAAAACTCGAAAACAACGAACAAGTCATCGCGAACGAGATAGTTGGATTAGTCCTATTTAAACGATAAGGAATCGATGTTACTTATTACAAGGGCTGGACGTTTCCATAAAAATACCTACGAATTTTGCTATAAATTAAAATTATCCGTAAACAGGGTTGCCACAGTTTTTAGATTCAAATTCCCTAACTTTTGCATGTTTTTCCCTGACCTTTTCCAACGATTTTTCCTGAACTTCTCGGCTAATACCAGGGTGACCAGGGAAAAAACTTGAAATTTTATAGGAAAAATTAGAAATTTAAAGGCGAATTAAATTACAGGAAATATAGGATAAATAATAACGAAAATATAGGATAAATAACAGCGAATTTATAGGAAAAAGTAGGATATCTTTCAATATCCGTTGATTTAACATTTTACCAAATATTTAATGCTTTTTGTTTTCTTTAAAATCTTAACCTGTTCTGTTTTTGACTTTATGCCTTTGGTGGGAAAAACATTATTTAAAGGGTAACTAAAAAGCTTAGTGTGCCTTGCCAAGTGTTAATGTTTCGTTTGGAACTAAAACTGACCTGGCGACTTATCCTTAAAGGCTAGGATTGAATAGTGGGTAAATTCTTAAAGAGAACCGTCTAAGCTACAAAATCAGCGTGGTGCAAATTCTAAGCCCCATCAAAAAGAGCGAAAAAAATAGATTTAAAGGGAAACCATAGAGCCTATTTGTGGGCCTTGGCAAAAAAATTAATTCCATTTGGAACTAAAACTGAGCTGGCGACTTAGCCTTAAAGGCTAGGATTGAATCGAGGCTAGACTACAAAATCAGCCAGGAGCAAATTCTATATCCAATCATAAAGAGTGAAAAAAATTGATATAAAGGGAAACCATAGAGCCTGCCTTGCCAAAAAATGAATTTCTTCATTTGGAACTAAAACTGAGCTGGCGATTTATCCTCAAAGGCTAGGATTGAATCATGGCTAAATTCTTAAAGAGAACGGTCTAAGCTACAAAATCAGCGTGGTGTAAATTTTTTTGTCCGCGTATTCTTGAAATTCGCGTCGAACGCTAGCGATCACCGGCTCTTGGTATCTGATAATTAAAATTTACGCGTCACTACAATATTTAAACACAAAACTGCGTTCTAGGATTGAAATAAAGGTCGCGGCGTAACTATTCGAAATCTAGTTTTCGAACCAAAAGTGCGGATTTTACGTAAGACTTTAAAGGCTAATTTTCAAAAACCTAAAATAATTCCTTCCATCAACTGAAAACTATTTTAATTTCTGCCAAGGAAAATGGTTAAGATAACTCATACGCCCTTACCAAAATTCCACTCCAGTTCAGTTACATCAAGTCTTAGTAGTAAAAGTTGGAACTAATGGCACTATTTGACAATCTAGAAACTGATATCACCCTTGAAATATACACCCATATTAACGGTTTATATCTCTCATTTTTAAAGGTACTCGATACACTGGTTCTATCTGGCAACACATGGAACGGATGCCATAAATAAGTAGACGCAGACTGCTACCACGGTCTATAATGGGGTATTTTTCGAGTACAGGCAAACACATTTTGACATAAATAACGCCATAAGCTAATAAAATCCTCCTTCTAAGTCTATTACTCTTCTCTTCCACTCAGAAACGCTCAGTTGGCGAAATAGGCGCCTCCACTAAACCGGGTATTCAAAACCAAGCTTGAAGAGCGGGTGGGATTCGAAAAAAATTAATATCGAATCAAATATGATCGCCGAGCGGGTAGCGATTGTTTTAAGCCAAAAAATCGCTTTTACGAAAACGATTAGTGAAAAAGTGAAAGTTTCATTTTTTTGTCCTACTCCTATTAGGCGGAGCGAATGACTAGGAGTCTCCACCCTATGCCACATGTTGAATGGACAGCTTCATATTACGGGCACCGCGACTCGGCCCAGCAGGAGCAGTTCCCTCAATCGTAAACGGGCTTTCTCTCCTACCTAATATATACAACCTAGTTAGGCCTCGTTGGAAACTTCAAGTGATCCGTTTCCGCTGTTACTTAGGTTAGCAAGGCGGTGGACAAAGTAAGGGTTTCTTCTCAGCGTTTAATTTTCGAATCCGTCTTATATAATAAGTGTACTAGATTATACAACGGCTAGGCTTTATAATCGATTGGTTCCGCGCTTATAATCTTCTAGAAATAGAACCCAGAATGATTATACGAAAGGTTTCTTAAATTGATCGTCAAATTCCACGACCGCGCATTCAGAGACGCGTAACGAATCGTCGGGTAGGCTACCGCTAAAAGCGAGGTTATCCTCGAGAAGCGGAAGTCATTAAAGGTAAAGGTTGAGCTAATATTTTCTTGGGCTTAAAGCAATTCAAATACTTGCATAAATAAAATCCAAATGACAGAAACGTTCACAAAGATTATAATTTTATTAATTATACAGAAAAAGGTTTCTAACTACTAAAATGTACACACCGCCATGAGGAACACTCAAAATCAGGTTCAAATTTCAGCTCGTAAACAACTAGCCTTAATCTATACTCGTAGAGATAACGATTCAGATTTGTACTCGCTGAAATTTCAGCCTGACCCAGTTGGGAAAGGGGAACCTCGGTAAAGATAAATTTTTCATTGGCGGAGATGTAACGTACGCTGACCAATGAGAGTCTTGGCAAAAGCTTACGCTCTAAATACGCGAGTGTTCGTAATTTCGCTGTCAATAGTTTTTTCTTTGGAAATGGAAATAAACTTGTACCATCCTTTTGGCGCAATTTACACCCTTCTACAGAAATCTAAGCATTTTCGGGATAAAAGTTTAGGCTTCCGTTAGAAATCGCTAACGGAAACGGACGGGACACGGTTCTTTCGCCGTAAGGTGGTGTCCTCCTGTGGCAAAAACACGTAACTAAAACGCGTTCAGCGATAAATGCCGGAGGGGAGCGGTTAATGAGACGGCAGCCTAATGCGCACTTTACTTTTTACCTCCCCGACTGAACTTTAGTTCAGGGGGAGGTTTTACACTGGTCGTGTCTGTGTGTGTGTGTCACTTCCTGTGTAAGCGGATATCCTGTGTAAGCGGAAATCACGTGACCTAGCTAGAGACATTATCATACCAGCTTATCGTTCAATTCCGTTTAACGGGAATTACCTCCTTTAAGCGTGGCTGCCACAATGAGTTTCAGGTGTCGTGCAATTATATACAACAGGACGTCTCCAATTGTATATTATCGCATGCCACCATCCACTTTACGGTCAAACCTCGATGCTGGACAGTTGAAGGCGATTATACGCAATGGGACGTCTCCCACTGTTATAATCACCTCCGACCATCCTCACACCAAGGTCCAACCTCTAGTGTCCGATCTCAGCGGGCCATATTAGCGAGGCGTCCCTCACTAATATAGTCCACATCAACCTTCCACTCCAGTCATCTCCTCCCTCTACGGGTCTTTGTGGTGCAGTTACCGAATGCCTAGGGTTACGATAAACGTCTAGACGTTGAGAAGGGGGGGTTTTCCCCAACTCTTCTCGGTTACTCGCTCGGTGAATAAAGGTTAGCGAAAGCTATATATACCCCTTTTCCATGCCCTAACTATTTTGGCCTTATGCCGCGATATCTTTTAGTGAATTGAAGCGTATAATTCATTTAAATTTTAATTTAATATAATAATATTGTTAAACTGAATCTAATTAATAAAGAAGCTGAAAAATCAATTAAAAATTCGAGATAGTTTAGAAGATATTTAAGAAATTTCCCAAAAATTTAATGAAATGTGACCGTTTAATACCAGCTTGAGTTGGCAACACGCGCTTAGCTGTTTTCCATATATCATTTAGTCCAAAAAGCAAAGGTATAACGGGCAGTATAGGCTTAGTCTTGCTGCAAACTTGGGGTGGATTGAAGAATCTAAATAAAAGTGCGTTTACACCGTCCACTGAATTCGAATTAATACAGACAAAGGTACTTTGACAAAATTTGATAAGACTTCTTTCGGTACGAGAGTTTCTCTAGTTAAACACAGATTTAAATAATGAAATATTGATAAATTATATGAAGTAATAGAGAGTAAGGTGCCTGAATTGGTTACAAAAGGGTGAAATCATAAGCTTAGCCTATTTTTATTAATTGCTTCAAAATGATAAACAAAAATTTTATTTCTTAAACAGTAGAATGATAAGGAATATCCATTGAATTCGAGCTAATAGAGAGAAAGTATAGTTTATTGTTTACGAGTGCTTCTCTTAGTTAAACAAAGATTTAATGAAATGTGACCGTTTAATACCAGCTTGAGTTGGCAACACGCGCTAAGCTGTTTTCCATATATCATTTAGTCCAAAAAGCAAAGGTATAACGGGCAGTATAGGCTAAGGCTTGCTGCAAACTTGGGGTGGATTGAAGAATCTAAATAAAGGTACGTTTACACGGGCATCCAAGATAGAAACGACATAAGATTTAAAGCTGAGGCGGATTGATACAAAATGTTAAACCTCTTAAGAAAAATTATAGTCGTGAAAACTCCCCTTGGACAGAAGTACAGTAGGTTTCCCGTGTTTAAAAAAACATCAGTTTTGAATAAAAAATGGTTATCTGATGTTGGAAAAAAATAGGCTTCAGATTTCTCCACTATAAAACCAAGAAACATTTCCTATTATTTTCATAATCAAAAGAAGCCGTGTAGAGTGAGACCAGACGAAAGAGAGCTATAGTGACTTAAGTGAGAAAATCAACCAGTGCAGAATGTCATCACCATTTGAAGTCAACAGAGCAGCGACACGGCTTTCATTTATCACCAGAAAGAGACGGCCTGGCTACGAAGAATTGAAACACGCAAGCAGTGAGTGTTTTCGGACTCGACATATGAGATTCTTACAGTCAGTAAAAGCTCAACAGTTCTTCATACGGCCTCGTTATTCTAAACATAAAAGGAGCTATTCAAGTATAAATATTAACGGTATGGAAATTAGTCTATTTCAGTATTCAAGATATTTTTTTTATCATAGGAGTGGAAGTTAACGTCTTGTCAGCCGGTTTGGAAAATAACCTCTCGACCAGCTCAATCCTTTGATTCTTCCAATGACTGGGATCACTTGCATGATGAAAATATCAGTAATGGTCCTCTATTAGCACGTCAAAACAAGAATTTTAGACGAAAACTGTACCGGAAGTAATTGCCGATCATCTACCGAAAATGGGTTGTAAATGGAACATTCAGCCTACAATATTTCTTGGTTTGTCTAAGAGGAACTTGCTACAAAATCTTCGTCGTTTTAATTCCTTGTCTTCATTGCCATCCCAGACTAAATCCTTCGTCTTTATCAAATCAGTGGATTATCTCAAAGATAATCACACAGTACAGCCTATGCTGTAATGATAATTTATATTATAAGAATATGTATTTTACATATTTATTTAGAAAATAAATTTCATTTGGTGTGTCAATTATGAACTCTACGCCATGCCGCATATAATTATGGGTAACGCAGGACATTTCATTTGGTGTGTATATTAGAGTCTACGACCTGCCGCATATAATTATGGGTAACGCATGTCATTCTTTTGCATTCTCTGTATCCTTGAGGTTAAGAGAAAATACTTACACTCCGTAAAATAGAGAATAATGATTGAAATGCACGCTGTTTCCTCTACTCATCCAATACTCTACATTTCTTTTCATCTTTTATTTTAGGTAGGGTTAGGTTAGGTTAGATTACCTTAACGTCGGGGTCGGGGAGGTTATATTTTGGTTTCCCAACTTGTCATTTCTGAACGCGACTAAATGGACCAATAAAAATTTGGTCTTTTGGTGTTTGACAGAGAAGAAATTTACAGGGGTCGTGTGACTATGGCGGGCCCCATGTTTCGTTATTTAAAAGCTACTAGCTAATTATTTACCAATCTCGGATGAAAAATAATGATCGATCCAAACATTTTAAGCAATAATGAATGTTTTAAGCCCAAGAATATATTAACTCAAACTTTACCTTTAAGGCAGCGAACCGAAACGTTCCTACGCGCGGGAACACTGGGTTTAAATTTAAAATTAAAGTCGATTTAATCTAGCTCAAATTTAGAAACGAAAGCAATTCGTTTCGGCGGTTAATTTCGTGATTAATATCATTAAGCTCTACCTTAATCATATCCGCAAAATATGATTTCTCGGTTTCAAGCAGGTGACCCGACAACTACCTTTAAACCCCTTATATTCTTTTCAGATGAGTCGGGTAACTAGACGCTTTTTAATCAAATTTAACGGTGGTTTAATCACGATTAACGTAAATCTGATTAAACCACGCCTCTTATTTGGTGTAGACCACGATTAAAGGGTAGTACTATGGACGAATAAGAGTATACACAGGGACGAGTGGCAGAAGTAATTTTCTGGATTGTTAGCGGCATTTCTAGGAACTAACGACAAACCGAGTCAAAAGGGGGGTAGGAACGCTGGGAAAAATACTAGCGCAAGATTTATAAAATTAGACCTTTAATTTACGCACGTGTTTACTGAATCAGCGGCATTTCTAGGTACTAACGACAAACCGAGTCAAAAGGGGTAGGAGCGCGGGGTAAAATACTAGCATTTTTACTCGGCTAGGTTTGGTCGGGGGGTAAAAAAGGGGCACGACATTTAACAAGTCTCGGACGTGGCTCTATAAGGGAAATCTGCATCTGCCACTCGTCCCTGTGTATACTCTAATTCGTCCATGGTATTACCTACTGACGTCGAGCAAAAACTTCGCGCTAAAAATAGCCAAAAGTAAAATTTGATTGCTCGATCCGCCCACTCGTTCGTTAGGTTTTCTCTCTATAAGGCACGATTTTTTTATCGGTTCACTAAACGTTTCGATCAATTTTCACACTTAAAAGTGCCAAGAGTTAAATAGATGGCATGAATTATGGGGTTTGGAAGGCGAAAGAGTATCGAGAAGGAAGGAAATCGACTAGAGGGAATAATGGCTCGGGGAAAGACGCCGAAGAAATACCATAGCTAGCGGATGGCACTCAATTGTCGTTGGATTCCGCGAAATGGCCTTCGACTTGCCCCGTGATATGCTAAGCCTCCAAATAGCTTAAACTCCTGGTCCGGGATTAAGCCTTCTTCGCGCGGACGTGACCAACTAATTCGGCGAACGAGGAGAGCGATATCTACGCGACACGCTTCGCTATAGAACCTATCGAGTTGACCAGTCTGACGCAACCTATAAAGGTTCTACGAAAAATGCAAATAACGCCCGCCGAGACTTAAGGATTCCAAAGCTTTTTTACCGGTTTGGTTAGTTTATCGATAATCCTATCTCTATCCCAGGCGTACCGGCAGCACTTCGGCTAAGAGACCCAACGACTTAATATTCGTTAGTATTTAAGCCCTTGCCGGTGACTTTTATTCTCGTCACCTTTACTCGAAATTGGGAGCTCTAATAGCGGAACTAATCGTCTCGACCCCAACGCCATTTTAACCTAAATGCTAGAATATTGATTTCAAGCTATAAATGTACATTACGTAAATGAAAAATACGACTAAAAGAGAGGATGAAAACTAATAATCGGCTGTTTTAATTAACTCAGGGTGACCAGGGAAAAATATGAAATTTAAAGGCGAGGAGGATATAGGATTGAAAATTTAAAATTATAGGAAATATATAATAAATTATTACGATATACGATAAATAACAGCCAATTTATAGGAAACAAGTTGGGAAACCAAAATATTACCTCCCCGACAACCACGTGATGTTAACTAACCTAACCTTACCTAAAATATTAAAATTTATGGCATTTGTGGAAGACGAAGATTGAAAGCAAAAAGAAATAATATCTCAATTAAACACCAAATATATTAAACCAATAATTCAGATCAGAAATATACTTCTTATCAAGATAAATTTGAATGCAAAAGAATCAAACTTAATTCAAAATAAAATTTTGAGAACCAGAGTCGGAAAAAAAATTTGCTGAATAATGAATTAATTTTAATATAAATGCGTATCGAGTAAAATAAGCAAGGTCAAGGTTCTTCTTTTAAAACCATATAATAATTTTGAAGGCTCTAGAGTATTTGCAGACCAAGTAACGCCAATAGGCAAAATATTATATCACATTGAACCTATATGCATTTCTTCAGTATACCAACAAAACCCTAAATAATTCTCTACTTAAAACCAAACCTAACTAGAGAAAAAAAGGAAAATAAATAAGATATAACCACATAGATTTCAAGATAAATAATCCAGTCCATAATTCAGTATTAAAACAAAAAAATCAGAATTAAGACAACTGAAATTAGCAATCTTTGGTAATATGTAAAATAGCCCTTACACGAACAATTTGAGTAAAGCAAATTATCAAATAAACGCCTAATAAGTCAATTAATTAAAATGAAAAATATTAATCTTACCACTACCAAATAGCGGGCAGAAAACACAGACATCAAGAAAACATTAGCAAAATAAATTTTCAACACCGGTAATCCTGAGAACTAGATTCTACAAAATCTTCCTGAATAATAAATTTATTTTAATCTAAAAAATATAAAATCTTAAAAAAAAATATCTATATAAATAACATATTGATAAACCAATTAAAATTAGATGCGAAAAACATTTAATCTCGATATGAGATTAAATACACAAGGTCAAGGTTCTTCTTTTAAAACCATATCAGAATTTTGACGGTTGTAGAGTATTTGTAGACCAAGTAACGTAAAAGGCAAAATGTTATCAAATTGAACCTATACATGGCTTTAGTGTACAACACAAGTTATGAAACAAACGTTATTTTACGTGACTACACACTAGCTAAAATGTCACCGAAAATAAACGACAGTAGGCATTAACAAGTTTGTGGCAGGTTATTCAACATGTAGACCTCAATTATCATGTCTCCTATCCTACGTGGTAATAGTTGGTTTGTTATTCAATGGCGAATTATTAAAGATTGGGTTTAAAGCACATTCCAGTCACGGAACTCAAGTACATGAAAATCAAAGTAGGTAATGGAGAAGTTTAAGTTAGATATACGGGTACATTCGCTCCAAAAGTCAAGTGCAAATCACCCATAAGACCTTACATTATATGAGGCTTTTACGCAGGCCTTAAGGTTATGTACAAGTACGAAGCCCAAACACACGTGTATTAGCTCTCCTCGACACCGAGGTAAAGGAGGTATCACTCCACGGAGAGAAACGCCAGTCGAACCAGCTAAGAGCCGCTGTCGAATTACCATCACACTAGTGAATTGGTACGGCGAGCGAAAAGGTAACCAGCTCTTCGGCCGAAATAGTATTTCACGCTTTTATATATGCGATAAACAAAATAAAAAAAACACCTACACATTTTAATAACTGAGGCTAAGCTAAAAAATTAAATCAATCAATTAAAATAGATAAAAAACAAGACTACTTCCATATGCGTAGAAGTTGAACTGTATTAGTTTTCCAATCCACCCTGAGTTTGCAGCAAGCCTAAGCCTACAATACCTTTATACCTATGTTTTTGGACTAAATGGTACATGGAAAATAGCTTAACGCGTGCTGCCAACTCGAGCTGGTATTGAACACACAAATTTCACAAAATTCTTAGACAATTTCTTAAATATCTTCTAAAATAACATTTAATTTTAATTTAATTTTCAGCGAAATTATTAATTAGACTAAGTTAAGTAATTTAA
The DNA here is from genome assembly GCA_963920705.1 of Odiellus spinosus. NCBI lineage: Eukaryota > Metazoa > Arthropoda > Arachnida > Opiliones > Phalangiidae > Odiellus > Odiellus spinosus. The sequence goes on from CAWUCO010000183.1 coordinate 156,163, forward strand.
GAAATTTTAATTATAGTTTAAATGAACATTTCGTTTCAATTCACTGAAAGATACCACGCCATAAGGCTACAACGCGTTAGTGTAAAAAAAGTGGTATATAAGGCGATCGAAAAACATTATTAGGTATCTGTAACTTAAAGCTGTGAAGAAAGAGGAACCCACCCCCTGTTCAATGTCTGGAGGTAGTTATTACACCAGGCGCTCAGTGTAGCTACGAACGAAAATCTGACCCGTAGAGGGGGCGAGTTGATGATTGATGTGGACCATATTAGTGAGGGACGCCTCGCTAATATGGCCCGCTGAGATCGGAAACTGGAGGTTGAACCTTGGTGCGTTAGGATGGTCGGAGGTGATTATAACAGTGGGAGACGTCCCATTGTGTATAATCGCCTTCAACGGCCCAGCATCGAGGTTTGATGTGGATGGTGGAAGGCGATAATATGCAATGGGAGACGTCCACGGTTGCATAAAATCGCACGACACCTGAAGCTTATCCATGTGGCAGCCTGATTATAGGAATTCCCGTTGAACGGAATTGAACGATAAGATGGCATGTTTACGTCTTGAGTCCCAAGATTTTTGCTCTACGTGCTAGGTCACGTGATATCCGGTTACACCGGAAGTGACAGACACACAGACACGACGAACGTAAAACCTCCCCGTGAACAAGTTCACTCGGGGAGGTAAAAATGATCTTTCAATATCCGTTGATTTAACATTTTTACCACTTATTTAATGCTTTTTGATTTTCTTTTAAAATCCTAATCTCTTGTTTTTGAATTTATGCCTTTGGTGGAAAAAAATTTAAAGGGTAACTAAACAGCTTAGTGTGCCTTGCCAAGAGTTAATATTTTCGTTTGGAACTAAAACTGAGCTGGCGACTTATCCTTAAAGGCTAGGATTGAATCGAGGCACCATCAAAAAGAGCGAAAAAAAAATTATTTAAAGGGTAACTCTAACGGTAAACAATGCGTGCAATTATCGTATCATTTGATTAGAATAATTAAATTATAGTATTACCATTTGATTAAAATAAATTATAGTTGTACCATTTGATTAAAATAATTAAATTTTCGTAGTATCATTTAGTTAGAAAAAATTTAATTAGTATAATTTAAATTAAATTAGTATCATTTAAATTAAATTAGTATAAGTAAAATTAAATTAGTATAAGTAAAATTAAATTAGTATAATTAAAATTAAATTAAATTAGTATAAGATGTCACACTTTCTATGGATTTTGGCTTTCTATGGATTTCCTTCAAATTGAGATATAAATGTTAAGCTTAGTTAAAGGAGCAAAATGATCCATGGGCACTTTTTCCTAGCTCCAACGGATTGACCAGCATCGATGGTTAAAGATTGGACACTCATAGTTAGGTCTGGGATATTCCATACCATTTTTTGGTCATGAAGCTAAAATATTAATTAAGCTTATTCACTCATTGATAAAGTTGTCAAGTTGGCAACGCACTAACCTGGTGATTGCAGAGACCCGGGTTCGATTCCCCGGAAAATCATTTTATATTTTTTTTTTTTAGTGTTAATTACTAAATGATTTAGTGTTATATTGAAACATTTGAAGCAATAAATGCGTAAATAATAATACAAGTAAGCATATTAAGTATAGAAGCATGTACATTCATTACCCACCAGGAAATGACCACGGTGCCCCAATGGTCGTACTAATCTAATATTAATATCATCATTCCCATTTTCTCGTTTTAAAATTTTGTCCGTCAATAGTTCTTGACATTAGTTGTTTACACAGAGATTCTTCTCCCGATAAGAGGGATATTTGGTGTTTGTAACACCTTCACCTTTGAAGAAACGATCCTATCTCATTTTGAATTCTTTAGTCCAGTCAATTATCAACAGCTATTAAACAAAAAACACTGTTTCCATCTTCCATTATCATTTGGCTTATAGATTATTATTTTTATTTTTCTTTCATACTATGCTTTGTGTGAATATTTTATCCTGTTTGAATTTAATATTTTTTAAATACATCTGAATGTGATTGTGATTTCTTTTATGCAACGTTTTATTTTCGCTTAAAAGGGAAAACCAGTGAATATTTGTTTTATTTGGGCAAGCCTATACCCATATTGGCTGTACATGCTTTTATAGTTAATATGCCTATTTGTATTATTATGTACGCATCCATCACTTAAAGTGTTAGTAAAGGGATTTGGCTTACCTCATGGATTTCGCTTAAACTATTTTTTTGTATAGATTATAACCCCCTCTTTCAGGTACAATTTAGTTTTCATCAAAATTCCACGTCTAAGTATATTAAAATTAAGTTCAAACATTGATAAAAAACCTAGGTGAAAAAACTGGCGCCATACGAATTTGACTCCCTAAGAATGTCTGACGTTTCAGTTTAGGAGTTTATACCCCAATTTTAGTTGTAAATATGGTACTTTTTTTCCTACTACGTAGTATTACGTCTTCTACCGTCGCTGAGCGGAACCCACGTAAAACTGTGCCTTCCTCTACGATTCCTAGTTTTTTCCCCCCATTTGGCAAAGGCCCCATCATCCTTGAACATAGAAGGCAACGGAAATGCGATAGACTTTGAGTTCGAATCGACGCCTCGAAAAAAACGCGGCAGTGGCGTAGTTTCGGCCGAGGCGAGCCTAGTTTTTTCGCAGGTGACGGCTTAAGCCATGAACTGCGCCGTTTATGCTTACTGCCATGTCGCGTCTCAGCTCTCCCGTGAACGCCCTTACAAAAAACGAGGATCTGGAATCTATCTTTTTTGTGGCTGCAATCCAGAAAATAAAAAAATCTGGAAACTGACTACAAACTTACCACTAAGTGCCTGAAAACGCTTCACATTCAGACAACATTCAGATACTATTCAGTTTATTGCAGCCAAAACATTTTTAAAATAAATTATAAATTAGCTTTTTTAAGACAAATTGCAGACGAAAAACAGCTAGCTTACAGACGAAAAACAGCTAGTTTGCAGACGAAAAACAGCTAGTTTGCAGACGAAAAACAGCTAGTTTACAGACGAAAAACAGCTAGTTTACAGACGAAAAACAGCTAGTTTACAGACGAAAAACAGCTAGTTTACAGACGAAAAACAGCTAGTTTACAGACAAAAACAGCTAGTAGGCTTAATGCAACTAGGTTGTAACTATATATAAATATAGTTAATTAGCACACAATTTATTATGAAACGTAATTGCGGTCATGCAATTTTTAATAGATATTTAAAAAATTATAACTAATTAATCAATATCCTCATCTGAAGTTAATTGAGTGTCCACATCGAAGCTAATTCCATCCAGCATCCGTCTTTTGGGCGTAGTTATAATTGAATTTTTCTTTGCCAATTCGTTCACTTTTTTTTTTCGCTTCTCAAAACTTCTCACCACAGAAGCACATCTGTTATTAAGGCATTTGTCAAATTTTTCTTTAGAAACCATTTTATCTGGATCGTCTTTGAAGCGTTTGGCCACAAAAGCTAGAACATATTACGTCAATTAGTCTCGAGTATTCTATCAATTATTTAACTGAGTAATTAAAGAGATACTATGATAAGTTATTTTTAATCTATTTGAGCTGTTAAAATACACGTATAACCCATATCAAACAATTTACAAAGGTGTTGTATAATTAAATGTAAATTACATAAACTAGCTATAGTTTCGCTAAGCCTACATCAGTCGAGTTAAAATTTTAAGACTGGAAAATTTCTTAGGTACCAATGAAGTATCGAAGAAAAATGCAACGTGAACGATCTTAAAACATGCGCTATTTCTCTTTATAATATAAAATTCTCATCACGCATTTGAAGGAAGATTGCTCATTTTCAACAGCAATTTAGTTTTTTAAGATAAATTCCATTCTAAACTTTGATAATTAACTCTAAACTTGCGGCTTTAGCCAAATTTGATAAGGTTTTTAGGAGTTTTTAACAGTTAAAATATATTAAAATCATACCTTTAATTGCAATATATTCGTGAGGTGGAATTTGTTTCTTTCCATGCAAACCAGCTACGCTCATATTCTGTAATTCTTCTTCAGGGTGAAGCATGTTTAACAAGGCAATACCCATTTTTTGGGAGATGATAAAAAGTTCAAGCCATGTCTTTGAGATTTAGTTATAAACACATCGCAGCCCGTGAATAGTGGGACCTATATATAATTATTAAAACTAAAATCATTAGTATAAATTCCTGAAAAATACGCAAAATAACAAATGAAACACCTTTTTTCACTTTGTGGAGATGATGAGCAGCTGGCAGTTCCTGGAGAAGACTGAAACTAAAATATGAAAGTTTTAAAAACCAGGGTTCACATGAAAATGATAATATTGTAATTTGATTGATTTAATCAAATCCTCTAGATGACCTTTAGCTTAAATAAACTGATATATCGGTAAAATCCTAATATCGATATAAAGATGGTATAAATTTCGGCCCAATACTAATAAGAATCCCCCGAGTCAATAGGAAAATCAATAGGAAACAAATACCTTTTTCAAGGTTTTCACATTTTAAACATTGTTTTCCAGTATCTTCTTTCATATCTCGGATTCTTTCGTCTCTCTTTTCTAAACGTATAAAATTTAAAATGAATTTAAATAAATATAAATATGGTTGTCAAACTTTGAAACTAAATAACTGAAAATTACTACGAAATATTTAATATTATAGCTAAAACTTACTCGAGCAAAAGTATTTAAATAACAGACGAGTCCAAATTTTTGGGCGAGTTCATATTTTTACAACCTTTTACCATATTACCAACTTTTTTCAATAAATTTGGTTTTTTTTTAGTTAAATTACAGCCTAAACTAGATTTTTTTAATTTTGGACTACATATATACATACCAACTTCAAATTTTAGTTCTACAATCTTGATTGTTTTTTCTTTGAGTTCCATTTTTAGATTCTCAATAAGAGGGCGATTAGTGTCCATATTTTTAAGTGTTGCTGATGTGGTCATAAAATTGTCACAAGGATTTTCTGCGTATTTTAAAAGATGCTTAATTCAAAGAGACCTAATCATCGCAAAAATATATCAATATCCACATACCAGAATATCGAATGCAGCTTTAACTTTGATCTTTTCTAGATTGAATGGAGGCAAGGCTTACGAGTAGTCTAAAGCCATTGCTTACAATTTAAAATTCATGTGTGGTTATTGATCCATTCTTGATCATGGTAATCTCACCTTTGTTATTCATAGGAATCACGCCGTTGTGATTCATAGTAATCACGACGTTGTTATGCATTGGAATCACGCCGTTGTTATTCATTTGATTCTGGTCGTTGTTATGCGTTGGATGCTGGTCGTGGTTATGCATTGGATGCTGGTCGTGGTTATGCATTGGATGCTGGTCGTGGTTATGCATTGGATGCTGGTCGTGGTTATGCATTGGATGCTGGTCGTGGTTATGCATTGGATGCTGGTCGTGGTTATGCATTGGATGCTGGTCGTGGTTATGCATTGGATGCTGGTCGTGGTTATGCATTGGATGCTGGTCGTGGTTATGCATTGGATGCTGGTCGTGGTTATGCATTGGATGCTGGTCGTGGTTATGCATTGGATGCTGGTCGTGGTTATGCACAGGCTGCTGCCCAGTGTTGTGTACAGGCTGCTGCCCAGTGTTGTGTACAGGCTGCTGCCCAGTGTTGTGTACAGGCTGCTGCCCAGTGTTGTGTACAGGCTGCTGCCCAGTGTTGTGTACAGGCTGCTGCCCAGTGTTGTGTACAGGCTGCTGCCCAGTGTTGTGTATAGGATGCTGCCCAGTGTTGTGTACAGGCTGCTGCCCAGTGTTGTGTACAGGCTGCTGCCCAGTGTTGTGTACAGGCTGCTGCCCAGTGTTGTGTACAGGCTGCTGCCCAGTTTTGTGTACAGGCTGCTGCCCAGTGTTGTGTACAGGCTGCTGGCTGTTGAAATTCACACGATTCTGGCCATTGTTATTCGTAAAGTTTGCAACGTTATTATTCATAGGAATCTGGCTGATATAGCGCATATCGTGAGAACTTTCACAATTATTTGCTTGATTAAATGTGTATGGAACGTTAGAATGATCAAATGACTCTTGCTCAATATCAGGTGGTATACATGACCTCTACAAATAGTTAAAAAACATGTTAAACCTTCTTTGCAAATGTCATGGTAAAGAAAAACTCACGGCTGACTTCGTATTCAAATGTGGCCTCCGAGTCGTAATGCATTCTATACCCAAATTTTGGTTGTAAATTACTGAATTTGTAATTCGCTCAGCAAATGATTTATCTTGCATATTTATCGATGATGAACATGGTAACTGCAAAATATAATCTCATAAAATATATGTACACGAGAAAATAGCGAACATAATCAAATTACCATGGAAATATTTGTAAAAATAGGGTTTGCAACTTTATCAGAAGAAAGTGAAGAATTATGGCCGTGCTGCAATAATACAATTAAAAATATTTTTTTCAAGATAGCTGGAGATTATGCCTAATACCGGCATTCACAGAAAATCCATTTGATTTAAATCGCTTGATTTATTTAAAAAAATTTGCTTTAGGAAAAATAATTGGAATTTTAGGAAAAGCTAAATCCCACTATCACACAAGCCGATTAACCATCATCCTCCATTATTAAACATTACCAATCAAAAAAAAAAAAAAAAAATATGTACTCACTTGCGTACTACTTTCATTTTGATTATCAAACCATGGGCTGGAAGGCGTCCACTGGTCAGTAAGAGACGGCATTTTCAAAATATTTTCACTTATTTCCGATCTTGCTTTTGCAGTCGTGGCCTCATTTGCTTTCTTCGCTTTGCACGTCGTCTTAGTTATATTGTTTATTTCTAATTTTCGTCTCTGCAGCTTCTTTTTCTCTGAAGAGAGTTCATCACATATTCTTACGCCAATTTCAATTTCCTCTTTTACAAGTTCTTGATGATCACCTATAAGTACAAGTTCTTCACAATCCAATGATAAAATCAAATATTCAATTTTTAAAGGAAGATTATGGTGAGAAATATATTTTCACAGGTCCATCGAAATCGTTTATGAGGGAACTGACTCCCAGAGTATGTATACTTTGATTTATTAAGTGGTTACCCCATATTGTAAGAAAGTAGAGTAAGATAGAAACCATTTGACTTCATAATCTTCTTTTAAATTACACTAAATAGCCGTGAAAAACTTTACATACTTGATATTTTCATAACAACTCCTTCATACAACTCATTGTCGTACAAAACCTTAGTTCTCGCACCTTCGTACCTTCTTGTTTTATATTTAATGGCTGTTAGAGGCATAATAGTGGTTTGTTTCTCTTCGATCCAATAAATGATTGCTTCCAATTCATTAGATTCCAGTTTTCCAGAAAATTTTCTTTTTTCCCCTAGGGACCCGGGCCTGGGCCTGGCTACGGCTAAGCCTTGGCTATCATTTCCCGATGTTCCCGCGTTTAAATTTCGATTTTTAGATAATTTCATAGCCTCACTTAAATTCAGTAAATCCTTTACATTTAACGATACTTTTTCCATTTTGAAACTGATACTTTAAACAACATAAATATAGATTAAATATACACGCGTTCGTTCAGCGGCCGAGCATATATATAGCCACGCTTGCTGAAAGGCTAACTGGTTATTGGTTTGGCTAACTGGTTATTGGTTTCTAGAAATTGGCCAACTTAGATCGCTCGTACGTCGGCTGTACAGGCGACGAAGAAGATATTTAAGTTGGCCAGGTTCTAGTAGCTATGGAATACATTTTAATGGTTTAAATATTTACATCTTATAAATATTGATTCATATTTCTGATGTTTTGCTAGGGCAATCGGCCAAATTAATATAATTATATCTATGAACTGCATAAATCATGGAGATACAGACTTGAAACAAAAGAGACCTAGAGGGGTGAACTAGACTGAACTGAAATGAGCTTTCGTGATTTCGTCAGCTAACGGGAAGCTGTCGTCTGCTTTTAAGTGGAAAATTGGTGAAAAGACGTTAGATTGCAGAATTTTAGATTATATATTATGGAACAAAAAGGAGAAAGATCAAACCATAAAACTCTTACCCCGAAACATATGTCACGTTCTACAAGAGCAAGATATAAGCGAAAACTTAACTTTAAATATGTTAAAAACGTACGTCCAAACACTAATAAGAATTACTCGAGTACTAGTAGTTCCTCATCAGATAGCGATTCATTCGGATATTTCAGTTCCGAAAGTAAGAATTCCCAAAGTGATAGTTCCGATAATAATCAAGCGGTGAATTTAAAGCTAATTAATGAAGACATTGTGATACAAGCTGCAAACGGGGACTTTAATGACGATGTAGATGATGATGAAAACCCCAACAATGATGAAAACCTCAATAATAATGATGAAAACCTCAATAATAATGATGAAAACCGCAACAATGATGATGAAAACCCCAACAATGATGAAAACCTCAATAATAATGAAAACCGCAACAATGATCATGAAAACCGCAACAACGATGATGAAAACTCCAATAATGATAATTGGCTTAGTGACTCTTCAATTGATCATGGTAAGGATGACTATTGTAAATCAAATTTAGGAACCGATGTCCTTATGACTAAGCAAATTACAATAGGCTTGGTTTTATATTTTAGAGAGCGATTCATCTAACGAATCTTCGGCGCATGATGGAAGTATTGATGATGTGGAAGAGGAACGACCTTTGTACACTGGTGTTAATCTCACCCTGATGGAAAGCTTATTCGCAATTATGTTATTTTCAATGCAACCTTGATTAACTGGTGCTGCGCTCACAGATTTGCTTCTTCTAATAAACCTTCACTGTTTGCAACCCAATGGACTAACCAGGACACTGTACTTGTTTAAAAAGTTCTTCGCAAAGTGTAAATTTCCCGTGGTAATTCATCGGTACTGTACGGTATGCTTGACAGAACTTCCCTCAAATAATATTTGCCCTAAATGCTTGAAAAAACGATCATTCCAAGTGTATGCTGCACTATTTTTGGAAATATCAATTATATCCCAATTAAAAACATTATTCTCTCGAGACGGCTTTCTTAAAGACTTGCAGTACCGATTTAATCGCGTAAAAAAATCACCAAATAATATTGAAGATATTTATGATGGAGACCTTTATAAACAATATGCGAAAGAAGGAAAATTTCTATCGATTAGATCAAATATATCTTTTATGTGGAACACAGATGGTGTTTCTCTTTTTAACTCTTCCAACTTTTCAATTTGGCCCTTATATTTGAAGATAAACGAGTTGTCACCCATGAAAAGATCCATGTCAGAAAATATGATAATAGCTGGTATTTGGTTTGGCAAAGGTAAACCAGACATGTATTTTTATCTGAAACCGTTTCATAAATCATTCCAAGATGTGTTAGCTGGAGTCCGTGTTAATATACCAAATGAACCGGAACCAATTTTGGTTAGAGGAATGGTTTTGTGGGGAACATGTGATTTGCCAGCTAAGTGTCTCGTTCTAAATATGCACCAGTTTAACGGAGCTAATGGTTGCGCCAAGTGTAAACAAAAAGGCCGAACCTACCATACAGCCAATAAAGGGCATAAGCATATTTATCCATTTGACCAGAACAATTTTAAAGGCCCAAGAAGAAACCACAAAGATACCTTATTAGATGCTGAAATAGCCATTCGTAATAACAAAGTTGAGTGTGGTATAAAAGGACCATCAGTTCTCTCACGCATAGTTCCTGATATAATTAATTCAACAGCTATTGATACTATGCACACACTTTATCTAGGGGTGATGAAAAAACTACTAAGTTTATGGTTTGATGGAAAGCATAGCAACTGTGAATTTTCTTTGGCAAGATTTAGAGATGAGGTTAGTCGGAGATTGCTTGATCTTAAACCACCAAATTTCATACAGAGAGCTCCGCGAGGCTTACGGGATTTAGCTTATTGGAAAGCTTCGGAGCTCAAAAACTTTTTATTTTATTATTCGATCCCGTTGCTGTCTGACATTTTACCTGAAAAATATTTAAACCACCACATAGTTTTGGTGACAGCTTGCTATATTTTAAATTCCGACTCAATATCGCTAACCAATTTGGATTTGGCAGATAAATTATTAGTAGAATATGTGTTTAAGTTTGAGAATCTGTATGGTATAGAATTTATGACAGCTGTCGTACACCAACTGCTCCATTTGGCTGATGACGTTTTTCATTTGGGACCAACATGGGTGCCATCTAATTTTCCTTTTGAAGATCTCAATGGTAAATTGATAAAAATGGTTCATGGAACCCAACACCCAGAAATCCAAATTTCTTACGCCATATCAAATATATTGCATCAACCTAGTATGTTTGCTAAACTGACTAATGGTTCTGATGTACAAATATTTTGCAAAAAATTGATTAACAATGTCAAACCTTTCAAAATTGTAGAATGCATTAGCCCGGGTATTTTCTCAGTTGGTTCATACAAAAATTTGGCTATAATACCTGTTAACTTAAGGTCTGCTTTATTAGATTTATTTGATGAAATTGGAAAGATAGTAATTTTTTACAAATTAAAAGTTAATCGTTTAATGTATAACAGCTTTGCAAAAGAACATGAATTGAAACATGATTCTTCGGCAGTTAAAATTATTTCTGAAAATCAGTTACTATATGGGCAAATTTTGAATTTTATAAAACGTGGGAAATTTTGCAATGCACATGAAAATATATGCCTTCAGTGCCATGTTGATTTTTTGGCTTATATTAAAGTTTTAGAGATAATTGATCATCAACCTTTTCAACTTCAAGCGCTAAATGGTTTTATTTGTCACATAAAAGAAGTTAGGGAGACTGTAATTGGGCTAGATTATCCAACTTACAAATTGGTCCCTTTAAATGATTTAATTTCACCATGCTTTTTGATTCGCATGCCCCAAAACCAAAAGACTTTTATATGTGACCCAGTTAATTTAATCGAAAACGAATAATTTATAAATTTTTATATTTTTTACCAATTTAATGTTGTCTTTGTAAATGACTAATGTTAATTAATACACAATTCTGGCGAATATATCAAAATTTCCCACAAATAAATCATTGAAACTATAAAACATAAAGGAACAATTAAGCTTTCATTAATTGCATACTTTTTGATTTTTATCTAAACGGCCTAGAGGGGAAGAAAACGTGACGTCATAAAACACCCCATAGCTGCATGCATTCCAATTTCAAGATAGATATATTCCAGCCATATAAAGTTCTTTAAATTGTCTATTCTTGCAGATGAATTGCAGCTATAACATAATATTTGCAATTTATTATAGGAACTGTAATTGTAGATATATTCCAGAAATATTAAGTTCTATAAAATATCTATAAATGTAGTCAAATTGCTGCTAGCTGAACTTTCTACTTTTGCGGTCCTTTGCAGACGCGAAAATATTTTTTCTGCAAAATGTTGCTATTGCATACAACTTACAGGCATAAACAGAAAACTGAAGAAATTGCATACAAAATGCAGGTCTGATTTTTTTAGTAAATTCGTTGCTTTTTGAGCTGCAGTCGTCTCCAGACATATTGTAGCCAAATTTCAGACTAGCAGACAAGTTTCAGCAAGAATTCAGTCAGATTACAGCTTATTATTTTTGAAAGGGCGAGCCTGGACGGAACTTTCACTTTTACTTTTAATTTCGTGGTTTCCCACGGACCTACGGTCTCACACCGTGCTTGTTGCGCGTGACCACTCGACAGCTGCTGACCCCTGTTGGCAGAGTCACGCTCGACTCCTGGGCCTTATGAATCACGGGGCGCCAAGAATTAATCGGCTGCGGAAGCTCGGCTGGCTCGCCAAAAATATTAGATATATCAGCGCGCGAGAGAGAAACCCCTATCAACCGTACAGCGAAAAGAGACGAAACCAGACGGATAAAGAAAAGAGGATGACTAAATTTACTCTCTCTAGCTTTTTCACTGTTGACTCTTCGAGAGCGAGCACTATTTTGGAGTTCAATAGGAAAACAGTAGCACGCTTGGTACTTTTCGGTACCAGACTTGGTGGCCTAGAGGAAATTCTCCCGATGCCTAGCTAAATACCCCCCGCCTACCCTTAATAAACCAGTGCATTTTTAGACGTCAGATCTTTTCGCCACGTGTTGCTTGTAAACAAAAGTTCCCTATGTGAGAGTATAGTTTTCTTTTCAATATAATTAAATAACCGCTCGTCAGATTTGTATAAAATTTTAGACACGTATTATTTTAACGTAACAGTTTCTAAAAATAAAATAATTAGCCCAAGTGTGAAAATCCCTTTACTAACACTTTAAAATGTTTCAATATAACACAAATCATTTAGTAATTAACACTAAATAATTAATAAAAAAAAGCTTTTTTTAGGAATCGAACCAGGCTAGTGCGTCACCAACTTGGCATTTTTTTCATTGAGTGAATAAGCTTAATTATTATTTAAGTTTCATGACCAAAAAATGGTATGGAAAATCCCAAACCCAACTACGAGTGTCCAAACTTTAACCATCGATGCTGGACAATTCCTTGGAGCTATGGAAAAGAGCCCATGGAAATTTTGCTCCTTTATCTAAGCCTAAAAATATATCTCAATTTAAAGGAAATCCGTAGAAAGCTAAAACCCATAGAAAGTGTGCCATCTCCTTTAAATTAAATTAGTATAATTTATATTAGTATAATTTATATTAAATTAGTATAATTTAAATTGAATTAGTATAATTTAAATTAAATTGGTATAATTTAAATTAAATTGGTATAATTTAAATTAAATTGGTATAATTTAAATTAAATTGGTATAATTTAAATTAAATTGGTATAATTTAAATTAAATTGGTATAATTTAAATTAAATTGGTATAATTTAAATTAAATTGGTATCATTTAAATTAAATTGGTATCATTTAAATTGGTATCATTTAAATTGGTATCATTTAAGTTGGTATCATTTAAATTGGTATTTATATATTTATAAATTAAAATGTTGTTTCAAGAACGACTCGGGATAACGGAATTAAATTAAACTTTATTTACTCGACATAAATAAGCTGGAATAACAACTAACACATGGAAGAAAATACTCTGGGAATAATTGAACCGGGGAAAAGGTTTTTATACAATAATTAAGTAAGCCTAAAAAACAACTATACTGATAAGACAACATAAAAGAAATCCAAAGTACAATACTATTAAAGAGCAATTAAAAATGAAAACATCCGAGATTATCTATTTTTTAACAACATTAATTTAGTATAAATTAAATTAGTATAATTTAAAATAAATTAGTATAATTTAAATTAAATTAAAATAATTTAAAATAAATTAGTATAATTTAAATTAAATTAGTATAATTTAAATTAGTATAATTTATATTAGTATAATTTATATTAGTATAATTTATATTAGTATAATTTATATTAGTATAATTTATATTAGTATAATTTATATTAGTATAATTTATATTAGTATAATTTATATTAGTATAATTTATATTAGTATAATTTATATTAGTATAATTTATATTAGTATAATTTATATTAGTATAATTTATATTAGTATAATTTATATTAGTATAATTTATATTAAATTAAATGAGTATAATTAGATTAAATTAAATTATCGGAGTATCATTTGATTACATTAAATTATCGTAGTATCATTTGATTAAATTAAATTATCGATTTGATAAAAATAATTAAGTTATCATAGCATCATATGACTTAATTAAAAATGTCGAAATGAATAACCCTAAAAATATAATAATAAAACGGCGTCTGACTTTTCTCGACATCCCCCCCCCCCCGAACGACTTTGGACATTGAGCCTAACATTTCGTCACCCCGCCGAGCACCCCTGTATTAAAAAATCATCTCAAAACGTAAACTTACGTTATTTATTCCGACTCGATTTTGTTATTTTCCTTCCGTCCACATTTCGGCCATTCTTTGGATCACAAAATTCACGGGTTTTTATCCATTTTGTCTCAGTTTAAATACGATTTAAACAATTATCAAAAATTCAGGCGAGTAGCGTCGCGAGCATAAAACGATATTAGGACGACGCCAGGCCTAACTTTCCATCCAAATATCCCAGGAAGAAAAACTCAAAGTCATCTCTAAACGTAAACTTTCGTTATTAATACCGACTCAATTTTGTTATTTTCGTTAGGTCCACACTCAGGGTATTCTTATGATCACAAAATCCAAGGAATTTATATATTTTTCACTATTTAATAATGATTTGAAGAATTAGCAAAAATTGACGCGATCCGACTTCCCCAAAATTTAAAAACTGATGAGTAACAATGGGCCGCCCGGGGAAGAATGGGGTGGGGGAAAAAGATTGCAACTTTTCACTGGCGCGCGCGCTCTAACGCAAAACGACGTAACTCATGGTTTTTTTGAAAAGTTCTATTAATGAATTTAATCGTTTTTGCGGGAAATCTAAAAAAATCTAAGAGAATATCACGATTTTAATTTAGGAGAAATACTAGAGATTAAAAATTCTGGTTAAATCGAGAAAAAACTAGAAATTTTGAGTTACGACGTTTTTCTTCAAGCTATTTAACCTATTTTGGGGCAATTTGGATAGTGATTTATTAATGGAGTGTAAAAATGAACTAACTGCGCTTAAAATCGTCTAATCGTAAGATTAAGCAGGGTGATCAGCGAAACAATCCTGGCCATTTAATACAACAACAACAACGAGGGACCCAAACGAAAACCCAAATTATCCAAATAATAAACACCGCCAGACACGAACAAGATTGGGGTCTAATTTTTTATTAAGATGCCAATAATATTTTTTTCACGATGAAGTAGCGGGCAGCCACGGAGGCGAACCCAAGTAAAATTTGTTGCCAGGACTAGGCATAGAATAGGGAGACATGACCAGACGTCATGGTGAAACGCTTGTAAGGGCGAATACCGGAACTCTCTGACTAAAGGGCCGATGACACCGAGGTCAGAGATAGAAACCTCACCGAATTTAGGGACTAACAAATAGTACTTGCAACGTGATTGTAATAATTTAAATATAGTATAACGAGAATAAGCGTATTTTGGTAGGAGACTCGCAATTGACTTACGAAATACCTGGAATCTCGGTTTGAAATCAGTCGCGAAAGTAACTGGGTTCCGTATCTGGTATCGCGTTATTATTCCTATAGAAAGCTGTTTCCTTTTCACTCTCCCTTAGCCGAGATTTGTGCCGCAACTTGAAACTAGAGCTCAAATTTTTTTCGTTATTGACCGACTAATTGCGCTCGCTTTTGAGGCACGGCCTAGAAGTCAATAATAGAGCAAACGCGCGGTTTATAATAAGAGTATTATTATTAGTGTCCGCGCTGTAGAGTGTAGACGGATGCGGTAAGATGCCGTCGTAACGCGACGCCAACTTCTATTATATCAAAAATGTCTTTGCGAACAAAGACTCAGAAGGACACGTTATGATTTCGGAAGGCTGAAGCGACAGATATTATATCAAAAATGTCTTTGTGAACAAAGACCCAGAAACATCTGTTATGATTTCGGATGGCTGAAGGGACAGATATGTTAAATTTTCTTTTAAAACGTAAAATTTAATTATAATCGCAATCTGACAGGATTTAGAGTCTAATTTCAAAACAACTGATTTTATTCACTCGCAAATATTTAAGAAAAAACATAACAGACGATTTTCTCCCGTTGACCTTTAACATTAAATTTGGCTTAATTATTTTTCAGGGAAAACATGTATTGAATGTTTTTATTTAGTATAATGTGAGAACACTTTTTGTTTTCTTAAGCGTGAATTTTCACGACTCGTACTTCAACAGATCGTTAAAAATACTCGCCGGTTAATATTAATGGGTATCTTAAATCTACTATTTGCGTTTTTTAAAGCCCCTTAATACTCACCTTGTTTTCTAGGTTAGCAGACGACGTTGACCGTAAAACATTGAGCAAATTTCAGAAAAGATAGGCTTTTTACGTTATTCGTGGTTATTTTTCTTCGAGGAAAACCTTATAATTTTATTTTATGATTCCCTTGAAAGAGACCACTTGTTAGCGCTAAACCATAAATAAATAAAGATTGGTTTCGGAGATTCGCAACCTAAATTGGGACTAAAATACGGAAAATTTTTATTCTGTATAAACTCCTTATTTCAGCACGCTTATTCGTCAATTACAAATTTAAGAATATTAATTATCCAAATATATATAGTTAAGGAAGGTCTCCATGATTAGCGTATAGCTAATTTAAAGCCACATATCTCACATCCTTGGTTTGTTTACATATCGAGGACATAAATAAAGAGCTTTTTAAAAGTACTAATTCTAGAGCAGATATGGCCTTTGAAACAACGACGTTGAGTTATCCCTGGCTTCGGGATAGCGTGTGGTCTTTTACGAATAGTAATTCAAGGTAAGAATAAAAAAGGTGTCTGAAATATACTTAAATCTCGGTGAATGAAGTCGAAAGTTAGAATACCCAACCTTTTCTATCGAACGAAAAGTTTTATTTTGGTTGACACGTAATCCCTGAAAAATAATTCAGCCAAATTTAATGTTAAGGGTCAATGGGAGAAAAATCGTTTGATATGTTTTTTCTTAAATATTTGCGAGTGAATAAAATCAGTTGTTTTGAAATTAGACTCTAAATCCTGTCAGATTGCGATTATAATTAAATTTTACGTTTTAAAAGAAAAAACATATCTGTCACTTCAGCCATCCGAAATCATAACAGATCTTTCTGGGTCTTTGTTCACAAAGACATTTTTGATATAATATCTGTCACTTCAGCCTTCCGAAATCATAACGTGTCCTTCTGGATCTTTGTTCGCAAAGACATTTTTGATATAATATCTGTTAATTCAGTCTAACATTTTTTTTTAAACTTCAATATCAGCAGACTTGCCCTTTAATAGTATTAAGTTATATATTGATAATATAAACATCGCAATTTTCCATATCGTGAGACTTTTTCTTTAAAAATCGTAAAATATTTAGTTGTATGTTATACAAAAACGTAGGTTTGCTTCTCACTTCTAAAAAAGTGCTTTTATACCCACCGATGGTGGACCAAAGCCGTAAAGGTACAGAAATTAAAAATTCAAAACCGTGAAAGGTTAGAAATTAAAAATTAACGGTTAGAAAAATTAGAAACCCATAGTCCAAGAGATTAGGATCTTATACTTATAGATATTAATATGAACAAAAATTATTCAAAAAAAAAAATACCCATAAATTCGGCCTATGGAAAGTTTAAATTATGTAATCATTCTATAGGGAAACAGCAAAGAGCCAAGGGGGAAAGAAAGCCTGACGTCTGAAACTTGTTTACTGGGGGAGCGTTTGTAATGGCTACTTCTGTAACTCCCTCACTAAGGGGGATGACACCGAGGTGAGAGATAGAAACCTTTGACGTATCAATGTCTCCCTTACTGACTCCCTAGAGTAGAATCCACACTTAGACTGGTTATATTTTATGCCACCCCTATATATGTAAAATTTTCCATTTTTAAGGGTGAATGTACTATTAAAACTTTCCATAGGCCGAATTTGTACGTCTTTTTTGCCCTTTAAACACAATTCAAATTAATTTATTCATCATTTTTGATGTTAATACCTCCGGCAGCCGCAGTGAAATCTTTAAATTTTTACCATTGCCCTTAAAACCCAATTAAAATAAAATTTTTCATCATTTTTGATGTAAATAGCTGCGGTAGCCGCATTTGATTCAGTCAAATTTCTACATTTTAACCATTGCCTTTTAACCCAATTAAAATTAATTTTTTCTTCATTTTTTATATTAATAGCTGTGGCAGCCGCACTTGATTCAGTCAAATCTCTACACTTTTACCAGTGCTCTTTAATCCAAATTAAAATTAATTTTTTGTTAATTTTTTATGTTCATAGCTGCGGCAGCTGCACTTAAGTCAGTCAAATCTCTACATTATACATGAAAGAGGTTGCTTCGCACCCTTAAAAAGCTCTTTATCTAACTCGAATCAAACCCGTGAAGGGACACAAATTAATTGTTAGAGAAAGAGCAATTTCATATCTTTAAAATTATAGTTAGTAGATTAAGTCTACTACTTCAAAGATTTTATTATTATTATATATTTTCCAAAAAACGGATAAAGACGACCTAGGACTAATGATAAATATATTTACATTAAAGGAACTCCATCTTTAGCAAATTTTATTAGTGATACTGATAGAATTTAACATCAATGAGAGAGGAAGGTTACCTAGGTCGTCTTTATCCGTTTTTTGTAAAATATATAATAATAATAAAATCTTTGAAGTAGTAGACTAACTATAATTTTAAAGATATGAAATTGCTCTTTCTCTAACAATTAATTTGTGTCCCTTCACGGGTTTGATTCGAGTTAGATAAAGAGCTTTCTTAAGGGTGCGAAGCAACCTCTTTTTTGTATATATGCTTTATAGGTTTATTAAACATTAATTCTTACTAATGCTGAATAAAAATTAAACCGTTTAATTGAGGCTTCAATCAATTCGTAATTGAGACCCTGGTACAAATCTCGAAAGACAGAGATTAACTAACCTAACCTTACCTAAGTTGTAAAAGAGGGATGGGCTAGTTCAATTGATTAACTAACCTAAACTAATCTTACCTAAAATACTACAAGAGGAACGGGTTAGCCCGAGTTATAGGGATTACCTAGTTGGAGGGATGGGCTGTTTCCAGGGTTTAATTAACCTAATTTAACCTTAAAGATTACATGATGGAAGGGTAACCCGAGGGATTAACTAGTTGGAACGATGGGCTAATTCGAGGAATTAACTAACCTAACCTAAAATATTACAAATAGGTCGAGGGATAAACTAACCTAGCCTTACCTAAAATATTACAAGAGGGACGGGCTAGACCGAGCTAGAGATTAAATTTATAATATTGAATGGCACCGACAAAAAATGAGCATGGAAAGCGAAACAATTCTTTAAAGCAAGAGAACATAATTCAGGAGACCAGAAGTATGTGGCCGTTTATTTAACTCGCCGACATCAATTTCCGTTTCGTAAATCCTATTTAACATTCTAAATCTTTATTTTTTATTATAATTATTTTTTATTATAATTAAGTTAGATGTGCTTTAGATACAAACTTCAATAATTGGCCAACTACTAAATAGCAACGTTATTACGTAGTAGTAATGACGAAGCTATTGGATCTAAAGCACATCCTTGTCGCAAAACTCAAGTATTTTAAAAAATAAAGTAGAGATTGAGAACGTTAAAATAATGGGTCATTAAATGACTCTTGGATAATTGGTAAATTTTCTTAATTTTTAATTTCCATTTAAGTTTCTTCACTGATTATATATCCAATTTTTTTTCTAGGGGATAGTGGTTATCCATTAACTCCATGGTTAATGGTCCCAGTTTTAGATGCGGAAGAAAATAGCAACGAGTCTCGATTCATGGAAGCATTTTTAAAGGCCCGGTGCACCATTGAAAGGTGCAATGGATGCTTGAAGCAGCACTTTCGGTGTTTGCTGAAGGCTAGGGCACTATATTATGAGCCAAAAATTGCGGCCAAAATCATAATGGCTTGTTGTGTTTTGCACAATATGTGCATTTTGAATGGATTCGGTGAAAATATTGAGCTTGAAAGAGAGGAAGACGGCGAGGCTCAGTTTGTTGCGGAGGACCGACCCCACCCAGTCATAGCTGCTCCAAGAAATGGGAATTGGAATACTCTCGGCCAAAGGGTGCGGAGAATGGTAGTACGTCGGTTCCGTGAATAAATGGTGAGAAAAAAGGCCCTTTTAAGGGCCATTAGACAGTGATATAACTGCGAAATAAGGTGTTGTGTCGATTAGATAATCGAATCGTTACGCATGAAGATTTAAACGTCGGATACCTTGTGACGAGGAGATGATTCTAATTGAGATGACACCCTATTTCGGAGTTACATTACTGTCTAATGACGCTTGAAGTTTTGATTTAATCTCATAAATAGAATAATATCTTAACATGTGCGGAGTACGTTGCCTTCTCGTTGCAAGCGTCGAAAACTTGAATATCAAGGCCGAAACGTACACGTTTTTCTAAGCTCAAATGTACGTAAAAAATATATTGATTTTATCAAACATTGAAACTCTGAAAAATTCGCTTTTAAAAATTTTTTCTTTTTAATTTTTAGATCATCTTCTAGTTTTAAAATAGATAAAATCCAACTTTAAACGAAAAAAAAGGCTTTCTCGTCACTTCCATCAGCTGGGGATTATTTCTACGAAAAAAACTCCTAAAACATTTTTATAAAAGAAAAATAACAAAAGTTTATTTCTACGAGAAAAAAAATGTTCAAACTTTTGTATAAATGATTAATAACAAAAGTTTATTTCTACGAGAAAAAAAATGTTCAAACTTTTCTATAAATGATTAATAACAAAAGTTTGTTTCTACGAGAAAAAAATCTTTTAACTTTTGTATAAATGATTAATAACAATAAGTCTATTTCTACGAGGAAAATAAATCTCATTTTTGTATAAATGATTAATAACTAAAGTTTATTTCTATGAAAAAAAATGTTCAAACTTCTGTATAAATGATAAATAAGTTTATTTCTACGAGAGAAAAAAAATGTTCAAACATTTTTATCATTAATAACAATAAGTTTTAATTTCTACGAAAAAAATGTTCAAGCTTTTGTATAAATGATTAATAACAATAAGTTTATTTCTTCAAGAAAAAAAATAGTGTTACTGATGGAATAAATTGCGCCATTCACCTAAGACTCTTTAACGAAACCTTTCGTGAATCTCACTAAGCCTACTTTCCGAATAATTAAAAAACTGAATCGCAAACTAAACATTTTTACCTAAATATTTGGCTTAATTTTAACGAATGTTAAAAGCAAAAATAGGTCATCTGATAGATTAGAGTACGAGGAATCCTCTCGTGTTATTAATTAAACTAAGACTAATAGTTAATTAGTTATTCATTTAGAAAGTTAAACCTAACTCATTTTTCAATTCAGGAAACTGGATTAATGCTTATAATTATATTAAATCTCGATTATATTTAAACAAACCGTACTTAATCTAGTCAATTAACGCGCGAGAAACTCAAAAAAGTTAATTTCATTATCCTGGGATAAGCGGTTAATTAGCTACGTAATTAAGTTCCTTGATTTTAATCAATTTTTTTTTTTGGTTTCGAAGTTTTCAGATACTTTTCCCAACTTGAAATTCAGTCTCTTTTAAATACGATATACGTAAAATGTCAATTAAAATACGGAGAATAAAATAAAATTAGCGTGTTTATCCTGCGACGATCCGTTAATTAATTATCTAAGAAACTAATTAAGCAATTTTCTTGATTACTGAATGTTTATGGCGTCACTACGGCTTTAAAATAAAAAGTAATTAAGAAAATTAAGTATGTTTCGATAGATTAGCACGCGGGGATTTCAAAAATGTTAATTTCGACTTTCAAAATTAAGTATTTAATTTAAATCAAACCCCCTCCAGCCCGGGGAAATTAGGAAAAAATGACTTAAACCTAGAACAAATTAGTAACAAGCAAATTCCAACGGATATGCAATGTACTTATAATGCTTATTGAGGGGAAAAACGTTCCTTCACTTCCGGGGGGTGGAACCCCAAAAATGGCCGCCATTTTGAAAATTTCCGTTTTTTGCATTTTACGCTTAAACCGTAGCCCGCAGAGGTAAACTGTCAATGTAGAAAAGAACGAGGCTTTAACATTGAATCTAACGGTTAATCAATCAACCTTCTATGACTTACCGTTCTAAAGATACAGCCATTTGGATGAAGCGCCATTTTGAATTTTTGAGCTTTTGTGCAAAATTTTACTTATTAAAATTGAAAAAAATGAAAATTTGGGAAAAAACTAGATCATCATTTTATTTTTATTACATATCAAAAATGTCATCATTTTCTTCTTCAGTAGCAGTAAATAGAAAATGAGAGTTGACCATCACGGGGTGGCACTTTTTGATCATGGGTTCTATGGGATGATAATGTTAATTTTCCTTCGACTTACATTTCCCCGGATATTTTCCCGGCAATTGAAAGGCGGTTTAGCCGCAGTCCTATGTCAGCGACGCCCCGCAAAGGGGTGTTATAAGACGCCGCTGTTTCGGAAACTCACAGCGGCAGATAAGAAATCGTGAATATCGGGGTGGCAGTTTTGGTCTTTGATGCTATGGGGTGGCAATGCTAATTTGGCTTCGACGGGTAAAGGCTGGTTTACATGTGCGCGAGAAATCGAAGAAGTAGCGGGGAGTAGAAGCTGAAAGTCGAACCGTTTTGTCGCGCCAAAAAATCGGCGTGTGCAAAAAGCTTCTCTTCCCTCTCCGCGGCCCGCTGTTTCGTGTACAAACGAGCTGGTTGGTGGCGCTTGTGAAAGGAGTCGTCGCGAGCGGCCAGTCGCACGTAAACAACAAAAACGGCGTCGTCAATCATTTTAGTTTTTCAGTCCTCTGCTACTATTGGCTAGAAAACGCACGTGACGCTTTGCGAGAAGCGGACGCTGAGCGGGAAGAATCTACCACGGCAGATCGGAGCTTATTCGGAAAGCCCGCTTCATCTATGCGCAATAAGCGCGACCTCGAAAGTTCTCGCTTGCTTGTAAACGGTCGGCGTAGAAAGCAAAAACTAAAATATGCCTCATCTCTACGCTTTAAGCTTCGACTTTTCGCATTTCTCGCGCACATGTAAACCAGCCTTAAGAGCGCCGATTTAACGTCGGCTAGAGAAGAGCGTTCTCCCCGTGGAGAGCTACCCTTGGTTCTACGTATAGGGGGTGTGATAAGACGCCGTAGTTTCGGAAGCTTACAACGGCAGATAAGAAATCCGGAATATCACTAGTTCCAAATGCTTATCAGCGTTCGAGTTCGGTGTTTATCTTTTGAAATAGAGCTAATAGGGAAAGAAGGCTGCTATGATTAAACGTATTATTTATTTTTAAAGTCTTAAAACAGAGGAGAGGGCGAAAGGGTGTCATCCCGCGACGTGTGGGTAATTAACCGCGCGCGTTTTAAATTAGAATCGGTAGACTGCCGGGAAAACCAAAATATTTCACGTCGGAAATACTTGTAGGCTTAACCGGTATTATATTTTAGGCTTATATATAAATGAAAAGTGAGTGATAAGTGTTTTCAAGAGGTAATGTAAACAAGCAGTTACGTGTAGGAGGGGCTTTTTAAATTGAAAAGTAAACAATCGGCAGTACACACAGAAAAATATTGTTGTCAAATTTACAGTAAGCCACTGGCAGCAGTGGATGCCAGCAGCTTGCTGTAAAATTTACTGTGAACACTGGCTGTTTATTTTGTGCTGTTTTCTAGACAGTACCCAAAACCGTTTTCTTAGCAAACGCTTGCTGTTTTCTGGACAGTTCCCAAATCCGTATATTTAGCAAACACTTGCTGTTTTCTGAACAGTATCCAAAAACGTATATTTAGCTAACCCTAGCTGTTTTCGAGACAGTACCCCAATCCGTATATTTAGCAAACGCTTGCTGTTTTCTGAACAGTATCCAAAACTCTTTATTAAACAAGCGCTTGCTGTTTTCTGAACAGTAACCAAAACCCTTTATTAAGCAGGCGCTTGCTGTTTTCTGAACAGTATCCAAATCTATTTATTAAACAAGCGCTTGCTGTTTTCTGAACAGTAACCAAAACCCTTTATTAAGCAAGCGCTTGCTGTTTTCTGAACAGTAACCAAAAACGTATATTTAGCTAGCCCTTGCTGTTTTCGAGACAGTACCTCAATCCGTATATTTAACAAACGCTTGCTGTTTTCTGAACAGTATCCAAAACCCTTTATTAAAAAAACGCTTGCTGTTTTCTGAACATTACCCAAAACCGTATATTTAGCAAATGTTTGCGGTTTTCTGAACAGTATCCAAAACCCTTTATTAAGCAAACGCTTGCTGTTTTCTGAACAGTAACCAATAAAGTATATTTAGCTAACCCTTGCTGTTTCCGAGACAGTATCCCAATCCGTATATTTAGCAAACGCTTGCTGCTTTCTGAACAGTACGCAAAACCGTGTATTTGCAAAGGCTTGCTGTTTTCTGAACAGTACCCAAAGCCATGTATTTAGTAAAGGCTTACTGTTTATTTAACAGTACCTCAAACCGTATATTTTGCCAACGGTTGCCGTTTATTGAACAGTACCCCAAATTGTATATTTTGCCAACTGCTGCCGTTTTTTAGACAGTACCCCAAACCGTATATTTAGGAAACGCTTGCTGTTTTCCTAACAGTACCCAAATTCTTCCTGTTATCTGGACAGTATCCCAAAATCGTGCATGGAGGAAATGCTTGCTGTGTTGTGAACAGCACAAAAAACCGTATATGGTTGTGATTTTTCAGAGACCGACATAAACCGTTTATTTTACCAGAGCTTGTTGTTTTCTAAACAACCTAACTGTACAAAGGCTAGTTGTTTTCTGGACATCTAAACTAGACTTTGCAGTTCAGAAAACAGCATCCGCTAGTAGTCTAAACAGTTTATTTCACTAAATATTTTGCGTACAAAACCTAAACTGTATATACTACCAAACTTTCCATTTTCTTAAACTCAAAATAAAAAGGTAAATACATGTATTAGTAACGTGTGCTGTTTTCATAACTTAGCTTTAAAGTCGAATGAATTTACAAACAAACAAATTATAATTAGACTCAGCCACGTTTGATTAGTATATTTGAATACTCTCCTATAAGAACTACGGCGACACTTTGGCCCAATTTGAATCCTCACAAATGTTTTAGTTTAAGTATATAAGAGTATTTGAATATTGCCATGGATCCTGGCTTAGCCTGTTTTCAGAGTAAAAATATTATTGGTATAATTTTTGTGAATTATTAAATAATATTTTAATGATTTGTTTAAGATTATTTAAGTGTAAAAAAATCAATACTAATAATGCAAGGATTTTATTTTTAATTAAAATTGGAAAATCTGAGTTTTTTAGAAACAAACACTTTAGTCTTCATCCGAAATGTCCTCAATGATGTTAATATCACTAAAATCTTAAAAAAATTAGGGGTACAGGTTAAATATTTCTAACTTTGACTTCAAAATGAAAACCCTGTCAGGTCGTTCATCTCATACAAACCATATTTGTAAGATTTAATTTTGAAGTTACTTTATAAATAATCAAAGTAATTACCTGTCGCTGGACCATTCAAAATTCCCTAGCTTGTTAATCAGTGCCTAGACTTTTGGGTAAATTTGCGGATGCTTTTTCTTTCCTTTGGACTCTTGTGGGTTAATTTTAGCAGCACACCTAAGATAAAATATAAGAAGAGTTTTATTAATTTCAGATTTATGTGTCGTGTAGGGGGATATTACCGTTGTAAAAACTCCAAAAAACATGCACACTCTTCAGGATATTTAATGTTTGCCATGTAGTACAGTCCAAGTAGCGCGGCCAAAGCATCAATTAAGTCACTGCCTTTGATGTGGTTGTTCAAAATATGATGATCAACTGTCAACATCAATGCATTTGCAGTAAATAAGTCCTTTCCTAAAAAACACAGTTATATAACCACGTTTAAAAAAGATGAAAAGTGAAAACAATAAACCGGAAACTATCAGACAAGGATGTGCTTCCAAATTCTTTTTGATGTCTTTTACTTCTTTTCCCAGCTGTAATATTAATAGAAAATTGAATACCCGTACTCTGATACAGAGGAGTTTGCATCAACGCTTCTTCAACCTATATGTAACGATGAACCTCTTGCGTTTCTTAAAGGTGGTAGGCAACACACTGAATCAGACCTATAAAGGGGGATGAAACGGGAGGAAACGGAGCCGTCACCGAGGATGAGCTCTTGCGCTGTGATGACGAGGTTTCATCCCCCTTCACATGTTGACTACCACCTTTGCTAAGCACAAGAAGATTTTTGGGCTTTGCTCTGGCCATTGCAGAAACTCGTCTTGGACAAAAGTATAAAAATATTTCAAAGGGACATTGTTAGTTGAAAATTTCACACCCATTTTTAATTTTTTTACCCGATTCCTCGTAATTAAATTTATCCTGCTGAATTCTTCAAATTTTTAAAAATTTAATTTGATTAGAATTAATTTTTTATAACTTGGTTAGGCGTAGCTGTTTGAATTTTTCTCGTTTGCCAAATGACCAATTAGAGCATATATCAAAGTAAGATCATAGAACTCCTGGCGACATCAAGGTGATAATATAGATATCTTTGTTCAAATTAAATTCAAACCAAGTACTCTGGGGTGACCTAGATATCGCCATGGCACTAGGACCTCGTCGGATTGGCCCTTCTTTCTGGTTGGTATCTTTTCAATGGTAGAGAATTTCAAACGCTTGTTTAAGATAGAAAAGTTTTAAAAAATATTTTCTAATAGAATTTGTACTTCAAATATTTTATGCAAAAATTCAGAAGAGCATATTTTAACATAAGGAATCTGCTAAAAACTACATTTCAGCTAACAGTATCCCTTTAGACTAGTGTGAATAATTTGTAATTACCTCATGGCACGAAAAGATATTCTCTACTTTTTCGTTGACTGGGTCATTAGCAAATGTATGATACAAGCGACCGCATTTTGACTATCATAAGAAGAATTAATTTCATATTTCGTCATGATTTCTCTACTGACTTTGCTATTAATGCGCGAGAAATATCCTAATTTTTTTTTCCGTTTTCCAAGAAAAATTTCGGGAACAAAGCTCCGAGATCTTTTTGAAGCAAAAACTTGTTGTGCATAAAAATACCATCAACTTCAAATAGAAATGGCCAGTTTTCGAGCAGATGCTTTCCATGCAGCTCGTTGTTAAAATCGGCTCTTTGCAACGAATAGCTGCTTTCAAGCAGCTTCTTTACAATTTCACTGTCTGGATTTACACTGTGCGCCAGAGCCTTTAACTCTTCCTGAGCTTTAAGGGCAGTTTCTTTATCATTTAATTCAAAAACTGGATGGGAGTTCACACAGTCTGTTCTCCTTGTGTATTTGGATTTTTTTGATTTTCGCACACTTGGCAAATTATTGTCTTTGTCTCTGGTCATATTTTCAATTCGGTTTTTTAACTGGATACCAAAACTGGCATAGCCGCAACCCAAAATTTCACCGTCTATTTTACCGCATATCGCTTCAGGATAAATAAAATGCAGCTTCCCGGCAATTTCCGTAAGCTGTCAGAGGTCTTGGACAAACTTTTAAAATATGATCCAAGAGATCACGTACAGCTCCCTTTCTGGCTTTTTTACTAAGTTTTTTCCCGTTTATAAGCTGAGATTTTACGCTTGCTCTAAATAATTCTGGATCTATCTTAAATTTTTCAACCCAATTTGACTTATGGACCCTGGAGTGAGATATATTCAGAAACAAAAAGTTTCGTTTATGAAGAATTGAAACATTTCAGTATAGGTTATTTTACAATTTTGAATACTATATTTAAATTATTTGGTCAATCAACATTAAATTTTGAGCGGGGTAACTGCCCCATGATGGACACTTCTCTCCTTTAACATTAACACCTAACCTAATAGACGTGCTGATTACATCAAAGAAAATAATAGCTCTGCATTTATAGGAGAGGATCAAAGACATTACCATCATTTAAATCGAGCATTCGTTAAAAACGATTAATATTCGTTTAATAACGTTTAATGGGGGCAATTCTCCAACTTTTCTGGATATTATCGTAAACGATAAGTGATAACTTTACCGGGCGGGACCTTATCGATCGTTCGCTAAATCGGTATTCTCTAACTCGCGCGCTCGATTTACGATAAGGAATAGTACGGTAACTCCAAAAACGGTAAAAACCGCACGTGCGATAAAAAAAAACTTTTTTCGTTAGGCTTAGCTCTAGAATGAAAACGTTTTACTAAGTTTTATTTCATTTTCATTCAGATTTATAGGATCCTTGGAATTGATTTAAATGAGAAAAAAAATTAAAGAAACAGAAAAGAAAGCTAATTTTAAAGCCATTCTAAACTAATTAATAATTATTGAATTTGATATGAAACTTTGCTTTAAACGAGGCTAAAGATGAAGGATTTTCAAGTATGAATGTGAACTCTCTTAAACTTTTATTTAGCCTCATCCACACAGATAATATTGAAGTACTTAATATAAAAATTGATTCTTTAGTTTTAATTTGAAATAAGTATGTATTTACAGACTAGAAATGCGATGGAGAGAGTGCTTAGAAAAGGAACAGTAGAATTAGTTGCAACTACCATATGTAAGAGGTTTAAAAAGCAAGCGATAAAATGATTTTATTAAAATTGTTTTTATTCAAAGTGATTCGCATTAATGTTACACAAAGTACATTTTATTCACTGTTACAAGAATTATTAAACCGGCTGAGGTACAGCTTTTTTTCAATTAACACGGAGAAAAAATTTAAATCAGGAAATGTATTTCAAAAACAAGTTTACGGATAAATTCAACATACCTATAGTCTTTCGCATCCTTGGAACCACCTAAATTAGCCTATTGACAGCCACTTAAATTGAATATCACTCATCTTTGAAAATATAGTCCCACCAAAAATACACAGCCACTATTTCTAAATTCTAGCCGCCAATCTGTCACCGAAGCATGAAGGAGGATTACAGTTCTTTTTTTTTTGTTTACTTAAAAAAAACCTTAGCTTTTTTTGAGATTTTTTTTTTTTTTTTTTTTTTTCTAAATATAGGCGAAAAGCGTCATTGACATAAACGACGGTAAATTCCCCCTAGAGTTTTCAGCACGTACAAAGCTGGGATACACCTAATTTTTAGCGAAATAAAGGGAATAGCAAAGTGCGTTTTGTAAAATACTATCAGGGAATTTCTCGCGTAGCCCGCGGGTGGTCGAAGGGTTCGGGGTGAGGGATCAGCGGACCATTCTCGGAAAATACGAAAATACCAATGCGCGTGAACTATTTTTTTTGGTGGTTCCAAGGCTGCGAAAGACTATAGCTAGAAGTTCTAATTGCCCTTGCAAAATTATTAATGTTTGCGAGTGACACGGGTATTTTGTAACGAAACATGGCAATTCTTGATAAATGTCCAACTTCTTCAAAATCGGTTGCGGTATGAAAAATATTTTCGAAATTTAGCTTTCCAAAAGTCATGAAAAATATTTTAGATCTATACACCGAGAGTTCCGTAGTTTTATCCCGTTTATTTATACGGTATTCTTGGCTTTTTAAATTTTAAGCGTAGAAACAGTTTGGTTGCGGGATCTCTTTCACATTCCTAGCAAATTTACTGTCAGTGGTACTAGTAGAATTTCCTACGGTATCTGGTATCCAACTTTTAAATCGTGATAAAATTCAGCAGAAAATCAACGTACGCAACTCTGAAAAATGATTAGCGTGATACTTAGCTACGTAGAAATCAAAAAGGTTGAGCGACGTACTGAGTTTTGAAATCACAAATATACTTTAAGAATAGAAATAATACTTTAAGAAAATGAAACTCAGGCAATCGTTCTACCATTTACATATGAATAGAGAGAATATGAAATATCAAATTGGTACAGTGATGCAAGGCTTACCTTAATAGTATCGAGGTCTTTCGAGGATCAGAATTCCTAGGACTATATGCTCTGGCTTGACGAACAGATTATTGAATTAGATACTCGGGAGAGTTTAAAACCTTTATCATGATCTCGTAAAACGTTCTCTCCGCGAAATATTCGTCGATTTTTATTTATTTCGAGCCTTCGGCGCAAATTCGTTCGTTCGCTTGGCTGCCATTTTAGCGGAAATGTAACGAAGGTCGCCACCTAGCGTTTTTTATTTGAAATAAGATTGAAGCCGCGAAATTCAAACGCGTATTTTTACAAGTATTTGTTTGTTGAAGCCTATCAATTCTAAAAATGATCTAAAAACGCTGAATTATAGAAATAATGGATGTTTTTTCTTCGTTCGATAAGAGTTACCGACAGCAAATACCCTGTTGTTAAGTTATCGGGTGGTTATCGTATCTCGCGCTCGATAATTTCACGTTTGGAAGTTAGAGAATACCATTTTTTGATAACTTATCACATTTACGATAAAACCGGAGTTATCGTATGCGCGTGCACGATAAAAAAGTTAGAGAATTGCCCCCAATATTCGTTTAATAACAATTACAAAATTTACTATTCACACAGCAATGCAATATACCCAAGAGAGGCGTGTCTAGAAACAAATTATAAATCTAAAGAAAATATTTACTTGTTTGGCTGCAGATGAAGTACTTCCTTGAATATCAACATATTGTTTAAAGGGATACTATTAGCTGAAATGAAGTATTTTTTATCTAATTCCTCATGAAAAACTATGTCCCCCTGATTTTTTTCATAATTTTTGACGAAGAAATTCTATAAGAAAAGATTTTTTAAAGTTTGATATCGTAAACATGTGTTTGAATTTCTCACTGTTGCCAAGAGGCCAATCAGCGGACGTAAAAAAGACGGCGACTCTCACGAGCTTTTACATAATTGTGATTTAGTCTAGTCGAGCGTTTCACCGAAGATAAGGGTTAAGTCATTTTAGCGTCAATAAATATTATGTTTTACCTGATCTTTACGAAGACGAGCTCTGTCCATTAATTTTGAGATCAATTTCCTAATGTGTTACCTGTTAGCTCGTTCACATTCTTTTTATTTTTAAACGTGGGTAATTTTAAGACGGGGAAATTGAGTCGGATTCAATTTTCCCATTGAAAACCTAAGCCTTGTCTGAATCTCCCGCGTAATTTTAAGTTGTATTTTTCACGAGATTTGAAAATTAGCGCGAGCGCCTAAGCGCGTGATCGAGGACGCTATGGTTTAGGCTAGTATAAGCAATAGTGTAATACCTAACGCGTAGTGATAGGTAATGTTAAACCTGGCTTACCGTTGCTTACTATTCTTAGACACTCTTTAGAAGTGCTCTAATTGGCCTCTTGGCAACAGTTTAAAAATCCGCTCCCACAGCTAAGCCTAACGAAGTTTTAAAAAATGAATGCTAGCCGAAATAATTTTTTAAAAATTGTGAAAAAATTCAGGAGGTTATATTTAAATACAAGGAATCAGGGTAAAAATTAATTTCGGTGTGAAATTTTCAGCTAATAATCTTCCTTTAAGTTTTCTGATCTGAATTGGCTTCAAAATAGCTTTGTCAATATCGTCTTCAGTGATGAGGTGAAACTCTGATGGATTTTCAACACCTATGGATATTAGATTGTCGAGAAGCTTCTCTAATGATGAGGGATTTTTTGACAGGTGTGGCAATGCCAGAAGTAAATGAGTTTCAAATAGCTTTTTTTGGGTCTGTCTCCATAATTTCAGTCATCTGAAAGCAGTTAAACAACTTCTTAAATGTTATTTTTAATGGATTAATCATGCAACATGATTTCTAAATTGACCTCGAACATTTTTTAAATCTAAGAATGCGAGTTGACAACTAATTGATCCCTTCGAGTGTGATTTATTCGATGCTTTAATGAGATACAGTCCTTTCCATTAAATCTGTACATCGGTAAAGGATAGAAGTCGGCTGCTTCTTTCAGGGGTATCATAGTTGATTCATTCAGTTCAACCATTTCATAAACACCCAGTGTGTAACTGGGCATGGAGGAAAATCTTCCCGATATTAAATATACCTCATCTCTTTTGACTATGAAAGTCTCAATTTTTCCCAATAAAATTTCATCTTCGGAGTTGTCAATAACAATAATATGACCAACTGTGTACTTTGTTCCCAAGCTTGGGAATGCAAACGCTATTTAGATCATTAATATGAAATCTGGTCGCGGCTTCTTTAATATTTGCCTCACAGAAATATTTCGGGGAAAAGGTGCTAGATGCACGAAAATTAAAATCCAAAACTAGACCAAAATACGATCCACTTGATAAATAGGCTTGAAGCTTTTGGTGCTTTTCCGCAAGGGATTTTGTGGGATTTATGAAATTTTTGGATTGCCTGGCACACTTTTTAAAAAACCCATTTTTGCTTTTAAATCTTAGGGTAAAAACCCTTAATAACGGCCCAAAATCCAATATTAACTCTGGATAATGAGAAAAGACGTAATGATGTTTTGGCTTCAGTCTATAGCTTGGAAAGCATTCCATTAAATCTGTTTTATATTGGTCTAGGAGCAATATAAGAATAGCTACTTCATCCTTCGATATTTTAGGAGCACATATGAATTCTACAATTAATTTTAATTGTAAATAAAGGGACCAAACTGAATCAGAGGCATCTTTCACATTTTCCCCTATGATCAAAGATAGCATTCTAATCATGCACCAATTTTGAGATGCGTTTCCAGTAAGCTTTGAACTATTAGCTGTTTGTGGGCATAGTTTGTTATTAGCGTCACTCCCGATAAACTTGAAATGGCTAATTAAATAATAGAGGTGGGGCAAAGTGAACCATTTTTTAACTTTAATAAAGTTATTCAAGAAAAGACTAAGGTCGTAAGCTACTATACCCTCAAAAAGATCGTGAGCCAAACAGGGCGGTAATCCAGGATTGCACTCATGAAAGGCTTTCAAAACATTAAATGGTGATTTATTTTTAATTCCCTTTGCCATGTCGAGGTTTCTCGTAGTCAGCTCCAGTATAGCAGACTCGTAACTTTCGACCGACCGTTTTGCAGAATCCACATCTTTTTCTATATCAGCTAGGTTAATTTCGCAATAACGACATATATTACCACTACTAAACCGGAGCTGAAAGCCTCCCACTTCACGAGATCCAAGATTATCCCCTACGAGGCAGAAAAGATTGACTCCCACATTTTCTCCATTCTCTAGCTCTATTCCATTTTTTCCAAATCTTTTAGATCTTCCACTAGCTTACTGAAATATTTTTCTACGCCTATTTTTTTTCACATCTTTTTCTCTGCAAAGAGATATTAATTGACTATGGTCAATATTTGACATTTCCGGCGGGAAATTCAATAGGGTATAATATACTCCTATTAACTTATTCTTTGCTCTAGCAGAGCCTAATGGATTAACCGTCTGGATTGCATCTTGAAATAT
Organism: Odiellus spinosus; assembly: GCA_963920705.1. Classification (NCBI taxonomy): domain Eukaryota; kingdom Metazoa; phylum Arthropoda; class Arachnida; order Opiliones; family Phalangiidae; genus Odiellus; species Odiellus spinosus. The sequence continues at coordinate 189,123 of CAWUCO010000183.1, forward strand.
AATTAAATTTAGGGATTTTTTGAAAAGCATGGATTATTGCTATAGACTTTACCATCAGTTATATCTTCAAGCACATTATTAGAGCCTTTCTTGTAAGTGGGTTTTGGAAATTTAAGAATTTTTGCTACTTCCTTGTTGAAAATGAATGTTTTAAGAGAGGGTTTTACAGGAACATAATGGTAAACAAGTTTTTCGCCTTCGTGGTACCCAAGTAAAATACTTACAGGGGATACATAGTTCAAATGGGATTGGTTAAACCTTTTACGATAGTAGTCAGTTTTAGAGGAGTGGTTCATTTTCCATAGCAAGTCACATTCTTTAAAATCAAACAAAATATCCAATATTAAATTTTCATGAAGTCCCTTCTCAGTTAGTTTGACTCTTAGTATTCTATCGGTGTACTCAGATTCAAGTTCTTTCAAAGACTGAAACTCTTGAATAATAGTTTGGATGGTGGATATAGGAATTAATTTTTTGGTTTCTAACTTAAGATAAAATAGCTCTAAGTTCCTCGCAAAAAGTGTCTCAGGATCAGTACTATCACAATCACCAACATTTTGGTTAAAAGAGTCATCTTCACCACTTCTATTATCAAAAAAAATGTTAGAAGGGCTATTAGCATTGGGTTTTTCAGGGGAAGCTAATAGTGTTTCCACATTTAAATTTACATTTTGGGAGGTTCATTTTCTTTTTATGATTTCTTGACAAATGTGAAGAAAACGAAGATACTAAGGTGAAAATTTTAAAATTTTTGCACTTGAAAGGGCACGTCACAACCAGCCCTTGATTTATATGAGATTTTAGATGCTTCAGAAGATACTTGAAATCTTTAAACTCCTTCAGGCAATCCCCAGCATAACATCGATAATACGCTAATTCTACGGGGGATACTAAATTTATATCTACAGAGTCGTTCACAGCGCATTGTTTTTTTCTTGTGTTGCCTTTGACAATGACTTTTAAGAGAGTTATGATTTGAAAGCTTGTGTGTACACGAGCCGAAACCACAAGGATATTCAAGATTTGGCACATTTTGATGAAGTTTATAATGTTTGATGTAATTTTCAATTTTCTCGAAAGTAGAATTGCATACACTGCACTTCCTTATGCCGTTCATCGATACATGAATCTATATAGTACCAGTATATTACAATAAAAGTTACGTATGAAGCTAGATGCAAGTTTCACGCAAAATAGAGGAGATTAAGTATATCGGCTCGCGATAAAAATTCTACAAGGTAAAATTCAGAAACTCGACTTCGTATGTAATGTCAAACAGTATACATTAAACCTAAACGCCCTCTGCGTGGATAACAAATTATCAGTTTACCCTCCCTTTAAAACATAACTTTATCTAACCTACTTTTTAATTAAATTAGCCTTTATACAGATTACCTTTGAAACCTAACTTAACTCTTCCTGTGTGTTAAATATTTACTAAGTTATAGTTTTAATTTACCTGAAAAGAGGTCTACGAGAGGTCTAAAAATTGGTTCTACACATAAATAGGAGAGTTAGAATTTAGAATATACGTATAAATTGGCCACTCTTTCAAGCTTTACACAAAAAAGCTTGGATCGTTTCATTCATCGAAAAAGGAAATTATGCTTAAGTAAAATAAAAATGCGTTACCTTTTATAATCAGAAGAACAAATTCAGAGCAAATTTTCTTCGCAAGTTTTTTACTCCTAAATGAAAATAAGATAAATTCAAATATTAATTCCAATTTATAAAAGTGATAAAAAAATGATTAGCTTATTCTAAACAATTATGAGCAAATTATGAAGTATTTTAAGTAGCTAATATTAAATGAGTTCCAATTTCCATTTAAGTAACCCTTTATATTTCCATTCAAGTAAACCTTTTCAACTTACATTAAACTAACCCTTTAAATTTTCATTGAATAACCCTTCATTCAATAACCCTTTAAATTTCCATTCAACTAACCCTTTAAATTTCCTTTAAAGTAAACCTTTTAAACATACATTAAACTAACCCTTTAAATTTTATTGAATAACCCTTCATTCAATAACCCTTTAAATTTCCAATCAACTAACCCTTTAAATTTCCTTTCAAGTAAACCTTTTAAACTTACATTAAACTAACCCTTTAAATTTCCATTGAATAACCCTTCATTCAATAACCCTTCAAATTTCCATTCCAGTAACCCTTTAAATTTCCTTTCAAGTAAACCTTTTAAACTTACATTAAACTAACCCTTTAAATTTTCTTTGAATAACCCTTCATTCAATAACCCTTTAAATTTCCATTCAAGTAAACCTTTTAAACTTAAAATAAACTAACCCTTTAAATTTTCATTCAATAACCCATCATTCAATAACCCTTTAAATTTCCATTCAAGTAACCCAGACATATAGACATATACACATACACATACACATATAGACATATAGACATATATACATATATACATATAGACATTAGATGAAAACCAGTTGGGCAGCCGCCCACCTAGAAGGGAGGGCTATTTGTGACAGATATTACAACTCAGAATGGACAGATATTAAATTACATCTGGCAATGGACAGATATATAAGTTTTATTACAACTCAGAATGGGCAGATATTAAATTACATCTTTCGATGGACAGATATAATTTTTTATTACAACTTGGAATGGCCAGATATTAAATTTTCAAATCAGTGCAATTCAGCCAAACCTTTCACAAATAACTCTGCCCTTTATTTTAGTCATTCTGAATTTGTTGTACTGTCTTTTGTAACATGCATTTTTTTTGGTGAAAGGAACAATGAAATAAAAATTTAAATCATCTTGTGACATACTACGATATGAAACAGAAAATATTTATTTCAAAGGGCTGAGTTATTTGTGAAAGGCTTGGCTGAATTGCACTGATTTGAAAATTTAATATCTGGCCATTCCAAGTTGTAATAAAAAATTATATCTGTCCATCGAAAGATGTAATTTAATATCTGCCCATTCTGAGTTGTAATAAAACTTATATATCTGTCCATTCTGAGTTGTAATAAAACTTATATATCTGTCCATTCTGAGTTGTAATATCTGTCACAAAGAGCCCTCCCTTCTAGGTGGGCGGCTGCCCAACTGGTTTTCATCTAATATCTGTCCCTTTAAAGAAACTCGTGTGATAAAAAGCATTCAAAAAATATTGAACGATGTTTGCATGCGCACCAAATTCAAATATCAGTTTCATTATCTATTCAAAAAGCGCGGATATCTTCTTAAAATAAGATTGTTACAAATTTAAAATATTTAAAAATCCACTTTCATATCCCTTTAAAACACGCGCTTCCTTATCCCTTTTCAAGGCTTTTAGAAACCTTGGGCCTCTTGCCATCTTCCTTCTCCGAGCATAGAGTGGCGCCTTCTAACTTTAGTCATAGTTTAAATAATTAAATTTATTTTGAATTTATAATTTTATTTAAATAACATATTATAATATTCGAAGACGAATGATATTTTATTATATAATTTATTTAAACAATAATTAAAGTTAAAAAAAAATATGGTAAAACAAATATAGTAAAACATTAGCTTAACGCCGCTGGGCGCTGGCTGTGAGTGATAGCGCCGCGGTAGTATCGAGTTTGTTTCACTAAGCCTTTGTATAACAAAATTAAACGTGATGTTACGGTATATTTAAGGCCAAATGGAAAAAATAACTTGTAAAATGCACAATTCCCACATTTTAAAATGGAAATAAACAAAAGTAACACCCATACTTAGGTATTTTGGTAAAGATATTATAATTTAAAGTATGAAAGGCGAGAAAAACGATGGCGTCAGGACGATAGCTTTCCGCGGCTCTCTGGCTTATTCTACTTACTAAATTCAGTGGGTATAAAGATAAAGGGGTGTTTTTTTCCCCATCCCAGAAAAAATGTAGGGAGCGAAGGTCGTCTTTCAGCGCGCAGTGTAGTTTCAATCTGCTTGTTTAGCCCGGCTGTGATTCGTTTTTGTTAGAGCCACGTGAAATTTCAATGCGTACAAACTTACCGTCTCGGTTTTTCGGGACGGTTTGTAGGAGGTAGACTCCCGTAGTAATGATGGGTTATTGAAGAGTAGGAGGTTCCTTGAGTGTCGGCGCCTTTCACGCTACCAGATTTATTAATGAGAGGGCGTAACCTCGGTACGTGATTCGTCACTTGGAAAGTGATGAACAGAATAGAATTCTCCTGATTCTCCTCATCCTCCTCATTCTCCTCCTCTCCCAAAACTCAATCTCTAAGAGAGACAAACTTTGCTGGGATTTTGGCACTATCACAAATAGCCAGTGTTTCGCTTTGCGCGAAACACTAATATAGACATATACACATATAGACATATACACATATAGACGTATAGACGTATAGACGTATAGGCGGATAGGCGGATAGGTGGATAGGCGGATGGGCGGATAGGCGGAAAGGCAGAAAGGCGGATAGGCGGATAGGTGGATAGGCGGATGGGCGTATAGGCGTATAGGCTGGAACGATTTTACAACTTCTATTTTCCAAATTAAAATTTTTACCTTTGTTTTCCGTCTTTAGTCACTGCCCTAGGTCTCCTGGAGTGTTTATTGTTTTCTATGGCCGCCAATTTAAATCTTATTTGGTAACCCCAGTATCTATTACAGGATTAAATTGATACAGAAATCTCACATCAATTTTAAATATATTTCACCTTTACCCAAAAGCGATTCTCTTTGGGGCGTACATGAGTATCAAACTGTGGTAACTTTCTAGAAACCCAGTGTGCCTATGAAAGTTTTAAAAAAATTACACATTGTTTATATGTATTTCTTATTTCATCTCATGCTTACCTAAAGTTTCTGAAATACTTCATGTTTTTCAATAAGTAATTTCTCATTACTTCATTTCTTAGCTTTAGAAATGTTGGAATGTTTGGTTTTAGCCAGGGATGCTTCTCGAGCTGCTCATCGGCTATAGGGTCATGGTCACAATGATTAAAAAGCCCAATTTCCATGTGCCACTCGTGAATATTTAAAACGTGGTGGAGGCAAGTGAGCCACAAACCCTAAAAATTTGAATTACAACTTTAGTTCTATAAATTTTCACTTCATAATCGTATTGAAATACCTTCATAGTTAGAACATCGCCGTTGCAATTTTTACTACACCACCAGATATGATTCCTAATTTGTGGAGCCCAATGACACAATTCACGATGTTCTTTTGCTTTAAGTCCAATCTATTTAATGTTAAAAACAGTTCAGTAAGAAGACCTTATAACTAAAATATTCAAAAATGAATTACATCATTGAAGCGTTTCAAAACAATTTTTCCACCATGCCAAGTACCCCACGAATGTTTCACTCCAGGCAAACAAGAGTCCTCTTTTCCTAAAAAATCGAGCTTGGTGCGAGATCAATTTGACCAGCTGTTGCCTGAATCGAGTCAAATTGCGTTATTCGAATAATTTTTCAACTATATTTCCGAAAATAATACTAAAAAATACATTTGACTTCCTCGCAAAATTATACGTTATCTAGCCACAAATGCCGAAAATAATAGTGTATGGTCTACTTTTAACGTTTAGCTCGGCATTAAAAATTGAAATACCAAAACATAACGTATAATAATACAGTGAATATTTGGGGAAAATGTGTGAAATATACTAAAAAATACACGTGACCCCCCCCCCCCCCGCAAAATAATATGTAGGAAACATGAAAATAAAAACCATCCCAGCAAAAGAAAAATATTGTAAGACAAAAATATAAGATATATTTCAAAATAATACCTTAAAAATTGACAAAAAATAGGTAAGGTGTCTAAAATAATCCGTAAATATCACGCAAATGTAAATTTCCATCTAAGCTGGTAGGTATCCGTGACTTTAAGGTTTTCCTGATCGTATTACGTAAAAAAATGTTTTTGGTTTGCGTGGTAATTGGCCGCATGCGAAACTACACCCGAAACGGAAACATACCTTAAATAATGCCGAAATCACCACACTTCAACTTCTTTTAGCACACACAAATTATTTTAATTGGTAAACTTTCAAACTAAAAGTCCAATTTAATATTTGTCCGTATATATAAAGCGACAGTCGCTCGAAACTATATCGAAAATGATCTAAACAAATATAATAGGGAACCTTTTTCAAAGGGAGAGTGCATACAAATACAAAATCTAGAAAGAATACTTATCTCGCATATCTTAACAATGCGATAAGTTCGGATACGAATGAAGTGCGAAATATTTATGAAAACTAGATAATTGTCCTTTACATTATCAAACAATATCGCAACTCAATATTTATTTAATAGAGTAAAATCGTTTGAGTGGAAATAAACACCAATGAAAGGGGCTTAGACTACCTAGGCGTCTATCTACAGCCTGTATTAAATTTTCTTGCAAAATAGACGTTTAGTTTTCATAACTACCTTTTCTTTGTGTGCCGATATTACTCTAAAAGAGTTATTGCTATAGTTATTTTGTTGATTTAATTCTAAAATATCAAACTTTTTAATATTTAGAGAGTAATTATTATTTTCTTGTTTTTAATACATATTATACGTCTATTAATTGCTCGTTCCAAAACCCCCATCACCCCGGGCTGTATCACTCAATTCCTAAAAGGATAAATATATTTTTTTAAAATGAAAGAAAAGATAAATATTTAGTTTTAACTTACTGCTGTTTCGTACAAGCCTGGTATCAAAATGGGGCTAATGACGAGTTGGGCAATCTTGTCTCCCGCTTTAATTATATAATTGCGCTCGATATTTGAACGGCACATAATTAAGATTTCCCCTCTGTAGTCGGCGTCAATAATTCCCGGATAAATGAATATTCCTTGTAAAATTTTAGCTAAAATAAAACAATTTGGTTATAATTTTAGTTATTTTTAATTTAAAATGGCATAAGATATTTACAAGATCTCACGATCAAAGTTCCAACTGTAAATGGGGGTAATTCCAAGGCTATGCCCGTCTGAAATTTGACCACGGTATTCATTGGTAAAATGGTATCGTGTAGGTATATAAGCGTCCGCGTGAAATTTTAAGTATTTTAGGGCAGAGTCGAAATGTTCAACATTCATTGGATTGTTGGCGATACTTAGACAGGCCATTTTATTGATGAAAAATTCTTAAAAACAAAATAACCTTGATTGTAAAAAAAATTCCAATCTTTATATACGATATAAAATAAGGTCATAATAATGAAAATATAACAATAGGCTTTTTTATTGATTTAAAAAACTTAAACTACATTCTTCGTGAAATTATTCTATAATCTTTTTGTTTTATCAAATGGGTCATTTACGAAAAGTAACGAACCATAAATAAAAAGTAATTATTTTTAACGGGCGTGGAAAAAACAAAAATATAAAATTTTATTTCAAATGTATTTTTTGTTTTTTTTTTTGACAAAAAATTAGTTTTTTTGTTTATTTTTTAAATTCCAGACTATATAAAGATAGACCGTGATTTCAAAATTTTATTTTCTCTTTCGGAAATTAAAATTTGTTAGAAATAAGTGATCTGTTAGAGAGTCAAGATATTTTGGATCTGTCCAGTCTTATACATTCTCCAGACATTACTGTTGTAGAGGAAGCAAACTTAAACGAGTTACCCGACATATTGCTGCCCAGTACTTCCGCGAAAGCTAGTAGCTCCAAACGCAAAATAACTTCAATTATGAGTTTAGAAAAACTCATGACCCACGATGATAATGTTTTGTTGGAGGCAGTTAAAGAGAGCTCCACCGTCTCTACCCTGGGTTTAGAAGCTAGCGTCCGTCTCAGACTGGACGGTTAATATTACGAAACCAAAACTAGGTCCCGAAAAGAAGGGTTATTTTATCTTGAGATAAATGTTTACAAAATGGCCGGCATCAAAAACTCGTGCGTAGAGGAAGTATGGAAAGCTGATCACAAGAAATTAAAATATATGCAAGTTATTTTTTTCATATTTTGAAACTAACTAACTTTTTATCTAACAAGTATTTTTTTTTGGATTTACGCAGCTTGACGGACGAATCGGACCGAGACGGAGTAAAACTCGAATGCCTTCTACAAGTGCTGCGAAAAAATTCAAAATTCTAAAGAAACCCAGATGATTGCTCCCAAGAAGGTAATTAGAGAGACTTCCTAAACAAAGAAACCCCGTTGAAATACTTTTTTCGTCTTTAGAAATTTTTTAAGATGTAATTTCGAGAAAAAATGGCCAATTCCGACTCTATTTCTTCCTCTACCGCTAGTGATTCGGACATTTCCGCCGCTTTTCCCAATTTAAAACAATTCTATCATATTTAACGCCGTTAAGTAAAGAGCTCGTATAAATGGAAAACTTTAGAAACTGACGTCAGAGTAGAATTTCATAATGTAACCAAAATCCCCATGAAAAATTTTCATCAGGTTTTTAACCGAATTTTGGCTCAAATAATTCGCGAAATATTAGCAGACAGAGAAAATATTACTCATTTGCGTTTTAGTTTCAATTCGGAAAGTTTAAATACACCGGTGAATATAAATTTAATTAAAATTGACAAATTAACTACTAGTCGTATCATCCGGACTTTAAATCGGGTCATCCAATCAAATTCCAAAGATTTAATTTTGGAAAGTGATAACTGGAAATTAGATTTTATTTTCGTGGATCTCCCTGGAAACATAGGGGTCTACCAAAAGTCTTTAAAAAATAGAACCATAGCCAATTTGAGTGATTGGCTAAAAATAATTCAAATTTTATATTTATGGATAATGATAAAGACGAATATTGTTTCGCTCGGGGTATTGTTTTAGGTCACTTACTGGCATACCGTTACTATTTTAAGAGCGTTAAACAACCGCACTTATTTAATCAAAAAGAATTTCAAAAAAAAAATATGGCAAAAAAATACAATTAAAAATGGCAAAAGATCTACATAAAAAAGTGGGCATTGTAGAGGGCACTGTCAATATGATTAGCATTAACAAAATGCAAAATTATTTACTACCCCTGTATCGTATTGTAATCATAGACACGCTTGACAGCTATAATGTCTTTTACGAAGGTCCTCACGCCCCGCTATATATTTATTTATAAAAGGTCGGGTCACACATCCATGTCGCCAAAACTTTGCATTCAATATTAGGCGGTCAAGCTTCTTGCAATGTTTGCCTTAAGACCTTTTCTACTGATTTTCGAAAAAATCAGCATGAATTCCCTCATACCTCCGAATATATTTGTTTTCGTTCTCAAGCCACCACGAATCATGCCGGGCCGTAGCTGATCTCGAGCGTTGTACTAAATGTTTTTGCTATTACGGTTGAGATCCGTGTTTCCAAGCGCATCTTTTAAACGGAACATGTGCTTCGAAAAAGCGTTGTTTGACATGCGGACATTTGTTGGGGGAAAACCACGACTGTTTGTGCCCATGTCAACAATGTCTCATTAAACACCCTGAATAGTTTCATTACGTTATGCCCTTTTGTACGCCTCGCTAAAAAAGGCGATTAAAATTTATCGATACTGAAACTATTTTAGAAAACAATATGTTTACCCCCATTTCATTAATTAGTGAAGCTAAATTGGAAAATGGTAGTTACGAAAAAATGATTTTTTACGGGAAAGATTTCGTAGATAAATTTTTAGATTATCTTTTATCCGCGGAGGTAATAATTAAGTTTTCAGAATGTACGAAAGCGTAAAACTAGAAAAGCCCGTTTTCAACCCTTTACCGTGTTAAGTCATTTTGGGTATTGTTACTTTTACTCTTTTCGTAGCGTGTTGAACATAATCCTCTTTCGTTTCGAACAAGTAGTTCAAAAATTGATCAAAACAATCGTAGCCGCGAAATGTTTTATAATCGTAGTCTCCGTCATCTTGTTCCATAGCTGAGACTAGAAGTACCGGGACGTGTTCTTTGTTCTTAACAATAGTCTCCGAGTCATAGTAACAATATCTAACATTCTCGTAAATTGTGTCCAGCGGCATGACATAACATTTGTTCCTCTCGTGTTTCCTTTTGCAATTTCGACAAGGTTTATTACACTCGTGTTTTTCGCAGCGTTTTAAACCGCATTGTTTACAGCGTTTAAAAGTTTCGCATACATTATTCGCTTCGTGTAAATTCAAATCAAACTATCCCTTTAAAGTATCTACTATATTTTCGGCAATTAGCTTCACTAATGGTTCCTCATTAAAGACGTTAGTCTTACATCTATGACATATTAATCGCGGCTCGCACGTATGACCTCGTTTCTGTCTATTTTTAAAAAAAAATTTAAACAGAGGAAGCAATACGAACGAACGCCTTTAAGATAGTGCAAGTCTTTAAAATATTTGTTTCTCGCGAAACGGACCAATGAAAAATGGTTTGAAATGTTCTAGTTTATGAACAATAATTTGATAATCAGTTAAATAATTTTGAAAAATTTCAACGCTAAACAAATTTACGGCACCGGGTTCTATATTAGCTTATCTTTCCGTTTCGCGAGCCTTCTATCAGTGAGGAAAATTCCGATAACTAAATCTCGGCCGAAACAAAGATTATCATCATTCTCCAAGAATATATAATTGGGGTTTGATTTTAAAAAAGAATCCAAAGCGACGACGTTTCGAGCCGCTAAACATTATTGCCGTCCCCCAATTTCAATATCGCATTGGAGAAGTATAATATCAAAGACGAGAGAGGCGTCAACATTAAACTGACGATTGCTTTGGGCAATCCTACTCACGCTATGTAAAACTCGTTCGGCTGTTAATTCTTTAACGTTCATGAATTTCAAATTTATAGGGGAATCTAATTCTTCCGATCTAACCGAACCTAATCCGATTATTATCACTATGCTGATTTAAAAGCTCGTACAACAAAGAATTAATTATGTTAACCAACGTGTCGTGAAATTCAGTTGATTTAATTTCGCCTAATTTCTTAAAATTAACTTTAGATTCGATTTGCCTCCAGCCGCACTTTCTCGATTTTTTGTCCAAAACTTTATCGATAAATTAAAATCGTTTAGGATCACGATTTAAAGTTAAATCTAAGAGCGATGCCTCGTCCCTGCTAGGCTCGGTATCACTCATCCCGCCAGACTGAAGAGAAACTCGCCAATCACTTTAATAAAAGGCGAACCTCTAATACCCTCTTCAGACGAGGCTTAATTAGCCGTGGTTTAATCAGATTTAACCGTGGTTTACAAGCCTTTTCAGTTCAATAAACCATGGTTAAATCTGATTAAACCGGCTAGTTACGCCTCGTCTGAAAAGTGTATAACGGACTTAAACCGGTAAATCTAATTAGGGAGCTCTTATTCCAGTTTTCGTATATAAAATTTAACACATCGTGCATGAATGAAACATCCGGTACTTTATTGGATACAAGGTTTTAGATACAAACAATATTCCCTTTCTTATATTTAGATAATTGGAGAAAATCGTACGAAAATTTAAAAGTGTTCGTCATAAAGTCATTACTCCGAATATAAGAAAAGTCAATCCCATGAGGGGTTGAATCATGGTCTAATAGATAACATCCATCACCGAAATTTAAATGGGGTGTATATTGAAAATTATATTTACTCTTTAATTCATTAAAACTCGCGTTTAATTGTCTTCTAAGACTTTTTGGAATATTAACCACGACATCGGCATTAGTGATATATAATCCATCGATAAAGGTTGTTATTCTTTTGAGCCATTTTTGTTCATTTAATATTATTTGAATACCAAGTTAATCGGTTGGATTAGGCGATAAGTGCTAGAAACCGAAGTCTAAAATCCACGGGTGGGTTATGATAATGCTTTTAAAAATTGTAACTTTGGAACTATATTTAACATTAATATAATATTTGTGAATCACGCTACATGGCACTACGTGGATCTAGTCTAAAGCGTGCAATAGCCACAGGAATTTACAATATTCCAAATGCGTTTTGTAAATTTTTGAATTAAAATAGGGTTAAAACCGAAATTGAAAAACCGTCTTGTTTGTCCAGTATAAACAAAGCAATCAGTTGCTAGAATTAAGAGACTGGGCGGATCCATATTTAATACAAAAAAAGTAAACTAACCTGATTATTGTTTTTTCAAACAAAAAAATCAATACTTAGTTTTTCTTCATCCGTTTAATGGGCGGGACAATAACCTTTTCGGAATTGTCCCACATTTCTCTGGCGATACGGCTGATCAATGTGTTGATCAGTTTGGATTCCCGGGATTTCTCTTTAGCGAAGAAATTCAATCGTCTCGAACTTTGCTCCCAGATTTGAGACGCTGAGACATCGTTTATATCACAATATTTGTAAATCTGAATTCGGAGAACCCGGTAGGGTTCTATGTTATGGGCTGATCATCATCTGTAATGCAATTTTGATTTCCTTAAAAAATTGGACCTTTAGCCAATCAGAACGCTCCATTTCCCCATTGAAATAACATTAAAATCGACTCTTTCGTGCATCGCAGAACTAAAAGAGGAATTATTTGTTACGGTTAAAATCAATTTTAAGTGGTAGAGCAAGGTTCGAATGTTGAACTTTTCAAGTTTCATTTAAAAATATTAAGTCTAAGTATTTTAAAATTAATTCTAAAGTTGACCCTTTTTTTTGGTACTTAGCTGGTTTCGCGCATGGTCAAATTCGTAATGTTATTCTATGGGATATGGTTTTTTTGAAAGTGGCTTACCTTTCAGGTTTATTTTCTAATACTTCCAGATATTTTTAAAACTTGGATTTTCCGTGTGGTATGAATTAAGTTTCGAGCTTTATTTTAAGACTAATTTCATAGTTTTACACCAATTAGTTGGCCCACAATCTATTTATGAAAACGGACGAAAAATTAAAGCGGAGAAATTGAGTGAGCAAAAACCTAAGCCTTATTTGACAAATTAGGCTTAGGTTTTCTATAGCTTTTTAAATTCACGTGCAGGAGCGCGCTTGGGTATTGAGCGCTAATGACTTAATTTCTCCTCCTTCATATTTTTGCCTTTTTATAAATAGACTGTGGCCAAACTAATCGGTGTAAAATTATGAAATTAGTCTTAAAATAAAGCCCGAAAAATATCTGGAATCATTAGAAAATAAATCTGAAAGGTAAGTCTCGTACAAAAAATCTAAATCCCATAGAATAACATTAAGTTTCAATTTCTCCGCCTTAAAACTTTAAAGTACTCTCCTTTTTAAAAATGTGAAAGTCCGAACGACTTGGCATTTCGAACGGCAATAAGGAAGGTATTAACATCCAAAATAAAGAAAAATAATTTAAATTTAGTTTAAAGGGTAATGGGAAAAATATGAAGATTTCGCTGCGGCTGTCGGAGGTGTTAACATCAAAAATGATGAAAAAATTATTTTAAATTTGGTTTAAGGGCAATGGGGAAAATAAAAAGATTTCGCTGCGGTCGACGGAGGTATTAACATTAAAAATGATGAAAAAATAAATTTTAATAAGGATTAAAGGGCACTGGTAAAAATGTAAAGATTTGACTGGAATCAAGTGCGGCTGCCGGAGGTATTAACATCAAAAATTATGAAAAAATTAATTTTAATTGGGTTTAAAGGGCACTGGTAAAAATGTAGGGATTTGACTGGAATCAAATGCGGCTGCCGCAGCTATTAACATAAAAAATTATGAAAAAATTACTTTTAATTGGGATTAAAGAGCACTGGTAAAAGTGTAGAGATTTGACTGGAATCAAGTGCGGCTGCCGCAGCTATTAACATCAAAAATTATGAAAAAAATAATTTTAATTTGGATTAAAGGGCACTGGTAAAAATGTAGAGATTTGACTGGAATCAAGTGCGGCTGTCGGAGGTATTAACATCTAAAATTATCAAAAAATTAATTTTAATTGGGATTAAAGGGCACTGGTAAAAATGTAGAGATTTAACTGAATCAAGTGCGGCTGCCCCAGCTATTAACATCAAAAATAATGAAAAAAGTAATTTTAATAGGGATTAAAGGGTACTGGTAAAAATGTAGAGATTTGACTGGAATCAAGTGCGGCTGTCGGAGGTATTAACATCTAAAATTATGAAAAAATTAATTTTAATGGGATTAAAGGGCACTGGTAAAAATGTAGAGATTTAACTGAATCAAGTGCGGCTGCCCCAGCTATTAACATCAAAAATAATGAAAAAATTAATTTTAATTGGGATTAAAGGGCACTGGTAAAAATGTAGAGATTTGACTGGAATCAAGTGCGGCTGTCGGAGGTATTATCATCTAAAATTATGAAAAAATTAATTTTAATTGGGATTAAAGGGCACTTGTAAAAATGTAGAGACTTGACTGAATCTAGTGCGGCTGCCGGAGGTATTAACATCAAAAATTATGAAAAAATTAATTTTAATTGGGTTTAAAGGGTACTGGTAAAAATGTAGAGATTTGACTGGAATCAAATGCGGCTGCCGCAGCTATTAACATAAAAAATTATGAAAAAATTACTTTTAATTGGGATTAAAGAGCACTGGTAAAAGTGTAGAGATTTGACTGGAATCAAGTGCGGCTGCCGCAGCTATTAACATCAAAAATTATGAAAAAAATAATTTTAATTGGGATTAAAGGGCTCTGGTAAAAATGTAGAGATTTGACTGGAATCAAGTGCGGCTGTCGGAGGTATTAACATCTAAAATTATGAAAAAATTAATTTTAATTGGGATTAAAGGGCACTTGTAAAAATGTAGAGATTTGACTGAATCAAGTGCGGCTCCCCCAGCTATTAACATCAAAAATAATGTAAAAATTAATTTAAATTGGGATTAAAGGGCAATGGTAAAAATGTAGAGATTTGACTGGAATCAAGTGCGGCTGCCCCAGCTAATAACATCAACAATTATGAAAAAATTAATTTTAATTGGGATTAAAGGGCACTGGTAAAAATGTAGAGATTTGACTGAATCAAGTGCGGCTGCCCCAGCTATTAACATCAAAAATAATGAAAAAAAAAATTTTAATTGGGATGAAAGGGCAATGGTAAAAATGTAGAGATTTGACTAAATTAAAGTGCGGCTGCCCCAGCTATTAACATCAAAAATAATATAAAATTAATTTTAATTGGGATTAAAGGGCAATGGTAAAAATGTAGAGATTTGATTGAATCAAGTGCGGCTGTCGGAGGTATTAACATCTAAAATTATGAAAAAATTACTTTTAATTGGGATTAAAGAGCACTGGTAAAAGTGTAGAGATTTGACTGGAATCAAGTGCGGCTGCCGCAGCTATTAACATCAAAAATTATGAAAAAATTAATTTTAATTGGGATTAAAGGGCACTGGTAAAAATGTAGAGATTTGACTGGAATCAAGTGCGGCTGTCGGAGGTATTAACATCTAAAATTATCAAAAAAATAATTTTAATTGGGATTAAAGGGCACTGGTAAAAATGTAGAGATTTAACTGAATCAAGTGCGGCTGCCCCAGCTATTAACATCAAAAATAATGAAAAAATTAATTTTAATTGGGATAAAATAATGAAAAAATTAATTTTAATTGGGATAAAATAATGAAAAAATTAATTTTAATTGGGATAAAATAATGAAAAAATTAATTTTAATTGGGATAAAATAATGAAAAAATTAATTTTAATTGGGATTAAAGGGCACTGGTAAAAATGTAGAGATTTGACTGGAATCAAGTGCGGCTGTCGGAGGTATTAACATCTAAAATTATGAAAAAAATTATTTTAATTGGGATTAAAGGGCACTTGTAAAAATGTAGAGATTTGACTGAATCAAGTGCGGCTCCCCCAGCTATTAACATCAAAAATAATGTAAAAATTTATTTTAATTGGGATTAAAGGGCAATGGTAAAAATGAATAGATTTGACTGGAATCAAGTGCGGCTGCCCCAGCTAATAACATCAACAATTATGAAAAAATTAATTTTAATTTTGATTAAAGGGCACTGGTAAAAATGTAGAGATTTGACTGAATCAAGTGCGGCTGCCCCAGCTATTAACATCAAAAATAATGAAAAAATTAATTTTAATTGGGATTAAAGGGCAATGGTAAAAATGTAGAGATTTGACTGGAATCAAGTGCGGCTGTCGGAGGTATTAACATCTAAAATTATGAAAAAATTAATTTTAATTGGGATTAAAGGGCACTTGTAAAAATGTAGAGATTTGACTGAATCAAGTGCGGCTCCCCCAGCTATTAACATCAAAAATAATGTAAAAATTTATTTTAATTGGGATTAAAGGGCAATGGTAAAAATGAAGAGATTTGACTGGAATCAAGTGCGGCTGCCCCAGCTAATAACATCAACAATTATGAAAAAATTAATTTTAATTTTGATTAAAGGGCACTGGTAAAAATGTAGAGATTTGACTGAATCAAGTGCGGCTGCCCCAGCTATTAACATCAAAAATAATGAAAAAATTAATTTTAATTGGGATTAAAGGGCAATGGTAAAAATGTAGAGATTTGACTGGAATCAAGTGCGGCTGTCGGAGGTATTAACATCTAAAATTATGAAAAAATTAATTTTAATTGGGATTAAAGGGCACTTGTAAAAATTTAAAGATTTGACTGAATCAAGTGCGGCTCCCCCAGCTATTAACATCAAAAATAATGTAAAAATTAATTTTAATTTTGATTAAAGGGCAATGGTAAAAATGTAGAGATTTGACTGGAATCAAGTGCGGCTGCCCCAGCTAATAACATCAACAATTATGAAAAAAATTATTTTAATTGGGATTAAAGGGCACTGGTAAAAATGTAGAGATTTGACTGAATCAAGTGCGGCTGCCCCAGCTATTAACATCAAAAATAATGAAAAAATTAATTTTAATTGGGATGAAAGGGCAATGGTAAAAATGTAGAGATTTGACTGAATCAAGTGCGGCTGTCGGAGGTATTAACATCTAAAATTATGAAAAAATTAATTTTAATTGGGATTAAAGGGCATTTGTAAAAATGTAGAGACTTGACTGAATCAAGTGCGGCTGCCGGAGGTATTAACATCAAAAATTATGAAAAAAATAATTTTAATTGGGTTTAAAGGGCACTGGTAAAAATGTAGAGATTTGACTGGAATCAAATGCGGCTGCCGCAGCTATTAACATAAAAAATTACTTTTAATTGTGATTAAAGAGCACTGGTAAAAGTGTAGAGATTTGACTGGAATCAAGTGCGGCTGCCGCAGCTATTAACATCAAAAATTATGAAAAAATTAATTTTAATTGGGATTAAAGGGCACTGGTAAAAATGTAGAGATTTGACTGGAATCAAGTGCGGCTGTCGGAGGTATTAACATCTAAAATTATCAAAAAATTTATTTTAATTGGGATTAAAGGGCACTGGTAAAAAATGTAGAGATTTAACTGAATCAAGTGCGGCTGCCCCAGCTATTAACATCAAAAATAATGAAAAAAGTAATTTTAATAGGGATTAAAGGGCAATAGTAAAAATGTAGAGATTTGACTGGAATCAAGTGCAGCTGTCGGAGGTATTAACATCTAAAATTATGAAAAAATTAATTTTAATGGGATTAAAGGGCACTGGTAAAAATGTAGAGATTTAACTGAATCAAGTGCGGCTGCCACAGCTATTAACATAAAAAATAATGAAAAAATTAATTTTAATTGGGATTAAAGGGCACTGGTAAAAATGTAGAGATTTAACTGAATCAAGTGCGGCTGCCCCAGCTATTAACATCAAAAATAATGAAAAAATTAATTTTAATTGGGATTAAAGGGCACTGGTAAAAATGTAGAGATTTGACTGGAATCAAGTGCGGCTGTCGGAGGTATTAACATCTAAAATTATGAAAAAATTAATTTTAATGGGATTAAAGGGCACTGGTAAAAATGTAGAGATTTAACTGAATCAAGTGCGGCTGCCCCAGCTATTAACATCAAAAATAATGAAAAAATTAATTTTAATTGGGATTAAAGGGCACTGGTAAAAATGTAGAGATTTGACTGGAATCAAGTGCGGCTGTCGGAGGTATTAACATCTAAAATTATGAAAAAATTAATTTTAATTGGGATTAAAGGGCACTTGTAAAAATGTAGAGACTTGACTGAATCTAGTGCGGCTGCCGGAGGTATTAACATCAAAAATTATGAAAAAATTAATTTTAATTGGGTTTAAAGGGTACTGGTAAAAATGTAGAGATTTGACTGGAATCAAATGCGGCTGCCGCAGCTATTAACATAAAAAATTATGAAAAAATTACTTTTAATTGGGATTAAAGAGCACTGGTAAAAGTGTAGAGATTTGACTGGAATCAAGTGCGGCTGCCGCAGCTATTAACATCAAAAATTATGAAAAAAATAATTTTAATTGGGATTAAAGGGCTCTGGTAAAAATGTAGAGATTTGACTGGAATCAAGTGCGGCTGTCGGAGGTATTAACATCTAAAATTATGAAAAAATTAATTTTAATTGGGATTAAAGGGCACTTGTAAAAATGTAGAGATTTGACTGAATCAAGTGCGGCTCCCCCAGCTATTAACATCAAAAATAATGTAAAAATTAATTTAAATTGGGATTAAAGGGCAATGGTAAAAATGTAGAGATTTGACTGGAATCAAGTGCGGCTGCCCCAGCTAATAACATCAACAATTATGAAAAAATTAATTTTAATTGGGATTAAAGGGCACTGGTAAAAATGTAGAGATTTGACTGAATCAAGTGCGGCTGCCCCAGCTATTAACATCAAAAATAATGAAAAAAAAAATTTTAATTGGGATGAAAGGGCAATGGTAAAAATGTAGAGATTTGACTAAATTAAAGTGCGGCTGCCCCAGCTATTAACATCAAAAATAATATAAAATTAATTTTAATTGGGATTAAAGGGCAATGGTAAAAATGTAGAGATTTGATTGAATCAAGTGCGGCTGTCGGAGGTATTAACATCTAAAATTATGAAAAAATTACTTTTAATTGGGATTAAAGAGCACTGGTAAAAGTGTAGAGATTTGACTGGAATCAAGTGCGGCTGCCGCAGCTATTAACATCAAAAATTATGAAAAAATTAATTTTAATTGGGATTAAAGGGCACTGGTAAAAATGTAGAGATTTGACTGGAATCAAGTGCGGCTGTCGGAGGTATTAACATCTAAAATTATCAAAAAAATAATTTTAATTGGGATTAAAGGGCACTGGTAAAAATGTAGAGATTTAACTGAATCAAGTGCGGCTGCCCCAGCTATTAACATCAAAAATAATGAAAAAATTAATTTTAATTGGGATAAAATAATGAAAAAATTAATTTTAATTGGGATAAAATAATGAAAAAATTAATTTTAATTGGGATAAAATAATGAAAAAATTAATTTTAATTGGGATAAAATAATGAAAAAATTAATTTTAATTGGGATTAAAGGGCACTGGTAAAAATGTAGAGATTTGACTGGAATCAAGTGCGGCTGTCGGAGGTATTAACATCTAAAATTATGAAAAAAATTATTTTAATTGGGATTAAAGGGCACTTGTAAAAATGTAGAGATTTGACTGAATCAAGTGCGGCTCCCCCAGCTATTAACATCAAAAATAATGTAAAAATTTATTTTAATTGGGATTAAAGGGCAATGGTAAAAATGAATAGATTTGACTGGAATCAAGTGCGGCTGCCCCAGCTAATAACATCAACAATTATGAAAAAATTAATTTTAATTTTGATTAAAGGGCACTGGTAAAAATGTAGAGATTTGACTGAATCAAGTGCGGCTGCCCCAGCTATTAACATCAAAAATAATGAAAAAATTAATTTTAATTGGGATTAAAGGGCAATGGTAAAAATGTAGAGATTTGACTGGAATCAAGTGCGGCTGTCGGAGGTATTAACATCTAAAATTATGAAAAAATTAATTTTAATTGGGATTAAAGGGCACTTGTAAAAATGTAGAGATTTGACTGAATCAAGTGCGGCTCCCCCAGCTATTAACATCAAAAATAATGTAAAAATTTATTTTAATTGGGATTAAAGGGCAATGGTAAAAATGAAGAGATTTGACTGGAATCAAGTGCGGCTGCCCCAGCTAATAACATCAACAATTATGAAAAAATTAATTTTAATTTTGATTAAAGGGCACTGGTAAAAATGTAGAGATTTGACTGAATCAAGTGCGGCTGCCCCAGCTATTAACATCAAAAATAATGAAAAAATTAATTTTAATTGGGATTAAAGGGCAATGGTAAAAATGTAGAGATTTGACTGGAATCAAGTGCGGCTGTCGGAGGTATTAACATCTAAAATTATGAAAAAATTAATTTTAATTGGGATTAAAGGGCACTTGTAAAAATTTAAAGATTTGACTGAATCAAGTGCGGCTCCCCCAGCTATTAACATCAAAAATAATGTAAAAATTAATTTTAATTGGGATTAAAGGGCAATGGTAAAAATGTAGAGATTTGACTGGAATCAAGTGCGGCTGCCCCAGCTAATAACATCAACAATTATGAAAAAAATTATTTTAATTGGGATTAAAGGGCACTGGTAAAAATGTAGAGATTTGACTGAATCAAGTGCGGCTGCCCCAGCTATTAACATCAAAAATAATGAAAAAAATAATTTTAATTGGGATGAAAGGGCAATGGTAAAAATGTAGAGATTTGACTGAATCAAGTGCGGCTGTCGGAGGTATTAACATCTAAAATTATGAAAAAATTAATTTTAATTGGGATTAAAGGGCATTTGTAAAAATGTAGAGACTTGACTGAATCAAGTGCGGCTGCCGGAGGTATTAACATCAAAAATTATGAAAAAATTAATTTTAATTGGGTTTAAAGGGCACTGGTAAAAATGTAGAGATTTGACTGGAATCAAATGCGGCTGCCGCAGCTATTAACATAAAAAATTACTTTTAATTGTGATTAAAGAGCACTGGTAAAAGTGTAGAGATTTGACTGGAATCAAGTGCGGCTGCCGCAGCTATTAACATCAAAAATTATGAAAAAATTAATTTTAATTGGGATTAAAGGGCACTGGTAAAAATGTAGAGATTTGACTGGAATCAAGTGCGGCTGTCGGAGGTATTAACATCTAAAATTATCAAAAAATTTATTTTAATTGGGATTAAAGGGCACTGGTAAAAAATGTAGAGATTTAACTGAATCAAGTGCGGCTGCCCCAGCTATTAACATCAAAAATAATGAAAAAAGTAATTTTAATAGGGATTAAAGGGCAATAGTAAAAATGTAGAGATTTGACTGGAATCAAGTGCAGCTGTCGGAGGTATTAACATCTAAAATTATGAAAAAATTAATTTTAATGGGATTAAAGGGCACTGGTAAAAATGTAGAGATTTAACTGAATCAAGTGCGGCTGCCACAGCTATTAACATAAAAAATAATGAAAAAATTAATTTTAATTGGGATTAAAGGGCACTGGTAAAAATGTAGAGATTTAACTGAATCAAGTGCGGCTGCCCCAGCTATTAACATCAAAAATAATGAAAAAATTAATTTTAATTGGGATTAAAGGGCACTGGTAAAAATGTAGAGATTTGACTGGAATCAAGTGCGGCTGTCGGAGGTATTAACATCTAAAATTATGAAAAAATTAATTTTAATGGGATTAAAGGGCACTGGTAAAAATGTAGAGATTTAACTGAATCAAGTGCGGCTGCCACAGCTATTAACATAAAAAATAATGAAAAAATTAATTTTAATTGGGATTAAAGGGCACTGGTAAAAATGTAGAGATTTAACTGAATCAAGTGCGGCTGCCCCAGCTATTAACATCAAAAATAATGAAAAAATTAATTTTAATTGGGATTAAAGGGCACTGGTAAAAATGTAGAGATTTGACTGGAATCAAGTGCGGCTGTCGGAGGTATTAACATCTAAAATTATGAAAAAATTAATTTTAATTGGGATTAAAGGGCACTTGTAAAAATGTAGAGATTTGACTGAATCAAGTGCGGCTCCCCCAGCTATTAACATCAAAAATAATGTAAAAATTAATTTTAATTGGGATTAAAGGGCAATGGTAAAAATGAAGAGATTTGACTGGAATCAAGTGCGGCTGCCCCAGCTAATAACACCAACAATTATGAAAAAATTAATTTTAATTGGGATTAAAGGGCACTGGTAAAAATGTAGAGATTTGACTGAATCAAGTGCGGCTGCCCCAGCTATTAACATCAAAAATAATGAAAAAATTAATTTTAATTGGGATGAAAGGGCAATGGTAAAAATGTAGAGATTTGACTGAATTAAAGTGCGGCTGCCCCAGCTATTAACATCAAAAATAATATAAAATTAATTTTAATTGGGATTAAAGGGCAATGGTAAAAATGTAGAGATTTGACTGAATCAAGTGCGGCTGCCCCAGCTATTAACATCAAAAATAATGAAAAAATTAATTTTAATTGGGATTAAAGGAATGTAGAGATTTAACTAAATCAAGTGCGGCTGCCGCAGCTATTAACATCAAAAATTATGAAAAAATTAATTTTAATTGGGTTTAAAGGGCAATGGTAAAAATATAGAGATCTGACTGAATCAAGTGAGGCTGCCGCAGCTATTAACATCAAAAATTATGAAAAAATTAATTTTAATTGGGTTTAAAGGGCAATGGTAAAAATGTAGCGATTTGACTAAATCACTTTTTAATGGACTAGTCTTTTAATATAGAATTTAACAATTTCGTGTTAGACTGAAGTGACAGATATTATATCAAAAATGTCTTTGCGAACAAAGACCCAGAAGGACATGTTATGGCCTTGAATGTCTGAAGTGACAGTTGTTTAATTTTCTTTTAAAACATTAAATTTAAATACAATTAGTTTTTCTTTTAAAACGAAATTTAAATATAATCACAATCATGCACGATTTAGAGTTTCAAATTTCAAAACAACTGATTTTATTCACTCGGAAATATTTAAGAAAAAAACATAACAGACGATTTTCTCCCATTGACGCTTAACATTAAATTTCGCTTAATTATTTTTCAGGGATTCGCTAATTATTTTTCAGGGATTACGTGTCAAACAAAACAAAACTTTTCGTTCGATAGAAAAATATACTTAATTTACCTTAATTGGATAATGTTTTCTATGGATAATGCTTTATTATAACTCCTCGACTTTAGTCGAGGCAATTCGTTCATGTTAGCTTATGAATGCTTATACAAGGAATTTAAAGGGAAAAAAATTCCCCATATTTTAATTTTTAATTTAGTTTGCAAACGAACAAACCTAATCCATGAATAATGTTTTGTTATAACTCCTCGACTTTAGCCGAGGCAATTCGTTCATGTTAGCTTATGAATGCTTATCAAGGAATTTAAAGGGAAAAAAATTCCCCATATTTTAATTTTTAATCTAGGTTGCAAACGAACATACCTAATCCATGGGAAATGTTTTATTACAACTCCTCGACTTTAGTCGAGGCAATTCGTTCATGTTAGCTTATGAATGCTTATACAAGGAATTTAAAGGGAATACAAATTCCCCATATTTTAATTTTTAATTTGGGTTTCAAACGAACAAACCTAATCCATGGATAATGTTTTATTATAACTCCTAATAACTAATTAGTGGTCCCTTATGGAAATCATAATTTTAATTGTACGGTTTTAATGAAAAGAAAAATGAAAGTATTACAATTTATTTAAAAACCTTATCCGCTCTAAAATTCGTCGCTTTGAAATTCTCTTCCCTTGCGCGCACAATATAGCTTTGAAACTACAAATTGTTATGGTTTGCGTCGTCTGCTAAGTTAGAAAAGAAGGTGACTTTAAACGGGCTTTAAAAAACACATTTCCCTTTATCATATACCCATTCCAATAAACCGGCGAGTATTTTTAACGATCCGTTCAATTGCGAGTCGTGGAAATTCGGGTTGAATTAAGAAAACAAAAGGTGGACTCGCGTTATACTGAAAAATAACAGTTCAATACACGTTTTCCCTGAAAAATAATTAAGCCAAATTTAATGTTAAGCGTCAACATTTGGGAGAAAATCGTCTGTTATGTTTTTTCTTAAATATTTCCGAGTGAATAAAATCAGTTGTTTTGAAATTTGCCAGATTGTGATTATATTTAAATTTCGTTTTAAAAGAAAATCTAATTGTAATTAAATTTCATGTTTTAAAAGAAAATTTAATTGTATTTAAATTTAATGTTTTAAAATAAAATTAAATATCTGTCACTTCAGACATTCAAGGCCATAACATGTCCTTCTGGGTCTTTGTTCGCAAAGACATTTTTGATATAATATCGAAATAGACCTGGCCCTTGGTCGCTGGCAGTTTGATCGTATATGTAGAGTTATCACTCTTCACGTCGTATCTCGGATTATTCCTCCCTGCTTATAGATTGTTGACTCCTCGATCATTGATTGGATATGGCTTTCCAGTCTTCAACTTCAGACAGGTCCGGTAGATTGTTGATTAAGTCCATTTTTCGTTTATTCGAGCTGCCTGCCATGGCGAGAGAGAGAGTTTGTGATATTTTCGACTAAAAATTTGGGTTTATATATCACCTGATATAGGTATTTTTGACGAAAAAAATGGAGGCTAGGATGTTCTGTTCGGACTTTTAAGTTGGTTAGTTGGAAAAGTTTTATATGTAAGTCACATCTTAAAACACACCTTCGTGGATTTTCTCTGTTTTTTTTGATCCGATCAAAACTTTTTCAAAAAAGCGAGGATCTATTTTATTCTAGCTTACTATGTAGGTCACATCTTATAACACACCTACGCGGATTTTTCTTTGTTTTTTTAGATCTCATCAAAACCTTTTAAAAAAAGCGAGGATCTATTTTCTTCTAGCAACGTCCGGACTTTAATATTAGTTAGCTGGAATAGTTAATTTTCGGGTTCACGCTTTGGGACCAGCATTATCCAGATTTTTAGATCCGAATAGATAGTTAACGATTTATTATAACAAAAAAATGGAAAATGTCAGAAAATGAGGATTTTCCTTACTTTAAGTCGAGTTCAAACTTTAATGTTAGTTAGAAGGAATAGTTCACGCTTTGGAACTAGTTATATTTGATTTTTATGATGCAAATAGCTCTAAAACAAATTTTTAAAAACAAAAAAATGATAATTTTGTCCAAAAAATCTTAGCCTATATAAGGACCGAAAAAACTTTTTATCTAGCTTTTAATCCGGATCTGTTGTTCTACAATCTTGTCTACAATTTTAAAAATCTTTAATCTTCGACTTTTACTGATAATTGCAGCAGCTTAAACAGCTGATATACTATTCGTATAGTCTAAAAAGGAGTTTTATATATATATTGGAGAAGGTTCTGGTAGTGGACGCATTGTTTTTACGGGGTCGTGACGAGTTCAGCACCCGTCTTGGCCGTATTCTGTTAAGGAGCTTTCGGTGGTAAAGATAGTTAAAAGCGGGTGCGAGGCGTAGGCTCGAAGGTAGTGGAGTTTTCAAGCTATCTCCCCCCCACCCTAAGATCAGGAAGAAGTAAGCGGCCCCGTTAAAAAACAAACGCTTTCGCTGTTGAAAACGTGACCGGAAATTTAACGCTAGGATAATGATGCCATCTTCGCATTCAAATTTTCCCCCAATCTAAACCGGAAACAGAACTGCGAGTGTTAATGGGAAAGACACATTCCAGGTAGTCTTCGAACTAATCTCAATTCTTTTAAAGTAGTCCTGGGGACCAGTGGCCCTTGGTGTCTCGGTTTAAAGGTACGTTCGCATCAGTCATTTCGAAATCTATACGATGTCGTTTCCAATATTCTCCTACAAATAACGACGAAGAGTAATTAGGTTACGTTTCGTACGAACTCATTAGGTTTGGCTTAAAGATACGTTCAAAATAGTCGCTGTAAAATCGTTTTAGAACGTTTAGAATAAACTTTCCAAGCTAAGAATTATATATTCGTATTCAAAGTTGTAACTTTGTAAGAACAACAGCTTGGATGTGAAAACTGATAATTGTCTTTACTATAAGCCAAGGCTTAATAAGTAGGAGTCTAGTTTAATAGCCTAAATATAAGCAAATAATTCAATTGAGGCATTTTTATGTGGTTGTAACAAATATTTTATTCAAGAGCCATGTAAATTTTATAATATATGAATATATTTGAGGAATAAAGTCTTTATAAGACTAATCGTGGAAGAAAGTGACAATGCCTTTTGTTGCAAAAAAAAATCCACGCATTAGGGGAATACAATGATATAGAAATGAAACTAAAACGAATAATAAGAGACTATACATTTCGCCAATGTTTTTACCTCGTGGAGCGACCGCGATCAAAAATATTTTTCGCTACGAGGTATAAGCTATCCCCTACCCTAGGCTAAAGTTGAATTCATGCTCTCATTCTCTCAAACCGGAAAATTTCCTTGAAAAGACTTCAATTTCGTATTTCACGGCAAAAATGGTGCCTAGTAGAATATAATTTCAAAAATACCGTAATTTTGGAGGAGCCTCAGTACTATGATTCCGGTTTTGAAATCCGGCAACGCTGATTGATTTACGCGTTTCACTCAAAAATCCACGACGTAAAGAAACGTTTTGCTCCCACAAAAGATATTAAATGCCTAGTCTAGAGGAATTGTGTAAAAATTAAAGAATTAAAAGTTTAAATAAAAAGGGTTTCTTAGGAGCAAGCGGTTGTCATTGATTAAATAGATAAAAATAATAATTAATATACGAAATAAAGGTATGACTCGGGTAAATAGATTATATAAAAAAGTTTAATAAAATATATTCGGGGCTTAACCCTTAAAACCACTATGGGCCAAATAAATATATTAAACAATAATCTAACAAATAATAACGACAATAAAAACATAGTGCACTATTTTCGATACGCATAGACAAAGCAAGACTATAATTTTAACAATTTTTTTAACTTTTTTATTTATAATTTTAATGCTATATTTTCTTAGTTTCCGTTGTAATAATTTATTTGGGTCTTTGTAGTACGGAAGAAATAATATTTTTTAATCTATTATAAAAATTACAAATAAATATTTTTTATTTTATATTAGATTAAAAAATATGTTTGGGTAGTTCTCCAGTACTACAAAGACCCCAAATAAATTATTACCATGGAAACTACGAAAATATAATATTAAAATTATAAATTAAAAAACTTTAAAAATAGCTGGTGTAATGGGATAATAATCGAAACCATACACATTGTAAAAATAATTTAGATATAATCGGTGTTGTAAATACGGAAAATATTATACAGGTAAAAGTGAAAGGAAATAAGAGTATACAAATAAAGAACATTGCCAGGATATTAAAAATGAAAATTTGAATTATACATCACGCATTCACCAAAGGGACTGCGATTCCAACCAACCCAAAATAGTCTTTAATAATAGTGAAATATAGGAAAATTATAGAAACTATTTTTATTCAAATTTTTATCGCAATTTAAGTATTGAACCTTGCTTAACTTAAAACATTATGGAATACTCATAAAATCTTTTCTTATAAAACAATATCAATAAAATTGGATTATAAGATTTTTTCATAATTTAGAATATATCAGATTGAATAACAAACCACGGTTCGAAACTGTCTTATTTTTATAAATAAAACCAGTTTTTATTTTTTAATCACGTGTTATCTTCGAAAATTATTCTTATATTAGCATTTTAATTGTACTTATCTTGACCAGAGTGAAAGCCGGATTGCTCTCTCATTTGAATGAATTGCTCCAAGGTTCTTTCAAAAATTCTGCACATTGCTCAACTTTGAGGCGGAATCTCGTGATAGATCAGATAACGTTTCTTTCCATTTAGTTTCTTTCAGGATGTGAATCTCTTGCACGATTTCACGGTCATTGGCCTTTTATTTCGACATTAATATTTAATTATTTTAACTTTATTAGGGATGTTAGCCCTTTGGTAGGGTAGTCCGAAATTTTCCGACCTGGCTTTCTTTTCCACGCCTTCGTTCGCCCACCGTTCGGCCCATTCTTTGAACTAACTCGGAGTCTCGGACTACCCTTTTAAGAAAAACTCAAATTGCTCTCTTCTCTCTACCCCCCCCCCCCTTTTTTTTGCCGCTAGGGATGATTTATACTCGTGGTGCAACCTAAACTTTTTCATAGGAACTGGACGAAAGGGTTTTTGGCTGGCTAAGTTTTTCTGTTTTTGTCTTTCTCAGAGCAATTTAACCAACGCAACATAAATATAGATAATAAGAATTCTAGGTTATTATAGGACCGACTGGGAATTATAGGTAATATAGGTACTCTGGGAGCCCTGTCCAAGGAAAAAATATAAATCCGAGGAAAGTGTCACAAAAATGCTTTTCACCCTCCCTTTAAGTAATTCATCGGTTACAAAAATTAAAGCTGAATTTATCTGAAAGAGGAAGAAGTAATGTTTTTAAACTTTAAAATATTTTGTTAAATTAGCTATTTTAGTTTATATTATATTAAAATCGACCTTATATCACCTTATTACTCGCTATAAACTAATGTTAATCAAAATATATCAGTTACTAAATTGACTCGATTCGGCTCGACTCGAAAGCTGCATCGACTGAACGGGCTTTAACCGTTTGAAGCAAAATTCGAAAAAAAAGTAAATGATAAATTAATTGAAAATTTTTAATAATAGGGAGTAACTATTTTTTTCCGACGCGAGCAATAGGCTTCGACCATCCTTCGATCTGGTCGCCGACGACCTTGAGGCAGGCCTACGGCTCGATCTTGAGCGATGCCTCGAGGCCGATCCATGGCTAGGCGATCTCGACTTAACCGGGATTCTGACCCTCAGATCCGGCGATGGTTGATATTTCGGGCCATTTTTGTTGAAAAAGCAATTTATTTTTAAATGTACGATTTTTTTTGCAGATCGAGCAATTCCTGTTGGAATTGCTCGACCGGCTTCTTCGTTGGCTCCTGTTGGCGACTTTCGGGGGAACATGAAGTTTTAACATTCCCTTTGAAAATGCCACTTGGGCATTTAGTTTTTTAATTAACCTCTTCCCAATTACGCAGTTTTCCACCGCCTCGTCAATTTCTACCTCTTCTTTCAGAGGCCGATCCCCTTCTTGCAAGGAGATTTCAGGAAAAATGTTATAATTAAGAGGATTATGTTCAATACGTGTAAAATATTTGCTTGCTGACATATCTTTTATGGTAGCGCTACCGCACACCGTAGTCTCTTCAGGTTTAAAAACGCACTTCATTATGGCAATTTTATACAATTTCCATAAGGAAAATCATATTTTGGATTTTTATTTCGATGTTATTTCGTACTTCGTTTTTATACCATTTATAAACACAGTTGCTTCCTGGCTATGAAGAGTAGTGTAAATTTCTTATTAAAAAGATCCTCTATGTACCTAGTATATATATATATATATATATATATAACTAGGTTTTTCAACTTAAGTTTGTTTAAAAACCCAGTGATATAATTTAGAGCTAAATGATAATATAATTCAGTATAGTATATTTAAATGCTAAATTATACGCGTGACATAAAAGATCCAATCAAACTTAAAATTAATGCTGCGCGAAACAGCTAGGGTTGATACTCCAAGTTCGTCTTCATTTTAATAAAAATAGTAACCAACTACTATGGAAAAGGTAACCAAATAGTAACAAAATTTGATGTTTTAATAAATAATAATATTAAACTGTTTCATCGCAGAATTGCATTAATATATATATTATATTTTCATATTGTTTTGAGATACTTAAATGTCCTGTCTTATTTAAAATAACACCCTAAGAGTTGCAATACTTTTGAGTTACGGAAACAAATTACGAAAATAGTAACTTTTATTATAAAGTTAACTTATGAAAATAATAACTTTTAGTAAACAAATTACGAAAATAGTAACTTTTAGTAAACGAATTACGAAAATAGTAACTTTTAGTATCAACCCTGCAATTGAAAAGTAAATACTATGCTATATAAAAATTATATTTCAATTGAAAATTTACTTTTCTGCGGCCATCTTTGGAGGAAAAAAACGTGCGTTGACTGTAGATGGGCTTCAAGAACTGTGTTAATGGAATACTGGTAACTCAGAGTATTATCGTTAGGGGAGCGGGAAAAAACCCGTTTTATAAACCTGTTTTCTACACCACCTTACTGAACCAATATTCCTCTGAATATATTTTCCCGCCAAAACGAGAGAGAAATAGTTGATTGGGGGTAGTTAAGAAACGGAAAAAATGACCGATAGAAAAAGGTTTGAAATCGATTTGAAAATTCCCTGCATTGAAAATATCTCCCAAGAAACCGCTATGACATTTTCTATCAAAATCAAATTTCTAAAAGTAGATCACCTAGGAGTGGCTGAGACCTTCATTGGTATGCAAAATTATTATATTGGCTGGCATGAAAAACGTGGAGACCACACGTGACCCCGAAGTATGCAATAAAAATCTAAAACGACACTCTTCCCTTTCTTGATGTCTTACTTAAACGGAATCTTGACCTTAAAAAAATTGAGTTTACACATTACCAAAAACCCACACATTGGTAACATTACCTAAACTTTAATTCAGAACATGGTAAAACCGTAAAAATAGGAATAGTAAAGGGCCTAAAATCAAAAATTGAAAACATTTCGGACAATCCTAGTGTAGATAAATTAAAAATACAAAAGCAACTGATAAATTCGTCATACCCCAAAAAAATGGTGGAAAACATTTTTAACTGCAATATAACAGTTAAAGGGCAATGGTAAAAATGTAGAGATTTGAATGAATTAAAGTGCGGCTGCCCCAGCTATTAACATCAAAAATAATATAAAATTAATTTTAATTGGGATTAAAGGGCAATGGTAAAAATGTAGAGATTTGACTGAATCAAGTGCGGCTGTCGGAGGTATTAACATCTAAAATTATGAAAAAATTAATTTTAATTGTGATTAAAGGGCACTTGTAAAAATGTAGAGACTTGACTGGAATCAAATGCGGCTGCCGCAGCTATTAACATAAAAAATTATGAAAAAATTACTTTTAATTGGGATTAAAGAGCACTGGTAAAAGTGTAGAGATTTGACTGGAATCAAGTGCGGCTGCCGCAGCTATTAACATCAAAAATTATGAAAAAATTAATTTTAATTGGGATTAAAGGGCACTGGTAAAAATGTAGAGATTTGACTGGAATCAAGTGCGGCTGTCGGAGGTATTAACATCTAAAATTATCAAAAAATTAATTTTAATTGGGATTAAAGGGCACTGGTAAAAATGTAGAGATTTAACTGAATCAAGTGCGGCTGCCCCAGCTATTAACATCAGAAATAATGAAAAAAGTAATTTTAATAGGGATTAAAGGGCAATGGTAAAAATGTAGAGATTTGACTGGAATCAAGTGCGGCTGTCGGAGGTATTAACATCTAAAATTATGAAAAAATTAATTTTAATGGGATTAAAGGGCACTGGTATAAATGTAGAGATTTAACTGAATCAAGTGCGGCTGCCCCAGCTATTAACATA
Source organism: Odiellus spinosus (assembly GCA_963920705.1). NCBI lineage: Eukaryota > Metazoa > Arthropoda > Arachnida > Opiliones > Phalangiidae > Odiellus > Odiellus spinosus. The sequence continues at coordinate 220,406 of CAWUCO010000183.1, forward strand.
AAAAATAATGAAAAAATTAATTTTAATTGGGATTAAAGGGCTCTGGTAAAAATGTAGAGATTTGACTGGAATCAAGTGCGGCTGTCGGATGTATTAACATCTAAAATTATGAAAAAATTAATTTTAATTGGGATTAAAGGGCACTTGTAAAAATGTAGAGACTTGACTGAATCAAGTGCGGCTGCCGGAGGTATTAACATCAAAAATTATGAAAAAATTAATTTTAATTGGGTTTAAAGGGCACTGGTAAAAATGTAGAGATTTGACTGGAATCAAATGCGGCTGCCGCAGCTATTAACATCAAAAATTATGAAAAAATTAATTTTAATTGGGATTAAAGGGCACTGGTAAAAATGTAGAGATTTGACTGGAATCAAGTGCGGCTGTCGGAGGTATTAACATCCAAAATTATCAAAAAATTAATTTTAATTGGGATTAAAGGGCACTGGTAAAAATGTAGAGATTTAACTGAATCAAGTGCGGCTGCCCCAGCTATTAACATCAAAAATAATGAAAAAAGTAATTTTAATAGGGATTAAAGGGCAATGGTAAAAATGTAGAGATTTGACTGGAATCAAGTGCGGCTGTCGGAGGTATTAACATCTAAAATTATGAAAAAATTAATTTTAATGGGATTAAAGGGCACTGGTAAAAATGTAGAGATTTAACTGAATCAAGTGCGGCTGCCCTAGCTATTAACATAAAAAATAATGAAAAAATTAATTTTAATTGGGATTAAAGGGCTCTGGTAAAAATGTAGAGATTTGACTGGAATCAAGTGCGGCTGTCGGAGGTATTAACATCTAAAATTATGAAAAAATTAATTTTAATTGGGATAAAAGGGCACTGGTAAAAATGTAGAGATTTAACTGAATCAAGTGCGGCTGCCCCAGCTATTAACATCAAAAATAATGAAAAAAATAATTTTAATTGGGATTAAAGGGCACTGGTAAAAATGTAGAGATTTGACTGGAATCAAGTGCGGCTGTCGGAGGTATTAACATCTAAAATTATGAAAAAATTAATTTTAATTGGGATTAAAGGGCACTTGTAAAAATGTAGAGATTTGACTGAATCAAGTGCGGCTCCCCCAGCTATTAACATCAAAAATAAGGTAAAAATTAATTTTAATTGGGATTAAAGGGCAATGGTAAAAATGTAGAGATTTGACTGGAATCAAGTGCGGCTGTCGGAGGTATTAACATCTAAAATTATGAAAAAATTAATTTTAATGGGATTAAAGGGCACTGGTAAAAATGTAGAGATTTAACTGAATCAAGTGCGGCTGCCCTAGCTATTAACATAAAAAATAATGAAAAAATTAATTTTAATTGGGATTAAAGGGCTCTGGTAAAAATGTAGAGATTTGACTGGAATCAAGTGCGGCTGTCGGAGGTATTAACATCTAAAATTATGAAAAAATTAATTTTAATTGGGATAAAAGGGCACTGGTAAAAATGTAGAGATTTAACTGAATCAAGTGCGGCTGCCCCAGCTATTAACATCAAAAATAATGAAAAAAATAATTTTAATTGGGATTAAAGGGCACTGGTAAAAATGTAGAGATTTGACTGGAATCAAGTGCGGCTGTCGGAGGTATTAACATCTAAAATTATGAAAAAATTAATTTTAATTGGGATTAAAGGGCACTTGTAAAAATGTAGAGATTTGACTGAATCAAGTGCGGCTCCCCCAGCTATTAACATCAAAAATAATGTAAAAATTAATTTTAATTGGGATTAAAGGGCAATGGTAAAAATGAAGAGATTTGACTGGAATCAAGTGCGGCTGCCCCAGCTAATAACATCAACAATTATAAAAAAATTAATTTTAATTGGGATTAAAGGGCACTGGTAAAAATGTAGAGATTTGACTGAATCAAGTGCGGCTGCCCCAGCTATTAACATCAAAAATAATGAAAAAATTAATTTTAATTGGGATTAAAGGGCAATGGTAAAAATGTAGAGATTTGACTGGAATCAAGTGCGGCTGTCGGAGGTATTAACATCTAAAATTATGAAAAAATTAATTTTAATTGGGATTAAAGGAATGTAGAGATTTAACAAAATCAAGTGCGGCTGCCGCAGCTATTAACATCAAAAATTATGAAAAAATTAATTTTAATTGGGATTAAAGGAATGTAGAGATTTAACTAAATCAAGTGCGGCTGCCGCAGCTATTAACATCAAAAATTATGAAAAAATTAATTTTAATTGGGTTTAAAGGGCATTGGTAAAAATGTAGAGATCTGACTGAATCAAGTGAGGCTGCCGCAGCTATTAACATCAAAAATTATGAAAAAATTAATTTTAATTGGGTTTAAAGGGCAATGGTAAAAATGTAGCGATTTGACTGGAATCAAGTGCGGCTGCCCCAGCTAATAACATCAACAATTATGAAAAAATTAATTTTAATTGGGATTAAAGGGCACTGGTAAAAATGTAGAGATTTGACTGGAATCAAGTGCGGCTGTCGGAGGTATTAACATCCAAAATTATCAAAAAATTAATTTTAATTGGGATTAAAGGGCACTGGTAAAAATGTAGAGATTTAACTGAATCAAGTACGGCTGCCCCAGCTATTAACATCAAAAATAATGAAAAAAGTAATTTTAATAGGGATTAAAGGGCAATGGTAAAAATGTAGAGATTTGACTGGAATCAAGTGCGGCTGTCGGAGGTATTAACATCTAAAATTATGAAAAAATTAATTTTAATGGGATTAAAGGGCACTGGTAAAAATGTAGAGATTTAACTGAATCAAGTGCGGCTGCCCCAGCTATTAACATAAAAAATAATGAAAAAATTAATTTTAATTGGGATTAAAGGGCTCTGGTAAAAATGTAGAGATTTGACTGGAATCAAGTGCGGCTGTCGGAGGTATTAACATCTAAAATTATGAAAAAATTAATTTTAATTGGGATTAAAGGGCACTGGTAAAAATGTAGAGATTTGACTGGAATCAAGTGCGGCTGTCGGAGGTATTAACATCTAAAATTATGAAAAAAATAATTTTAATTGGGATTAAAGGGCACTTGTAAAAATGTAGAGATTTGACTGAATCAAGTGCGGCTCCCCCAGCTATTAACATCAAAAATAATGTAAAAATTAATTTTAATTGGGATTAAAGGGCAATGGTAAAAATGAAGAGATTTGACTGGAATCAAGTGCGGCTGCCCCAGCTAATAACATCAACAATTATGAAAAAAATTAATTTTAATTGGGATTAAAGGGCACTGGTAAAAATGTAGAGATTTGACTGAATCAAGTGCGGCTGCCCCAGCTATTAACATCAAAAATAATGAAAAAATTAATTTTAATTGGGATTAAAGGGCAATGGTAAAAATGTAGAGATTTGACTGGAATCAAGTGCGGCTGTCGGAGGTATTAACATCTAAAATTATGAAAAAATTAATTTTAATTGGGATTAAAGGGCACTTGTAAAAATTTAAAGATTTGACTGAATCAAGTGCGGCTCCCCCAGCTATTAACATCAAAAATAATGTAAAAATTAATTTTAATTGGGATTAAAGGGCAATGGTAAAAATGTAGAGATTTGACTGGAATCAAGTGCGGCTGCCCCAGCTAATAACATCGACAATTACGAAAAAATTAATTTTAATTGGGATTAAAGGGCACTGGTAAAAATGTAGAGATTTGACTGAATCAAGTGCGGCTGCCCCAGCTATTAACATCAAAAATAATGAAAAAATTAATTTTAATTGGGATGAAAGGGCAATGGTAAAAATATTGAGATTTGACTGAATTAAAGTGCGGCTGCCCCAGCTATTAACATCAAAAATAATATAAAATTAATTTTAATTGGGATTAAAGGGCAATGGTAAAAATGTAGAGATTTGACTGAATGAAGTGCGGCTGCCCCAGCTATTAACATCAAAAATAATGAAAAAATTAATTTTAATTGGGATTAAAGGAATGTAGAGATTTAACTAAATCAAGTGCGGCTGCCGCAGCTATTAACATCAAAAATTATGAAAAAATTAATTTTAATTGGGTTTAAAGGGCAATGGTAAAAATGTAGAGATCTGTCTGAATCAAGTGAGGCTGCCGCAGCTATTAACATCAAAAATTATGAAAAAATTAATTTTAATTGGGTTTAAAGGGCAATGGTAAAAATGTAGCGATTTGACTAAATCACTTTTTAATGGACTAGTCTTTTAATATAGAATTTAACACTTTCGTGTTAGACTGAAGTGACAGATATTATATCAAAAATGTCTTTGCGAACAAAGACCCAGAAGGACATGTTATGGCCTTGAATGTCTGAAGTGACAGTTATTTAATTTTCTTTTAAAACATTAAATTTAAATACAATTCGTTTTTCTTTTAAAACGAAATTTATATATAATCACAATCATGCACGATTTAGAGTTTCAAATTTCAAAACAACTGATTTTATTCACTCGGAAATATTTAAGAAAAAAACATAACAGACGATTTTCTCCCATTGACGCTTAACATTAAATTTCGCTTAATTATTTTTCAGGGATTACGTGTCAAACAAAACAAAACTTTTCGTTCGATAGAAAAATATACTTAATTTACCTTAATTGGTCAAGCCCATAAAAATAGCTAGACCCATGACATCTAATTTGTATTTATTTTCATTTAAGCTGAGCTCCCCCTAACTAGGGGAGCCGCCCCGTTTCAAAGGGGTGTACTTTGGACGGCTCCGAAATAAACCATTTAACCTGTAAACATGTTAATATTTTTATTACATAATCATTTTTTAATACGACGCAAAATCGTCAAGCGTGCGGGTATGTGGCGCAACGTCACGGTTTCTCCCGATCGGTGATTAGCCAAATAAGAAATAACCAAAGGTTTTAAACTAAAAAAAGATGGGTCCTTTTAAAAATAATGAGGAAATAGAAAATAAAGAGGAGAGAGGACGAGAAGGAAGAAGTGCGAGTAAAAGGAATATTATGCTCCGGGGAAGTTATCTAACGTGATCGCGCTGGACGGGGCTGCCGATTACTAACGGTACATGATTGCAGGTGACTAAAAAAAACAACACAAATCTGGAAGACAACTAGCCAAGATTGAAAGGAGGAAGGATGAAGAAACCGATTGATGATTGAAAGAGTCCAGACCACCGCTTGCCTCGATTGGACAGAGGAAGACCCAGGAAACCGACTGGTCAGCTTGTCATCGAAACTGCTTCGTCAAATCGTGTTTATTCTCTCAGCTTAAATTCCACGCGTGCCCATTGTTTCGAGACATTTGCATACAGTGGCTTGATTTTGTATTTTTTGGTTAGATTCGATGGCTATAAGCTATAATTACTTAAGCCTTGGCCGCTACTCCACGAGGTTATAACCAACTTTTTACAACGTATCCTAAAAATCGTTCAACAACTTCTGACGTAGCGTTGCCAAAAATACTCAACGGAAACTTATTTTCTAAAAATCGGATTCTTCCCGTTGAGGTTACTGAACCAGTGATGAGTACAACTTACGCGTATATAATTATTGATAAATAGTAGTTGCAAGTATATATATATATATATATATAGAAACCTGGCATCGGTTTTAACATGAGTGAATCATATACGCTCCCTATAAGTTACCAAGGTAATACAATTTGTTGAAACACCATTTTCTTCCTGTCCCCCCACCGTCAGGTATATGCGAGCCATAGCGGACGAGAGGTGAAACTACTATCGCTGCTAACGTATATCCGGTAAAAGCTTCGGAAGTTGCTACAAGCCAATAAAACGTATTTTTCAGTACATAGTTTTCGAGCCTGGGCGGAGCTTAGGTTTTTCCTCTCTTCCTAGGAGGGAGGTTGGATTTTCAAACTGTTTACCGGTACATTTATAATAACTGACGAAATCTCTCGCCATAGATGATAAACTAAATTTTATTTAAAGTAAGTTTGAACTTAATATCTTCAGATTTGTTAAAATCGACGTTGAATACTAAATATGGATCGCGGAAATATTTCTCCGCCGCTCCGCGGTGATTGAAATCATAGCCCGTTCGTAGTTTTAGATCGCGAGACGCGCGATACCGGATAGGCGAAGGTGGGAGTCCCGCGGGAAGCCAAGTAACGGCGAAGATTATTTTAAACACTTTTTGTACGCTAAATTGAAACCAAAGCCATGACTTAAAATAAACGATACGTTTAATATGTGCGCCTACAACTTTGGTTGTGAAATATTATTAAAAACGAGGATCTGACAAATCCGCGCCTCTTCTAACCCTAAATCTTTAAGCGGACGAAATTATTCTTCGCCGCAAGACGGCGACTCTTTAGTCATACTTTACACCCTTCCCCTCCAACCCTCTCTCGGTGTGCCAGACTTGGAAGAAAATGTTGGATACATTAGTTATATTAGGCGTTTGTAACTTGAAGGGAGCGTATATGATTCACTCATGGTTTTACAGTATGCATGGTTGAATGTGAATATTTTGGGGTATAGTGTGTTTATCATTATGATTAAAGTGAGTTAATTGTTTATGACTTAGAGGTTAATTAATATATTGAATATTTTACATATTAGAATGCCAGTAAGGGTGTTTAAAAATGGTTGGCCACTAGAATGCCAATAAGTATATTGTCTGGTAGTATTAAATAGTAGTAGTAAGATGAATTGCTTTATTAATCTCATGGTATGGCAAATACGTCTCATTATTACCACTTATCCTTAGACTAACCTTTCTTGTAGTAGTATTTGATGGAAACGCTTGACAGGTGATACCGTAGTATCAAAAAGAGTTACAAGAAGTTTAAGGGTGGCGTTAAGTGACGGAAGGGAGTTTAAGATTAAATCCCAGGATTGAGATTTGAATTTTTCTATTTTCTCCGCTTTAAAGAGATGAGAGAAATTCGGTAGCTTAGTTCTTTATATAGGATTTTGCCCCAATTTTAACGGCGTTCTTTATTTCCGAAGTCCGCCATGTGTTTCTTACTGCTTATGTTTCTGTCCGCTTCTACGATTTATTTCTCGACGAGATGTCCCCGCCAACGGTTCCCGAGTACCACCGGGCTTTCGACAATTCTCTGGGACCTCGTTGCTTCATTCTTTTGCGAACGTAAGACAGTATTTCTCAAAATACGGATCAACTAACGCTAAAATTTAAGTGGAAGTTCAGGATACCTTAAACATAATATTAAATCTCCGGCTGTGATACGAGGGTTTCTAAAATAGCATTAATTTGGGTTTCTTAATTAATTTTAATTAATGAGAAATTAAAAGGCGACTTAAAAACGACAAGTAGGACGGCGCCATTTTATTTTTTCAAACCGTTTACGTAGTTTAGTACTTGGGGTGCGATTGGCTACAATGGAGGCCTCTCTCGGAGCGTCTAGTCATTACCGCTAATAAATAAGCAAGTAGTTAGCGGTCGAACTTTCGCCAAAGTATTTATTGGTTTTGTCAACTATTTTGAAAAGCCTCAATTAAGTAGATTGATCGTCCAAATGAATAGAAAACGTGGTATGAGAGTACAGGGGTACGAATTTGAACCCGAATATACGCCAGAGGATCTAGAAGAACTGAGAAACCGTGCTGAAGTTACTAGGCCTTTGCCAAGGCTTAGGTTTCGTTACCTTTAGATAGAAGGTTTTGACATCATTTTTCGCATTCACAGTCCACTGCAAAGCAGCATGAGGATCTTTGACGAAATTAGGAATATTGAAGAACTGTATTTTTTGGTTTGACGTTTTATTCCAACAGTTTTTAATTACACGGCAAGACATTTTAACTCAAAGAGATAGCGAAAATTGTCAATTCGGGAAAGTTACTAAACGGAAGTTAGATGTCATGTGTTTTGAAACTAAGAGCGCCATTGGACGAAAAACCAACAAATCGAAGGGTGCCTCCTAACTGACGTCACAGAAATTTGAATGTTAATATGCCCATGATGGGTCATTTTGTAGTTTTAAAAAATCGAATTTACGATATTAATGATCAAAATTACCCCACCCCAAATATTTTCGTATTTTTTACGTGTAGCTCTACCGATTTAAAATAAATTTTATGCATGGTGAAATTCTCCTTTAAAGGGAGAATGCAACCTAATTACAAGTGAATTTTTATCGATTCCTTATCGTTTAAATAGGCCTAATCCACCGATAAAAAGTTCACAATACAAATATTAAACTAGAAATCAATTTAAAACTTACCCTGAAAATAGGCTTAGCGGGATTCATGGAGATCCTGAATTGCGTCCGTGTAAGGTCTAGTGACCAATGAGCAAAGGCCCGTCGTTCACGCGAGATATCCACGAGACTTACGTCGCCTGCGATTGGTCGCTAGACCTTACACGCGAGGAAATCAGGAGCTCCATGAATCCCACTAAGCCTATTTTCAGGGTAAGTTTTAAATTTATTTCTAGTTTAATATTTGTTTGTAAATATTTTCAGTAGTGGATTAGGCCATCGAGAAATCACCCCCAGAAGGAGTCGTAAGGCAAGCAAAAGTCTCTATTGATTTTTTTTCCAAAACGGTCCCGTATAACGAGCGTAGTGCCACCATTAAACACCTCAAAGAAACGATAATTTAAGACAAGATGTCAGCTACCATATGTACGTCGGGTTAGACTTAGACGCCGCGAATACAAAACCCGCCAGGGGCGTGAGCGTGTTTCGACGGCAGCGCGCCGAGTTTTTTCCCTAGGTAGCGGCGTAACGTATCGCCGACGTTTATCGGCGTATGACGTCGCGTCTCTCAGCTCTCCTGTGAACGACTGGGCACAATTTTTACTTTTACTTTCGAGGCGAGAAGTGAAAAGAATAACTTACCGTAGGTTTCCTAATCCAAAAAAAAACCCTGTTTATAAAGTTTGAGAAGCGGTTAATAAAGAGCGGTTGTCCTCTATTGATAAATTTTGTTGACTCTCTTCGACGCAGTCATATTGTACCAGATTTAGGACTCCAGAGACACACGCTGGAGGGCGCGCGGCTCGTTAGGCGGGACGAAAACGGTCTAAAATTATTTTGCTTGCCTTACGACTCCTTCTGGGGGTGATTTCTCGATGATTAGGCCTATTTAAACAATAAGGAATCGATAAAAATCACTTGTTGTTAGGTTGCATCCTCCCTTTAAACAAAAATAAACGGCGGCTGGTATTTACAAAAGTCGAGAGAAGTTTACAAAATGAGAGAAGCATAGGTGGTTTGATAAAATAGATATAAAATCACTAAAGTTCGCTCGAAGACGAACTTGTGGAATTCCATATATTTTCGACGAAGCTAGCAGACTATCGCGGCTCTCGATTATTTTACGTTCGAAATGACTCAGCAAACATAGGCCCTAAACAATTTTGAGCTTTTTCCGCCCGATGTCATACCTTGGGGAATCTGTTAGTTAATCCATGCTTAAAACCATCCCGAGTAAAGCAAAGGGGGCTCTAATTCTTTAGAAGGTTAGCGAAAGAGTATTTGGGAGGCCGTTACTGTTATAGCTACTCCGCGCCCTGCTTCGCTCGACGCTGATCTTTCTTTTCGTTTCAGCCTTCCCCTTGGATTCGGGAGTATTGTCGATTCGTCTCGTTTTTGGTTTCTGGTTATTAGGCATCACCATATTCTGCAACGAAGTTAACGCCGTCTTCAAGGGGAAACTATACGCCAAAGAATACGCCGGAGTCGAAACTGATCAAGACGTTGATAAGTTTGGCTTCAATCTTAAATTTAACGTAGGGGGAACAACGGGGCTAGTTAATATCGAGATCGGCATTCCGATAGCATTTTACTTTTGGATAAGGGTTGGATTTTATCCGGCAGAAACGTATATTACTTAAATAACCCTTAATTTTAAGTAAAAGATAGGTTATTTACGTACAAAGTCAAATGGCTGTAGCAAGCTTTATCCGCGATATGAAATTGCTCAGATTTATCAACGAGTAAGATATACGCGATAGAAATGGGAAATTTTGCCGAATTTATTCCATTATGCTTTCTTACCCGCATGATAATGACCAGATTCGTACGAGTCTTGAAGGCCGCTTCTTAATCGCTTAACGAGTTTACAAAAAGATTTCACGTCGCGATTGACATTTATGACTTACGTCCACATTTAACAACACATTTACGCTTAGTCTTTCTTTTTTTCACAAGACACGCGCGAGAGTAATATTTCCTCATTAATATAGTTCAAACAATCCCTTATAAAGGCGTTCATTCAGTCTTCGACTTGACTGTCCAGTCAGATAAAATCTGTTATCCAAAACTGTATACATTCGTATTTATAATCGTTATAGGTAAAGATATGATAAGATTATCCAAAAATAATTTCAAATATTTCCATTGGTACGGTCCGATGTTAGGGCGGCGGTTCTCGCCTCATCGGGACCTGTGAGAGTGCTATCGAGTTAGACGATGTTTGAATGTTTAGCCATGAACCCGGCGACGGATAATTAAGACCCCGATTTCATTTGGTGTTCGTATTTTTCAGAAACAAACTGGAAAGATTTATGTGAGCTACGGTAAGTGAAACTGGGAATGAGAATATTCCCGTTTAATTGGGCGATGAGACGACGAAGATGACCCAAATATCAACTGCACTGGCTTAACCCGTAAGGTCCCAGTTTTCCAGACGAGAAACCAAATGGGATCTCGGAGCGAAACAAACGCGCTAACCGAAAATATACCCATTAGTTGAAAAACCTTGTTGCCATGCAACAAGAAAGCTACAGGTTATTCATAACGTAAGTACTACTTTCACAGTTGTAATTACAACTTTGAATGGACAGGTATGATTATCATTCCGAGAACACCCATCACAACTTTGAATGGGCATATATTATCATTTTAAATGGGAGTGCCATTGATTCAAACCTTTCACGAATAACTCTGCGAAAATTTCTACTTGGTCTATTATGCTGTACCAAAGACTTCCCAATCGCTTAGTTTTGGAAATGGTGGTGCTTGTTACATTCTATAACACAAATTTTTGCAGAGTTATTCGTGAAAGGTTTGAATCAATGGCACTCCCATTTAAAGAGATTGTCCCACTAAGCCTTGGATTGTAATTTATAACAACTCATTTAGTTAATATTTAAGTCCAAATGGAAAATAAAACTTATAAAAATTCAATTAAGGTATTTCAAAAATAAAATAAACAAAAATAATTACCATATTCAAGTCTTTTGTTAAAGATATAGTAGTTTTACGAAACTAACCGATGAAACATTTTATGGCGTCTCTTACTCTCTTTTCGCTACTCTCCCGCTTATTTCACTTCCCAAATTCAGCGGGTGTAAAGGTAAAGGGGTGTGTTTTCTCTATCCCAGAATAAATATAGAGAACGGTCGCTTTGCAGCAGCGCGTAGGGAATTTATAAGCGGGATGGTTAACCGCCTGACGGCGTGCTCATTGGCTAGAGGTGGAACCATACGGAGTTTCAACGCGTACGAACTTAGCATCATAGCAATGACAGAGCTTGAAGCTACAGCCTTTTTTGCCTAAGCGGGCTGTCTAAGCGGGCTGTGCAAATACTCTATGGCCGTTTATGCACTACCTAGAGGCAACCGTAATTTCAACGCGTGCAAAGCGAGCGACCATTCTGTATAACATAGATTTAAAATTAATTTTACTTTATATTAAAGTCTGATTTGGGGAAAAAAAAAGGTCAAAAGCACACATATCGACATAAGATTAAACTAAATCACACAAAAAAGAAAACAAACAGCTTCCAAATTATAGATAGGCCTTCGGGTATGACGACTCTAGGTACAGACACACTGAGCTTTAACATGTACCAAAAAAGCGTCATGGGTAATCACTCGATTTTTGAGCTTCGATAATGTATAAGAATCTCGGATCTTGGCAGCCCATGTTATTTTCCCATTGGAGTTAATACAGCCCAAACAGAGGAGCTGCTAGCAGTCTACGGAAAACTAGAGCTATGAATAACAGACTCTGCCGAAAGGCAGAGTCTAATATTTCGCAAGTGGAAAAACATTTATCCACTCCTATTAGTTTAAGAGAAAAATCGCTTTTATAGAGAATGGCAATGAAGATGATATTTTTGGAGCAAATTACGTGATTGACCAAACTTATATGCAAGACAATTACAGTTATGGGTGTTTCTTTTTAGCGCGCTTTGGACCTTACGATCGTAAATGGGAACCAGGTATAAAATTGACGGAAACGTCGAATAGACTTCCATATTTTTCTACATTAAAAATATTTTTATGAAAATTTTGAAAACATTTTGAAATATAGTTTTAAAATTAAACAATTACGAAAACTAATATTTTAAATATTGCCATTAAGAATGAAAGTTAAAAATACTGTTAACATAATTTTCAGTTTTAATGGCATTTAAAAATATTTCAGTGGAATCCAACGGTTGTTAATTATAAATGAATAAATTGGTTGTCTTGACCCGCGGGTGAATGTCCATCTCATCTCGGTGACGTCAGGCGGACAGTAAAGGGTAAAAAATCTCATCTGAGTGATGTCAGCACTTTTTCTAGCACGACATTTTCTCAGTTTTCATTCGCAACAGTTTGTTCGCATGTAGCCCAATCCCATCTCAACCAATCGGTTTCTATTGATCAAATTTTATCTTTCACTTTTCGCCCAATTCCCCTCTCGCCCAAAAAACGTTATTTACTTATAAAATTACGTACATGTATTATATCAAAACTTTGTATAAAAAATTTAGATCGCGGTTGAGAAGGACCTTTTTCATTTTTATTTTTATTTTTTTCATTCGCAGCTTCTCATGCGCAGGTTATTAATTTAATTATACCAAAACGTAGCTTTCCTTCGCACTTCTAAAAAAGTGAATTTATACCCAACGATGGTCGACCAAAGCCGTGAAGGTACAGAAATTAAAAATTATCGGTTAAAGAAATAGGAAAGCCACAGTTTAAGAAATTAGAAAGTTATACTTCTAGATATTAATATAAATAAAATTATACAAAAAAAGACCACCTATGTAAAGTTTTAATAGTAGAATTCACCCTTGAAAAAGCAATCTTATTACATATATAGGGGTAGCGTAAAAAATAACCTGTCCAAGGTGGATTTTACTATAGAAAGACTACAAAATTTAAAATTTTAATATACGTCTTTTTTATTATTGTTATTTATATTAATATCTAAAAGTATAACTTTCTAATTTCTTAGACTGTGGCTTTCGTGTTTCTTTATCCGTTAATTTCCACCCTTCACGGTTTTCGTCGACCTTCGTTTAAAAACACTTTCTTAGAAGTACGAAGCAAATTAGCAAAGCTACCTTTTTGTATAATTATAATGCGAATCCAAACTAGTCTCCCAATGCCTTTTGACCCAAAAGCTTTATTGTTTGGGCGAAGACGATATTCAACAAGAAACTATATTTGCCACGGTCTTTATTTCTCACGATTTGATTCCCTTCTCGCCTTTCCATGGGACGAACAGTGATCAGACAATAAGATGACCATTTTAGTTATCATTGACAAAAAAGCCGCCTCATATAGGTAAAATAATGTTAATTTTCTGTTGAAATCTTGATTGGGTATAAATAAGCAACGCCTGCGTTGTTCTAATATCGTTAAAAATTTGTATACCTGGCTATTAAAAAATACTATGAATTGTACCAGAAAAAATTTGTTGTACATCAAGAATCCATTCCGGTTCCATGAGAATGTAGGAGCATAGCTTTAGCCTCTGGTACTATCCTCGCAAACTTTGTAACAAAAGCTCGTCTGCAATTTTCGCAACACCACACAACGCACTCTGGCGTTAGAATATGTCATTTTATTTTTCGTTAAAATGGCGAGTAAGGCGAGCATCAACCTAAATGGTAATCAATTGGATGTCTTCTTTTCCTTGGCGGAAATTTGTGTAAATAATTTTATTAAAGACCATGAATTTAAAGATCTTAATACTAGTTTGGTTTTCAATAATAATTCAGACTAGTTTTTCTTTAATAAATACGCGAATTGGACAAGTTTATTTTCCCGAGTTCAAGAACAAAGGCTTAACTCATCCAGCTTAAATTCTGAAGGTCAAAGATTAAACCAAATTTTAAATAATCATTTTAAAATATATTTAGCTCTCATAAAATAGTACAAAATATTACCTCTCCTCGTCCCAAGTCTAATTGTAAACAAGAAAACTAATGAAACCAGGTAGACGATGTTAAAAATTGATTTTATAATTAGGTTAAAATAAGAGGAGTGACACACTTCTTGCTATAGGGTTACTTTTGCCGCTACACTATTTACACGATGAAACTAGTGTCACCTGCTAGTAGAACGTTTACATAATATTTATTTACAAAATAAAATGAAATTTAAATATGATATTATGATAGCAAAAGACTAATACAATTTTATTAAGCATAATTGATACGAAAAAACTGTATTAAAATAACAATGCTAAACAAGAAAACTAATGAAACCAGGTAGACGATGTTAAAAATTTATTTTATAATTTTTGGGTTAAAATAAGAAAGAGGAGTGGCACACTTCTTGCTATAATGTTACTTTAGCCGCTACACTATTTACACGATGAAACTAGTGTCACCTGCTAGTAGAACGTTTACATCATATTTATTTACAAAATAAAATTAAATTTAAATATGATATTATGATAGAAGAAGACTAATACTATTTTATTAAGCATAAATGATACGAAAAAATCGTATTAAAATAACAATGCTAAGCAAGAAAACTAATGAAACCAGATAGACGATGTTAAAAATTTATTTTATAATTTTTGGGTTAAAATAAGAAAGAGGAGTGGCACTTTTCTTGCTATAAGGTTACTTTAGCCGCTACACTATTTACACAATGAAACTAGTGTCACCTACTGGTAGAACGTTTACATCATATTTATTTACAAAATAAAATTAAATTTAAATATGATATTATGATAGAAGACTAATACTATTTTATTAAGCATAAATGATACGAAAAAATCGTATTAAAATAACTAGTCAAATTCTAATGACAATTAAAAATAGGAGCGTCCCGAGAGCGACGTATTCAGTTACATGTTTAGACCCCACGCTCCGTGCAAGCACGGACGCGCCATACCACTACCTTAATTTTCGAGCCTCTGTTATTTTACAGATACATAATAGTTGAAGTTTATCTTAACTTAAAATTATTCTAACCAAAATTAAAACAATAAAACCATAATTAAACTATTTTCAAGCTATAGGACTAAATTAAACATAATGATGATAGAATCAAATTAACTATGATTAAACAAATTGTAGTTGAAATGGATTTTACAAGAATAAATAGATTATTTATTATTAATTAATTTAAACCTAAGACTGAATTAAAGAGAATGATGTGATTAAACAAATTATAGAAAATGACGAAATGAGTTTAACCTTCCTTGACTGAAAGGTATTAAGGTAAGCTTTAAGCCGAGTTCGAGGGAAACTAGTGTCACCTACAGCATAAGCTACTACTTATTCCAAGCCTTCAGAAAGATAGTTAATTTAAAAAATATAATTAAATTTAAATATGATTTTTTGAAAGAGGACTAGAACTAATTATTATTGAATTTAAATCAAGCATAATTAAAGTTTTTAAAAAAATCGTACGCCTCTATTTCGTTATGTTGCTGTAGTCCTACTTCCTACTAATCTAGCGTGACCTAGTGAAAAAAGTTAAGGGCAAATTCATTTAATAAATATAATTAAATAGAATTTAAAATAAGAAACGACGAAAGTTTTCTCGTGTCGTGAAATTAATTTCACGACAGGATATTTTTTGTTTTTGTATAAAGTCTCAAATCATTTTGTAAAACGGTTGACTCTTGATAATGGTGCCATGAAGGCCACCGAAACTGCAGTCGAGTTTTAAATAATAAACTTTTTAACGCTTGGGCACGAGAAAACTTTCGTCGTCTCTTATTTTAAATTCTATATTTTTGCGCAAGTTAAAATAGCTAATTTTATAAATTTAAAATATAATTAAATTTAAATATTATATTATGATCGTTTAAGAATAGTAATATTAAATTTTATAATTTAAATTACGAGTAAGAAGCTTTTAAATTTTTTATTTAATTGGATACATCATTGAGTTGGGAATATATATGTCTTCTAGAGTTCTTGTTCCAATCTGCGCATCGCGGGGCCACTTTTTTCAATTACAATAGTTTATTATTAGGCGGTGGCGCCATCTACCTCTAGCAACGTGAACTAGATAGTTCCCGCCGCTAGAGGTAGATGGCGCTAGTCATAATTTTTGGGTGAAATTAAGGCGGAAAATTTGATTGATTCTCAAACTAATATGTGAAACCTGGTGAAACACGTTTAGAATTGGCAGATTTTTTGAAGTTAGGTCGTGTGTAAACTGAAAATAAAGTAACACTACGAGAAAAATAGTTTTTTTACGCGAATCGAAAATGAACATAATTAGCTATTTATATTGATTCGACTTAAAAATAGAAAGCACAATGGGCAATTGCATAAATTCGTGTAGAAACAAAAACGCCTGGTGCCATAAGTACGGCCACAATACCAATTGTGAAGCATACATTAAGGTATTTCTAAACAAATGTTAATCAAGATTCCCATTTTAAAATTTTACGTAATTTGCGGGGAATCATTTTAATCACTCGGACAATCAGGCTGTGGCGAAAATATATTTGCAATGGGGAAATACGATTTCTACTTTGCTTTTATCACAAACCTTAAACCTTAAAGTATATATTTCAATCGGTAGATTTAAAATTTAATTATTTACAGAAAACGTTCAATCGAGTTAACTTTGATCACAATCAGATTTAATTGCTGGGGAAGAACAAAATGTAAATGATAATATGATTTGAATCTAATAGCGAAATAATTGAGTGACAAGTAGGGCTAATTTATCGATTAAATAATAATAATAAAAGGCTTTATTGGAGAAGGAAACTTACCCAATTGATTCTGTTCAAATGTTAAAAATGTTACGAAATTTTCCTTTTCGGATTGTTTTAAAATACAATTTTAATGTGTAATTCAGAATATTTCAAACATTAGAACTAATCTTAAAACTTATTCCGTGTGAGAGACTCATTTGTTCACGTAAGCTTTGAATGCAAAGATTATATGGTTTAAGAATCAATCAAATTTCCCGCCAAAAATGACACTCTAAAGCTGCTGAAAGCGCCATCTGACTCTAGCGGTGGAAAGTATAAAGTTCCCGCGGCTAGATGTAGATGGCGCCACCGACTAATGATAAAGATGTCCGTCCCTATTATGTTTTTGGAGCAGGCCCCGCAAAACCTCCCTTGCCGAACGGCAAATGATAACTCTAGAAGACATATATATTCCCAACTCAATGATCTGCTCCCATTTTTCCATGTTTATAATACACCGTGTTAATAAATAAATTATGTAATCTTTTCAAAAATCCTACTCGACTTATCGCGTTGTCAGTGCAAATAATCTTGTTTCTACTCCATACCCAATTAAGAGTATCTTTTCTAGCCAATAGCGAAGCTCTATAATTGTAAACATTGTCTGCTTAAAGCGAGTGTCGGCGCGATCCTTGCCCCATGAGTTTGCTCCACCGCACGACGCTTAAAAACTGACTGAATGTGCTGCCATCTATAATTTTCAAGTTTGAAGTAACGTTTTTTTTCTAGCAGTCCTGGAAATAAGCTACTTTGTCTCCCCTCGCGTTTCACCCCCCCCCCCCCTTTTACTCCGCGAGTAGAGGAATATAGCTAGGGCCCGCTTTTTAGGCCAATGGCGGGACATTAAGGGTACTTTTTCGAGAACTAGTTTAGTTACGTAAAATAGATTTAAACCAAAAAAAACTCGTTTTGGTTAGTTTGATAAAGCTTCTTTATTACTTATATTATACTCCGAAATACAAAATAGTATATGATTTAAACAGCCTATAGTAAAGAAAATCGTCTCTTTATGTCTGCCTTTGTCAATGGATTTCACAAGCGCCCGAATGTGATGATGAATAATAGAAATTAGTGGACTAAGTAATATTACGACAATATAGAATTTGCTTTTGATTACAATTACCGACCAAAACAAATCGATAGTCCGGTAGCGTAATCAGATGTATTACTTTCTGTGAGGTACATTATACCTGCCGAGTCTTAAAACGGCTAAAGCTGGAACCTAAGCGCTATCAGGCTTATACAAAACGTAACAAGAGCGTTTCAATCGTTAACGAATAAATTGCAGCCCGGCTACATTGAAAAAAGTTACAATCCCTGAAATATAAGTGGATGGATTAGTCGAATTACGCGTTATTATGTTAAATAAAAACAATCTTGATTAATTTCCCTTCTTGAAAATAACGACGATTATACTCAAACCATTTTTTCATGGAAGTTAATTATAATTTCTAGAAATCTGTATAGGAAAACAAAGGGCACAAAGGGTTGTTGCGTATCGTTTTAAATTTTTTTAAGAGGGGGCACTAAAAACTGTGTGCTAAATGTGTACCGCATAAAACATAATAATAATGTTTTTAATCAAACACTAAAATTTGCGAAATAATAATCAGTTCGTTTGGAATTGCCTTCTGGAAATGCTTCCACAAGCTACTGACAGCCCTGGAATAAAGGAAAAGTTGTGTTAGAGGGCTTTGGATTTTATTATTATCCTTTATTGAAAAATATGTACAGCTGGCACTTTATATTATAGTATTTTACAAAATAAAACAATTTCACAATTGTGCCCCCCCCCCCCCCAATATGGAAGGTGTTAAATGCGCATTTTTGGTGGGCAGTCAAGTGACGTCCTCACATCCCGCACGCGTCTGTACCAGGTCAAATTACAACAGGCTAAATTCTAGCCGCCTTAGCTGCATTTCTATAATTTTGGATTTTCTTGGACAAGAGACGAAAGGAGGAAAATTGAAAAAGATTCGCGATCGCGCAGACAGTTTGTTTGGTCAAATGGGGGAAAATAAAAACGAGGAATTGGAGGGGAAAGCACAGTTTCAGAGGCTATGAACGACACGAGTTAAAACTTGTGGCCGCTCTTCATGCCCTTACCCTTACATTATAGAAAAATTGAGCCGGGAAACAACTTTAACTACCCCCTCTAATGTGTAAACAGGTGTTAAAAAGAGAGTAAGGTCTATTTTCGCCCGCTATAGACATCTTGCGTTTATGTTGACCCCCTCGCCCCTCCAAAGGAGCTAAGCAACCTACAGATAGTACAAAATCACCCAAGCAAAGGGGGATGAAACATGGGCATGCGATCATCATTCCCCTTTACAGGTCTGATTCAGTGGTTTCCCTACCCCCTTTTTGAAACTATTCCTATCCCCTTCTAAACTATTTACATCGCTCTTAGGAGTTTTATATTTTCCATTTTCTCATGGATATTTTCTCTGGCTACATTTCCGACTCGGTTTGGAAATGCGCCTATCTGGGGGAGGGTGGGATTGAAAGGGTCTTTGTTACAATATTATACGCAATTAGGGGTCAAATCCAAAAATAGTCTAAACGTTAATCCTTGATAAAATATTTTAAAAACAAATTTTTAATGATATCGGTCCCAATTGTTTACAGGTTTAGTACTTTTAATAATTCAGGGGAATATCTCAATAATGAATTTTTTTACACTTTGGGCGGATGAACCATTTTCGGTATTTTCAATGAAAATACCGAAAATTCTTCCCAGGATAGAAATAATTCTTACAAGTTTTTGTAGGAAGTAATTTTTCAAGGAAAAATATTTTAAGGATTTTTATACATGATCTATTTCGAAAAATAGCGCCACGAAGTTCACGAACTAAAATAAATGGTAAAGATATCTCATTTTGTCTTGAGGATGTCCAAATAATTTAAGGGTGCTGACAAGGTTCTTTTAGGAAGGTTATGCCGACGATGACGACAACGGAAGTTCCTCACAACTTGACTGTAATCGGCCATCTTTCTCCAGCACCCATGACGTCAGTGAAAAGTCTACTCAAACGCCAAAACGGCCGCAAATGCAAACAGTTAACCCTGCACCATTAGCCCTCAAACAAATAAAAAAATAGAACGTGGCGTCATTGAAAAGCGCTTGTAGCGCCAAATTGAAGGAAAAGAGACATTGTGACGTCATTGAAAAGCGCTTGTAGCAACAAATTGGAAAAAAAGAGACATTAATTCTGACGTAAAGTAAACTGCGAAATTTGAATACTGTTCTTTTGAAACATTAAAAAAAAATCACAGCAACAGTGAAATAGGGTATATGTTTAATCCGAAAAGAGATAACAAATGTATGTAATGAAATATTGTTGGTTTTACTGTCAGTCGAAGTACATTGTATACAATAAAATATGCCTTAACTGAATTATTATTTTCTTTATTAAAGTCACTCTTTAATATAACTGATATTACAAAATTTGCATTTCCAAATTGCGGTAAATCCTTTCCAAATTGAATTACCGCAATTAGGAAATGTAAATTTTGTAATGTCAGTCATATGAAAGAGTGATTTTAATAAAGATAATACTAATTCAGTTAAGGCATGTTTTATTACATATATACAATGTATTTCGACTGACAGTAATATAATTAAAACCAACAATATATCACTGTTGCTGTGATTTTGTTTTTTAATGCTTCAAAAAAACAGTATTTAAATTTCGCAGTTTACTTTACGTCACAATTAATGTCTCTTTTCCTCCAATTTGTTGCTACAAGCGCTTTTCAATGACGTCACAATGTCTCTTTTCCTTCAGTTTGGCGTTACAAGCGCTTTTCAATGACGTCACGTTTTATTTTTTTTTATTTGTTTGAGGGCTAATGGTGCAGGGTTAACTGTTTGCATTTGCGGCCGTTTTGGCGTTTGAGTAGACTCTTCACTGACGTCATGGGTGCTAGAGAAAGATGGCCGATTACAGTCAAGTTGTGAGGAACTTCCGTTGTCGTCATCGTCGGCATAACCTTCCTAAAAGAACCTTGGGTGCTGAGTACCTTGTTAACCCTCATATAAGGGCCGGGAGGAGAGGGGTAATTTAAGCTCTGTTATGACTTCAAAGACAATTGAGGGAGGGGCGGAATTTTTACAAATCCGCAAGCCACCTGTGCCTTTTCGCCCAGTGGGGGCGGTGAAAAAACAGAAAAGCTGTTACTACTATTGAGGTATAGCGTCCTTCCCCCAACCGTTCTTGTTGGCTTACTTACTCTTTGCTTTATGCAAGAATCCAACCATTATGTCCAATTTTAAACCCCACCCCTCTTTCCTACCCTAAAAAATTACAAAAGGACCATAAAAAGCGTGGCAGACAGGCTATTGTCCTTAATATCCATGAGAAAATAATCCAGAAAGTAGCCCTCCAAAAAGACATTTGAGAAATCTTATTCTACAACGACAAGTTGGCGAAAAGAGACCTCCCCGATAAAACTCTCTCTATCATAACTTCATTAGTTGCTGCAAGGTCACATTCCGTTTATTAGAGAGATAGTTTTGTGAAAGGGCGCATGGTCTAAAATATAGACAAGAAATTACTTTCCCTCATGGGAAGGGAGAATGGGCATTGTATGGGTGAGAAAAGTAGGTGAAATTAGACCATATACTGCTAAAATAACTCTTAAAAGAAACCATATTATTTTCAAGGTTCCCTCCCCCCAATTCTCATTTTATACAAAAGAATAGAGAATATATAAAAATTAGATTTCACAGACTCAAATGCTTTCTTCAAGGTAAATCCCAAATGATAAAATTAAACATTTAGTGGGTTAAAATGGCTATTAAAATTCCATGATCTTTTCCCTGTTTTTCCTGACCTTTGGCAACCCTGATTCAAGATTTTTTCAAATAGCCTATTCTGATCAAAATGAGTCCCTTTCATTGACAACCTGAAACGATACTACTCTATTTTACGATTTTAAAAGAGTAATTTCATAAAATAAGACTTTTTACCTAAAGGGGAGGGATAGGGTACTATATTGTATTTTCATGTAGTAGTTTTTGCGTGGAAAAGACAAAGCAAAAATGACGTTATTTTCGTTTCCACGAATCATAAAAATAAATTCGTACTTTTTTGGCTTTGGTATTTAAAATTTTAGATTTGCTGTCAGTTGCAATTACTTAATAATATAGTTAGAAAATTTAGACATATGAAAATATAATTATTTCCCGTATTAGCAACCTGTGTTCCCAAGAGTTACATTACCTGTAAATAAAACTTTGTGGCTTGGCTCAATGATACTCTGAAGTTTCATTGTACTTCCTCAATGTTTGTTTTTTAATAGACTGCTGTATTTACAGTATTGTGTTGATATCGAGAGCCAATTTGTTTTTGAGAAATACACACCCTTCTGTGTGCTATGATAGGGGTCTAAATCAATCATCCAATAAACAGTATGGTTATATAATAATTATTTATCTATTCTCGGGCTCATTCCATAACTTAAATATGTTGAATTTCAAAATTAACCGAGTCAGAGCTAAACTGAAAAATACCATACATATGAATGCTCTCAATATACAGTTTCCCAAGAGAGACAAAGCTGATGGCTCACTCGAAATCGCGAAAGCTCACCCGAAATCGCGAAAGTTTTTCCCGAAATCGCGAAAGTTTTTCCCGAAATCGCGAAAGTTTTTCCCGAAATCGCGAAAGTTTTTCCCGAAATCGCGAAAGTTTTTCCCGAAATCGCGAAAGTTTTCCCGAAATCGCGAAAATTCAGTTACAGTATCACTTTAATTTTGGAGTACAAAGGCCTGCTAATGAAAGTAGATATTAAATGGGCGTTCAAGCACAGGAGGTGCCAAGAGGTTTCGGAGGTGCCAAAGTTTTTTTTTTTTTTTTTGTTTTCATCCGGGTTTCGAACCTGGTACCCAATGTATGTGAAATAAGTACATTAGCAGACTACGCCATCTCCTCTTATCAACTTTTAAAATAATTTCCAATCAACTTTTAAAATAATTTCCATCCTTATCTATATTCTCAGTTCTTATCTCTATGTTCATATATCACTGAAAGTTTAAATGATAAGGCGCCAAATCAAATTTGAATCTATAACCTATACTGAAACCTCTTTAAGCCTTTACCGTTTTCGAATTTCGCGCGGTTCTCCTATCAGTAGTATCATGTTATCGACAAAAGTCTTTGCGTGTCCTATCTCAAAACACATCAGATAAATAAATTGATGGATATTCAAATACCTTAACAAATAACTAGAAGAATTTCCCCAAGTAAACATAACTATAAATTTAAACTGCAAATATACAAATATTATTGTAAATCAATATAGTAAATGCGGAAAAATACCCAAACAAGTTGGTGAGCACCACGATATCAAATTAAAATTGAAAAGTTAGGCCTAATTACAACGTGTATGAAAATTGAAATACCCTAATGATATATACAATTAAAGCTCGTGGTTAAACCCTACGCGTCATTGGTAAAAGCTATTTCACAACTTCAAACACGGACATGACACAGGGTATAAAGCTAGAATTAGATATAGTTATAGTCATTTTAATTTCCCTTCAATCGTATTCCAGTCGTCCACAAGAACACTAAAAATGTAAGTACCATTTCGCTCTTAAAATTAACTTAGAAACTATTTCTACCACCTTAAAAACTTTGAAATTATTAACTTAACCTAAATAACACGATACCCTTCTAAATAACTTAGAAGAAAACTTAATATCTTATTATTATAAACCCCAATTAACGTATTCGAGATCTCGTCAAGCAAATCAGTTACCGTCACCCCTGACTGTAAAATTAGACTTGGATTTACTGATGGGTACACTGGAATCAATCTCAGCGAGGAGGAGTACTTTCAAATATATCGAATGAGGGAAGAAATCTCTCAATACTTTCAAAACGAGGACGCAAGCCCCTCATCGGTTTTCCTCGAAGGATCAAACCATAAACAGGTGGAACAGTTCTATGGGAGAAACTCTTGGAACAACATCAACAAGTCGAGATCATGCTTAACGAAACTAAGAAAGTCTATCAAGCTATTAAGGAAATCGTCATTCTACAGCTAACGGGACTTATCAAAAACTCTTGCAATGGTTGTCTCATTGACCATCCATCGCAAAACAAACATGACTGCATAATACATGATTGGACAGAACGGGTAGAAATTAACTTTTCAAATGCTGTAAGTAATTAAAATATCCAATTAATTACCGAAATCTTTAATAATTCAACTTTTTTAAGTTTCAATTTTTGTAAGCAAATGGTGACTAAAATTATTTGTATTTCGAAACAATATTTGTAAACAAATAAAACTCTAAATTTCAAACTCACAAAATATGTCATTTCTTAATATTGATATAGTAAGCAAATAAAATTGAAAAATGTTTTTCCATATTCTGCTAAGGGAATAATTCACTGGGATAGGAGTCAATTATATATTTGTTTTCTCATCGTTTATTTCAAAATGGCTGCCGTAATTTCTAATCAAGGATCGATATTTCCAGAGTGTGATAAAGGCTAGGGTTTTCCCCAATTAATCAGTGACTCATTGTTTAAGATAAGAAAGGGTATAAATACTGAATTTTTCCAAATCGAAAACATTACAAGTTCCTGCTCTCTACAAGCAACATCTTCTCCTCTGGTAATATTACAAGTCTTTAATTTTAAACCTAGTTACTTAGAAATTAGCTATAAAATGGTAATCTGCCATATTTGCGGGGCTAAGTTCGCCCATAGTAAAAGTTTACTTCGCCATGAACGAGAAAAACACGGAGATACTAAATATCCGTGTAGTATTTGCGCTCTGACCTTCACGAGGAAGGAGAACCTCGCCCGACATACCCTTACTCACCATGGAGCAGGTCTGCCGCAAGTAGCCAGCCCGAAACGTCGCTTAGACAACGTCCCTATGAAGGACGTTAAGAAGGCGAAGACAGACGAATCTCCACCATGGACCATCACCATAATGCCTGCTTCCCGCCCGGTTCCTGATACCAACACCGTCCCGTCAACGATCACCGGCCCGTTAACTTCCGCTCTATCTACCAGGACTAACGCTACATCCGCCACGAACGTTCCCGACGATCTAGAGAGGGGATTTCTGGAGAGCCAAAATGACGCGGGACTCAAAGAATTTCTCGATGACGAGGAATTTCCGATGGGGACTCTCAACAACCAGGAGATCGAGAAGTTACAGAATTTCATGCGGGAGATGGAAGACCGTGAAGCAGATGCCATCACACAGCCAGACCTCGCCACCCAGGATGTCCCTCACACCTTCGATCAATTAGATGAGATGATAGCGTTAAGAAACGCTATCTTCTGCGCTCGCTTCACACCATCAGACACGGAAACGGACGCGGATGTTTTAGTCAATCGCCATAGATTAGCCCTCCTAAACTATCTTCAAGCAAAGTTAGCACAGGACAAAGGACTCAAATGGTATTTAACCATGCGAGTTCGGTACGTGCGTGAGCTCAATAAGGGTGAGGAGGTGGAGTTTATCGCGTATCATAATAGTGACGTGCAAGTAATTTTGACTGCAGACACTATTAATCGTCAAATCGAAGCGTGCCTGGAAACTCTAAAACGGAAGATCGAGGAATTCCAAAAACGGGGGAGTGGATGGACCATAGACCGGATCTTATTTATGCAAGTAAATATTATTACATATTTACCTCTCGTCGGCGGAACTTTTATTGAACTTCCGAAAGTACTTGCTGATAAAAAGGCAATCACGAACATTAAAAAAGAAGACAATCGGTGTTTTCTATGGTCTATTCTAGCTCATCTACATGCTGTAAAGATTAACCCTAATAGAGTGCAAAAACATATTCGATTCCAGGATGAGTTAGACCTCGCGGGAATATCCTTCCCATTTGAACTAAACGCGGAAAAATTAAAGAAATTCGAGGAAAATAACAATTTATCGGTTAACATTTTTTGCTACGAGAAGTTCGTTTTCCCTCTATACATTAGCGCGAATAGAGTTAAGAAAGCTCACCAAATCGATCTTCTTCTAATCACGAAAGGCGAAAAAAAAACATTTCTGCCTGATTCGCAGTCTGAGTCGACTACTCAGTAGTTTCACGAAACATAATCCATCCACACATTACTGCCGATATTGTTTATATCGTTTCGCTGGTGTGAATTCTGAACGTAATCGGGATGAGCACGTGAATGAGTGTTATATTCACGGACCTCAGAAGATCATCATGCCCACTAAGGAACCAGTATTGGAATTCCAGAAATTTGGATGGAGGCAAAAAGTAAGTTTGAAATTTTTATTTATTTCTATTTATTATTTGTATTTTTTAACTCATTTTTCTTCTATGGAACAAGTTTGCCATTTTCGCCGACTTTGAGGCAATTCTCCCTAAAGTTTCGACTTGTATGCCCGACTCCACCCTCTCCTCTACAACCACACTGGCTCACCATGTGTCGTGTGGGTTCAGCTATGTCATTATTAGCCCGGATGGTACACCTTCAAAACCCGTGACGTATCGGGGGGATTTTAGCCGAGGAAAAGATTTTAGTCGAGAAAATCAAGGAGAACGTCCCAATGCATCTAACCCTGGCGGAAGAAGTGGCTTTCACGACTTCGAAAACTTCCTACGTTTGTAGTAAATGATTCACCTTAACCGATTACAAAGTCCGTGACCATGACCATACTGACGGGTCATTTCGAGGAGCAGCCCACAACTCCTGCAACTTAAAATTAAAGCCGCCAAAGTTTATCCCGGTTTTCCTCCATAATCTATCCAAGTAAATGTTTTTAATTTTTTTTCAATTTTCAAAATTTTATTTTATTTTTTTTTCAGTTACGACGCCCATTAGATCGGGATTATCAAGGAACACGAGATCAAATGTATTCCTAGCTCCAGCGAAAAGTACATAAGTTTTTCGCTAGGTGGCCTACGCTTCCTCGACACTATTCGCTTCATGCCGGCGTCCTTAGAAGCCTTGGCGTCAAACCTCGCTAAAGGCGGAACCGGCAAGTTCCCGTGCATGAATAGTATCTACCGGCCGGACGAAGTTTAACTCCTACTACGCAAACAAGTCTATGCGTACGACTACATGGACAGCGAGGCGAAGTTTGACGAGCCTCAATTACCGCCCAAAGATGCCTTCTTCAACACGTTGACTGACGAACATATCGACGACGCCGACTACGCCCACGCCCAAACAGTATGCAAAAAATTCAATATAAAAAATCTAGGTAAGTTAAATATATATATTGCTAGGTTAGGTTAAAGAAATAATATTTTTCATATTTTAGGAGAGTATCACGACTTGTACGTCCAGTCTGATGTCCTACTTTTGGCGGACATTTTCCAAAACTTCCGGACCATGTGTATGGATTATTACGGTCTCGACTGTACACACGCCTTTACGGGTCCGGGATTCGCTTGGGAAAGCGCTATGAGTATGACTGGCGTCAAGCTGGAGTTACTCCTGGATTTGGATATGCACCTTTTCATCGAGAAAGGAATACGTGGCGGAGTCGCGATAATTAGCCACAGGCTGGCGAAGGCAAACAATAAGGATTTGCCGGAGACGTACGACCCGAAAAACCCAGCAATTACATCGCCTACTTGGGAAAGATAATAGTTAATTCTATTCTGAAAAAATATTAATTCATATTATTAGATTGCAACAATCTGTATGGGACGGCAATGTGCGACTATCTACCCATACGTGGTTTCAAGTGGATTCAGCCCTGTCCAGACTTCGAGGAGGAGATTATTCTAAACCACCCCGGCGATGACGAAACCGGATATATTCTGGAGGTCGATCTCGAATATCCCGAACACTTGCATGACGAGCATAACTGCTGGCGCCGGAGAAACGAGTCATTTCCACCGGCGAATTATCACCTTACTCCAAGGACCAGTTGAAAGAACTCGGTCTAAAGGAGAAGGACAGTTTTCCGAAACTCGTGCCTTCGCTCCATAAAAAGGAGAAATACGTCGTTCACTACAGGAATCTCCAATACTACGTCTCAAAGGGGATGATAATCACGAAAATTCATCGTGTTTTAACATTCACACAAGGACCGTGGTTGAAACCTTTTATAGATTTCAACACGGAGAAGCGGAGGATGGCCACCAACGACTTTGAGAAAGATTTCTTCAAGTTGATGAACAACGCAGTCTACGGTATGTAACCTAACCTAACCTAATTTAAACTAACCTATCTTTCACAGGCAAGACGATGGAAAACTTAAGGAATCGAATCAATTTCGATCTCGTGCAGACTCCGGAACGGGCCATCAAGAAGGCCAGCTCGCCGACCTTCAGACGATTCACGATCTTCGAGAACTATCTGGTGGGGATTCACCGCAGCCACAAAGCCCTTACGTTGAATCGCCCAATATATACTGGATTCGCCATCTTGGACCTGTCCAAGCTATTGATATACCGTTTCCACTATGACGTCAACCGAGCTCAATACGGGGACGCGGCGAAGTTACTTTTCACCGACACTGACTCGTTAACCTACCAGATCGAGACTGAAGACCTCTATCCGGACTTTGCCGCAAAGACTGACTGCTACGACTTTTCCGGATACCCTAAGAACCATCCGCTATACAGCGACGTCAACAAGAAGGTGCTAGACAAGTTCAAAGACGAACTCGACGGAACCCCGATCCAAGAATTTTGTGGACTTCGTCCGAAAATGTATTCTATACTCTCGGCTAAAGGGGAGAAAAAGACGGCAAAGGGTATCTGTCGAAGAGTCGTAAAGAAGAAAGTCCGCCACGCTCAATACAAAGAGTGCCTCCTCGAGCGAAAACTTACAGTCGAGGAGATGAAACGAATCGTAAGCAACCGACACGAACTTACCACCATTAGGCAGACGAAACTCTGTCTTAACCCCTGCGACGACAAGCGCTACGTCATAGACGGCATTTCAACCTTGGCTCATGGTCACTTCAAAATTCCGTAGGAATAGTTTTTATAACTTGTATATATATATATATATATTTTTTAATTGAATATTTTTTTTTGTATAATAGAATGTTTAATATGTTGAATTGAAGAACGTGTATATTTTTCTGAAAAATAGTTTTTATTTATTTTCTATTGTGAATAATTGAATATGTGATTAACATTAAAAAAAGTATGAACCAAAACGACCAAAACTTTGAAATTATTTATATTTAAGCCTACTTTACTTAGAACCCTAAACCAGAGGTCAGGGCGAAGGGGTTTGCCCGCGCCTACCGCGCCGCGCCGCATTGGGAAATTAACCGCGCGCGTTTTGAAATTTGAATCGCGCGCTCGTGAACCGCGCATGGTACCCTCCCGTCAATTATATATGTGAAACTTAGGTAACGACGAAAAATTTGTTTATTCGGTAAAACAAATTAACATAACCGTGAAAAAAGTCTAAATATTGGAGAAGTTAATACAAAGCGGAATGAAACGTCTAAGTTTCGGCATAAACAACAGCAATGACGAAGAAGCGAAACAAAATAACAGGTCTAAATCAAGGGAGAAATTAACAAAGACGTAAGAAAAACATCTAATTATCGAGATAAAGAAGCGAAGACGGGAATGAAAATGTGAAGGTAAGTCATAAAATATCCAAGTGTAGATTCAAATTAACAAAATCGTGGGTAAAATTGTATTGAGTCACCATCCTCATCGTCGACGATTCTAACCTAACCTAACTTCGCGAAACTACATCAGGATGAATGGCGGGACGCCTTCAACTCCTTGGCGATCCGCCAAGGAGATTGATGGTGTGAAGCGAGCGCAGAAGATAGCGTTTCACTATTATGATACGCGATAAACTCCACCTCCTCACCCGTATTGAGCTCACGCACGTACCGAACTCGCATGGTTAAATACCATTTGAGTCCTTTGTCCTGCGCTAACTTTGCTTGAAGATAGTTTAGGAGGGCTAATCTATGGCGATTGACTAAAACATCCGCGTCCGTTTCCGTGTCTGATGGTGTGAAGCGAGCGCAGAAGATAGCGTTTCTTAACGCTATCATCTCCTCTAATTGATCGAAGGTGTGTGGGACATCCTGGGTGGCGAGGTCTGGCTGTGTGATGGCATCTGCTTCACGGTCTTCCATCTCCCGCATAAAATTCTGTAACTTCTCGATCTCCTGGTTGTTGAGAGTCCCCATCGGAAACTCCTCGTCATCGAGAAATTCTTTGAGTCCCACGTCATTTTGGCTCTCCAGAAATCCCCTCTCTAGATCGTCGGGAACGTTCGTGGCGGATGTAGCGTTGTCCTGGTAGATAGAGCGGAAGTTAACGGGCCGGTGATCGTTGACGGGACGGTGTTGGTATCAGGAACCGGGCGGGAAGCAGGCATTATGGTGATGGTCCATGGTGGAGATTCGTCTGTCTTCGCCTTCTTAACGTCCTTCATAGGGACGTTGTCTAAGCGACGTTTCGGGCTGGCTACTTGCGGCAGACCTGCTCCATGGTGAGTAAGGGTATGTCGGGCGAGGTTCTCCTTCCTCGTGAAGGTCAGAGCGCAAATACTACACGGATATTTAGTATCTCCGTGTTTTTCTCGTTCATGGCGAAGTAAACTTTTACTATGGGCGAACTTAGCCCCGCAAATATGGCAGATTACCATTTTATAGCTAATTTCTAAGTAACTAGGTTTAAAATTAAAGACTTGTAATATTACCAGAGGAGATGATGTTGCTTGTAGAGAGCAGGAACTTGTAATGTTTTCGATTTGGAAAAATTCAGTATTTATACCCTTTCTTATCTTAAACAATGAGTCACTGATTAATTGGGGAAAACCCTAGCCTTTATCACACTCTGGAAATATCGATCCTTGATTAGAAATTACGGCAGCCATTTTGAAATAAACGATGAGAAAACAAATATAAAATTGACTCCTATCCCAGTGAATTATTCCCTTAGCAGAATATGGAAAAACATTTTTCAATTTTATTTGCTTACTATATCAATATTAAGAAATGACATATTTTGTGAGTTTGAAATTTAGAGTTTTATTTGTTTACAAATATTGTTTCGAAATACAAATAATTTTAGTCACCATTTGCTTACAAAAATTGAAACTTAAAAAAGTTGAATTATTAAAGATTTCGGTAATTAATTGGATATTTTAATTATTTACAGCATTTGAAAAGTTAATTTCTACCCGTTCTGTCCAATCATGTATTATGCAGTCATGTTTGTTTTGCGATGGATGGTCAATGAGACAACCATTGCAAGAGTTTTTGATAAGTCCCGTTAGCTGTAGAATGACGATTTCCTTAATAGCTTGATAGACTTTCTTAGTTTCGTTAAGCATGATCTCGACTTGTTGATGTTGTTCCAAGAGTTTCTTCCATAGAACTGTTCCACCTGTTTATGGTTTGATCCTTCGAGGAAAACCGATGAGGGGCTTGCGTCCTCGTTTTGAAAGTATTGAGAGATTTCTTCCCTCATTCGATATATTTGAAAGTACTCCTCCTCGCTGAGATTGATTCCAGTGTACCCATCAGTAAATCCAAGTCTAATTTTACAGTCAGGGGTGACGGTAACTGATTTGCTTGACGAGATCTCGAATACGTTAATTGGGGTTTATAATAATAAGATATTAAGAAGAAAAATTACTAAGTTATTTAGAAGGGTATCGTGTTATTTAGGTTAAGTTAATAATTTCAAAGTTTTTAAGGTGGTAGAAATAGTTTCTAAGTTAATTTTAAGAGCGAAATGGTACTTACATTTTGAGTGTTCTTGTGGACGACTGGAATACGATTGAAGGGAAATTAAAATGACTATAACTATATCTAATTCTAGCTTTATACCCTGTGTCATGTCCGTGTTTGAAGTTGTGAAATAGCTTTTACCAATGACGCGTAGGGTTTAACCACGAGCTTTAATTGTATATATCATTAGGGTATTTCAATTTTCATACACGTTGTAATTAGGCCTAACTTTTCAATTTTAATTTGATATCGTGGTGCTCACCAACTTGTTTGGGTATTTTTCCGCATTTACTATATTGATTTATAATAATATTTGTATATTTGCAGTTTAAATTTATAGTTATGTTTACTTGGGGAAATTCTTCTAGTTATTTGTTAAGATATTTGAATATCCATCAATTTATTTATCTGATGTGTTTTGAGATAGGACACGCAAAGACTTTTGTCGATAACATGATACTACTGATAGGAGAACCGCGCGAAATTCGAAAACGGTAAAGGCTTAAAGAGGTTTCAGTATAGGTTATAGATTCAAATTTGATTTGGCGCCTTATCTAAACTTTCAGTGATATATGAACATAGAGATAAGAACTGAGAATATAGATAAGGATGGAAATTATTTTAAAAGTTGATAAGAGGAGATGGCGTAGTCTGCTAATGTACTTAACTCACATACATTGGGTACCAGGTTCGAAACCCGGATGAAAACAAAAAAAAAATTGGCACCTCAGGCACCTCCGGAACCTCTTGGCACCTCCTGTGCTTGAACGCCCATTTACTATCTACTAATGAATCTTTCAGTTTTGAATTTTATAGCAATATTCCAAATTGATTTTCAAACTAATAATTAAGTTAATGACGAATAAACATTAAAAATAAGCAATTAATTTGCTCTTTTGGTTAGTTAGAGGTTTTTGAACTTAGAGCTTTTACAGAATAGTTTGGTGGTAAACAGTTCTTTGTTAATCTAATATTCCAATTGATCTATATCAAAATACATTGGAAATAGAATGAGAAAAGTTTTACTCTCAAATTGGCAAAATAATTAAAACTTTATAAGAAAATA
Organism: Odiellus spinosus; assembly: GCA_963920705.1. Taxonomy (NCBI): domain Eukaryota; kingdom Metazoa; phylum Arthropoda; class Arachnida; order Opiliones; family Phalangiidae; genus Odiellus; species Odiellus spinosus. The sequence continues at coordinate 252,977 of CAWUCO010000183.1, forward strand.
CATAATAGCTGTGGAGCCTTGAGGAGAAATTTGGCTTTTTATCGTTGTTGCTAATGCGGGAAATAATTTTCTACTTTAGTTAAATTTTTTACGTACTCTTTTTAAAAACAACATTCTAAATCATTTGATTACGTAATTGAACCAAAGTAACAAAAAATATGAAGAGACCTATTTTGTGAGATTACTCCTTCAAAATCTTAAATGAACAGCAATAACTGTTCTTGTAATTCGAAATGAATTATTACCAATTTTATTGGCCAAATTTATTTTCGTGCACATGACAATCTTTATTTATAAAGGCGTATTCTGTAATATTATAATTTGTTTATATCTTAAGATTTCATACCTTTATTACTATGCCTAGCCACTTTTAATAAAATTCGGAGAAAGATAGTAGAGATTCAGGCACTCTATGGTCAAAATTTCAAAATTTTCCAAAACAATTAATAAACCTAACAAATTTTTGAACTTTGAAGAAATCCTGGCACCCGCCAAAGACTCTATGGGAATAAATTAGCAGAATAATTAATTAAATTATATTTAAATAAACATTAAAATACTTAAAATTACTTGAAATAAGTAAAAACATTTTGATTTTCACGCTAATCAGCCTCGTCCTTCGTAAACCAAACTCCGGCGAAGGCCGCCGCGGCCGCGCGGAAACTCGGAGGCGGAAGTCGGCTAAGGCCCCTACCGTCCAAGTTTCAAGTTTTTAGAACATGGCCTAAATTTTAATAATCCTGACCAGTGACCACCATTCATTCAAAAGATTCTGAAAAAATTTTTTGATTAGTATTTATATTGTTAATTTATAGTTTAAACATAATTTAGCAACTTACAAACAATTCGAATTTCATTCGTGGTATCGTAGCCGCGTAATAAGAGCGCCGCTGCCAGACCGATTTCAAGAGTAAAACTTAAAAGTTAAAACGGAAAGAGAGAAACAGCCGGTACAGCTGAGCTACCAAGACAGACGCGACAGAAAATGGACTATTTAGCGAGACGAGTTAGCAGGCTACCGTTTTCATTCCGTTGTATGTCCAATTGAAGCCCCAGTCTAAGTTTTTGTACACACGTGACACATTTTATCCAATCATGGGACTTAGATGAAAAGGTCCATTTTTCAAATTTACAAAAAAATTACTACATCTAGCGGTTGAAATCGTAACTAAATCAAGCAGACGCTCGCTTTAAATGAAGATTTTTTAATTTAGAAACACTAGACTCTTGCCTTTTTAGCAGAACTTGTATTTTAAATATTAAATTTTAAAGCGAGTGTCGGCGCGATCCTTGCCCCTTGAATTTGCTTCACCTCACAACACATAAAAACCGACTGAATGTGCTGCCATCTATAGTTTCCTGTAACGTTTTTTTTCTAATAGTCCTGGAAATAAGCTACTTTTTATCCCTACACTTTTCACCCCGTCCTGAGTAGAGGAATGTTTGATTTTGTCGCTAGGGGTTGATTTTTAAACCAATGGCGGGATATTAAGGAATTTTTCCGAGAAGTACACAGTATAGTTATGTAAAATAGCTCTCAATTAAGAAAAAAATGACATTGGGTTAGTTTATATAAGCTTTTTATTACTTTCAATATACTCGGAAATACAAACTAGGGCAATTGAAAGCATAGAATAGAGTAAAATCGCCTCTTTACGAGTGCCTAGGTTAATGGATTACACAGGGACCAGGCATGATGGTGAAGAATGAAAATTAGTGGACAAAGTAATATTACGATATCAGATTTAGAACTGTAAAATTTTTGCTTCTGATTTGAATTACCGCCCAAACGGCTAGATGATGATGGCTAAGTATTCAGGTAAAATATTTTTGGGATTTCTGTTGAGTTGTCATATGCAATACTTTCTGTTTAGTACATAATATCTGTCAAAAGTCCTAGAGGCAATTTTCATAAAAAGGCCGGAGCCTTCGTGCGATCAGCTAGATTGCACAGGCAAGTGCCAATCGCTAACGAATAAATTGCACTCTGAAATAAAGTTATGATAGCTCTCGGAGATATAAGCTGATGATTAGTCATTATTCAAGATGCTGTTTCTTCTAAATCATAAATCGGTTATAATTTCCATTCATGCATGCCCTTTCACCATAATATAAGACATGGCAAACACAAATGCATTATTATATTAAATAAAATCAAACTGGCTTAGTTACCCTTTTTGAAAACAAAGCGAATAACGACGATTGTATTCTAACCATTTCGTCATGGAAGATATACTTTTCTAAAAAACAGTGTAGGAAAATAAAATGGACACAGGTTTGTAGAGGACCGTACTTAATTTTTAATAAAGGGCACTAAAAACGAAGTGCTAAATTTGTAGCACATAAGTTAAAAAGCATTAAATTAGTAACACATAATAAGTTAAAAAGCATGATACACCAAATATTTGTTGTTTAAATAAATATGTTAGGAAACCAACAACTGGGGCCGAAAGAAATCTTTTACTAGAGAATTATCGACCATGATATAATGTGATGAAATTAGAGATTTAGAGGTATTAAATAAGAATACTTGAGTTATGAAGGCAAATTTGGTTTGAACATTTAACGGTAACCAAAGGACAATGGGAAAAGGCTTCGTTATATAAGGAAAAAACCCCCAGCAGTTGGTGGAAAAACTAAATACGGTATAGATATATTTCAAAAGCTTTATGCTCGTGACAACGCGCGCAGTTGAACGGATACTTGAATGATTTTTTTTAGACATTATGGTTGAAACTCGTTACAATATTGGGTGTCGTCAATCATTAGAAAAGGTATTTTCAGTAAGGTTATCCAATGATGGTATCTATAAAAAAATACCGTATTAATCATAAGGTATAATCTTAAACCTACCTGTCCCGTTTCTGTTTTTGTATGGCTCTGGTTTTTTGTCTGTTTTTCCCTTAATTCCTCCTTTGAAAGTCCTGCCACCATGCGACGCGTTTTTGATATGGGTGATCTTCTTGCAACGGAATCTTTTTTGATATCCAACAAGACCGCTGTTATTTGGTGAACCCGGCAGGATTCAATGTTATGGGCTGATCATCATTTGTAATGCAATTTTGATTTCCTAAAAAATTCAGTCTTTAGCCAATCAAAACGCTCTATTTTCCCATAGAAATAACATTAAAATAGACTTTTTCGAGGACAAATCCAATGATTGACAGAACTAAAAGACCATTGTTATCAAACCGAATAGTTTTCAATTCGTGTTTGAAATTAATCGTGATATAGAACTCGAGGCAAATCGAAAAGTTTTATAAGAAAAAGAAAGGTGGGGAATTTGTCATTTTATAGTGATCAACCATTTTACGAGCAAAAAACTAAAGTATATACTTGCGAAATTCCCCTCGGTACCTACACGTTAATAGAAGACGTTTTTTCTGCCATGAGTGCGGCGTTACCCCCCGACGTTATTTCAAAAAGTATTCAGTTTTCTGTAAATAAAAACGGGACGGTAAACGTTTTTTACGATAAAACTATTTGGATTTGTTTTCATTACGTCTCTCATCCTGACGACCACCTTGGGGGGTTAGGCGATATGTTATTTTTTCATATCAATCAAGATGCCGTTTACAAAGAAGTGACGAGCGAGTATCCCTACGATTTACAAAGAGGCATTCATATTATGTATATTTATAGCGATATAATATTACCGCAATTAACGGGTGACACCGAAACCATGTTGCTAAGAGCTCTAAAAATTTAAAATTCCAGCCCAGAAAATAATGATCAAAAGGAAGCTAATTTTTTAAACATAGATTATCATCCTTTACGGCTCGACTCAAATCGAATTATAGAAATTGAATTAAAAACGGATTTTAACGAATTAATCCCCTTTACAAATAAAGGTCGAACGCTAGTAAAGCTTCATTTTATAAAGAATCGTCATTATGGATATCTCGAGAATTACACCTCGCAACAAAGGGGAAGTGGTATCCGGGGTTTCCACGGTGGGGTTTAACAATCAGGAAGAGGTTTGGGTTCAATTTTTTTGTCTTTATTAAAATATGTCACACCAATTTTAAAACCGTTAGCTTCAAATTTGGACCCTGAAGCGTTAAGCATGAGTCGTAACATTCTTAAGGATATTCAAGGCGTAATGGACCCAAAATCCAGTTTAAAAAGGAACTCGCGGATTGCCGTAGCCAACTTGATAAATATAGTTGTAAATAAGTAGTTAGGACCCGCTATTCGAGCGCAACATTACAGAAGGCAGGAAGGAGAGTTACGAGGGTCTTTTCGCGATATATATATATGTTTAAAGGTTTTTTTTTTCATATTATATGAATGCCACCCGTAATCTTGATACAGAATACCCATATTATATGAACGACATCCGTAATCTTGATACAGAACCACGTAGGTGTATATATGAAGACTCTCTTACCATTGTAAGCCATTGGATGCTGCATCATGTCCATGTTATCACCGAGCGAGGATAATTTTTTTATCACGTTACCTAGTAACGCTTCTATGCATATTTATCCTGACAATACTAAAACTAGTTATAAAACGCAATTAGCAACGACGTTAAATTTAGAAGATGGTAAATGGGAAGCTGGGGTGTCGGAAGTAACTATGCCATCCAAATGGGATAATATTACGGATCGGTATAATGAGTTTACTGTTAGATACGTTGATTTGTATTACGAGTATAAAACCTTTTTATTTGAGATGAAGGAAGGAGGTTTGATTGAAGGAGATAAATATAATATTATGTTTATATACGATACCTTGTTAGAGCTTCTAAACATTATACAAAGCAACATGGTTTGGTTGATAAAATTAAGTTTTTTATAGCGAGTACATTTGGTGGTAGTAAATACTTTAATGTTGGATTGAATGACTCTGATATATCTGTTAAATTCCCGCCAGTGTATACCAAGATTTTAGGTATACCCCCTGATAAGACTAATGTTTGGTTGAGCGGTAAATATACACACGCATTTGCATTTATTGATTTCAGTGTTAAAGATATAGATCTAAGAAATGTTCTACCTATCGAGGTTAGATATAAAGCGAAAACGGATGATGCAACCCTTAATATAGATTTAAAGCGGGGTTCGTATGAAAATATAGAAGTAGTTTTAGTGGAAATGATTTATTGTTTACCGAATAGAATGCGTCCTTACTTTGAGTTTAAACATAATAAAAACGGAACGGTGAAACTTAAATGCGGTATAGGATTCAAGCACGTCCCGGATAATGAATTAACAACCGAGCAAAGAGAATACTTGGATATTTTTGCCGTTAAATTTAGTAAAGATAACCCCGGGTTAGGAAAGATGTTAGGTTTCGACGATAATCTCCTTGGTACGTATCTGGTTAATAATACCGATAGTCAATTCGTGGCTGATTTAAATAGAGGCATCATGAGTTTATTTATTCATACTAACCTCATCTATCCACAGCTGATAGGTGACGCTTGGGGTGGCTTAATTCGAATAATTAGTCGACCAGAAAATAATAAAGATAGCATACCTCATTATATAATTTGTAATCCGATAAATTACTACCCTCTACGTGTCTCTAATTTTAACGTGATTGATATTAACATCACTACCGATTCCGAAGCGAAAATACCTTTAAATCTGGGAAAAACCGTTGTTATTTTACATTTTCGAAAAAAAAGATAATGTCAGGGGTAAAAAATCCGTATTATTCGTACTATGTACGTCGAGCCGGTGGAGGCTTTCAAGGTGCCGTCTTCCAACGCGGTCACGGAATAGGTTCGATATTTAAAAGTCTAGTTCGTTTCATTACACCAATTTTTAAACCGGCTGTTAAAGCGATGGGAAAAGAAGCGTTGGGTATTGGAACTCGCATGTTCGGTGATATACAAGCGGGTCAGGACCCCAAAAGTTCATTCAAGAGAAACCTGAAACTCGAAGGATCTAATTTATTACATCAAGCGGGTAATAAAGTAGCCCAATATGGTAGCGGTAAACGCAAGAGAGTAACTCGAAAAAAAAGATTAAAAGAAGAAAAACAGATTTTTTACATTAAAAAGAAGAGTGTTAACTGATTAACCTTCCATTTGTTGTTCACGATGGAAGGAATGATGTCCCAATTAGATTTGTTCTCTGAACCCCTTAGCAATTACAATATCGTAGGAAGTAACGATGTTGAGTTTAAAACCATTAATACGATAACTGATGGTGGACCGCTTGAATTTTTTATACCTGGTAACGATGGAAATTACACTGATTTAACAAAAACCAAATTTAAAATTGAAGCTAAAATGGTACAGCAAAATGCCAACGGTGGTTGGGAGGATATTAGAACGGCAACCCCCAGAGTAGGTCCCGTTAACCTAACGCAATGGGCTCTATTTATCAAGGGGAAGTCTCGTTTAATGATACACCCGTCCAATCATTGAACACTGTCTTTCCTTACTCGGCTTATACAACGGCTCATTTAAGTTTCGGAGAAGACGCGAAAAAAAAACCAATTGCGTTTACAAATGTATTACAAAGATAAGTTCTTGACAGGTGATGACATATTTCACGCTGATAATACGGGTATGAAGAGTAGAAAAAACAGAACCGATTCATCACGAACAATCGTAATGATCGGTGTTCCCCCCTTTGATGTTTGTAAACTGAATAAATTTTTGATAAATAACGTTGATGTTAAATATAAATTTATCCGCTCCTCGAATAGTTTTCCGGTTGTATCTATACCAGCAGCGCCAGCGCAAGGCGCGGCTCCGGCCGTTATTAATTATAAATTTATTATCACAGACGCGTCCCTCTATGTTCGAAAAATTAAAATCAATCCCGATGTTATGTTAGCTCACGCCATGGTTTTGGAAAAATCAAACTGCATTTATCCCATTTATCAAACGTTAGTTAAGTACTTTAATATTGAAAGCGGAAATAGCGACACGGTAAAAGAAAATTTATTCCTTGGTCGAGTTCCGAATAGAGTAACAATAGCCTTCATGAAAACAACCGGTTTCAACGGTGCTTTAAACGAAAACCCCTTTGATTTTAAGAATTTAGGGATTTCACAATTATACTAATCGGTGGGTAATAAAAATTACCCCGATCAGGCCTTTCAACCAAAGTTCGATAACAAACAATGGACTCGCGAATGAGTATATTTACATCAACCGATACTTATGGAAAAAATAGAGGAAATGATATCACCTACGAGGACTATGCCAAGGGTAACACTTTCTTCGTGATAGATTTAACTCCGGAAGAACAAGCCGGTTCAGAGCATAATTCTATAGCGCAAAATGGCAGTGTACGATTAACTATTAAATATAAAACACCATTAACCTTCTCCGTGACGTGTATAATCCAAGCCGAATTTGAGAACCAAATATTAATCACGAAAGATCGAAACATTCTTTACAGGTTAGAGTAAGAGGATGGATAAATATATTTACCTCGTTAACCGTAAAGATTTGAATTTGGTTATAGCTGTGCGCGATAATATTAGAACGGTATCCTTTGTTTCGTCTCGGTGGAACTTTGACGTCTTGAAAAAATCAAACGAAATATAAGAAAGAAGAAGCGACAAACACGAATCAATATAATCTTATCCGTTCACCATGCAAGAACACGAACATTGCCTCTCCGAAAAACAAACTATCGGGATAAACGAGTCGGGTATTTTTATTCGCCGAAACGACACAAAGACTAGCGTAACGCTTAATCAAAGCGTTTGGGATAGCATCTGGTTATGGGATGAAGACATCGAAGCCTTTTTCGAAGATACGATACATCGTTTTCAATGCTGGTTACCGGATAAATTCCAAATTGAAGGAAACGTATCACCCAATGGTATCAAGTTTATCGAAATTCAACAACATAATCGAGATACGTCAAAATATTCTCGTTCCTACAAGACTTGGTTCTCGACTTCGAATGGCTTCTCCTTCAAGAAAACGACTTGGAAAAGATTGAAACAGCTAAAAGCTAATTTGGATGAAATCTTGCTAGCTAAAATAACGACTAAAAAACTCTTCAAAAACCTTATTCTACAAGAAGTGATTGAGAATATGTATAACATCACCTTGGGTTGTTTTAACGAACCCTGTCGTGATCAATTAGCGTATGTTTTTAATTGCCCAACGCACAACGCCGTGGATTTTGACGAAATAATGGAAAAAAACATCGTGGAAGCTGTTCAAATTTTAAAAATGAATTCTATTATAAACAAATTTCAAACCAAACACGTTGAATCCGAGGAAACTCTGGAACATTTGTTCGTAGAAATAACCAAAGATACGACCGACTTGAAATATGAAATTATGTACGATATTTAAATAAAAACAAACTGTTTTTTTTAAAAATTGTTATTATTACGATGGTTGGTAAACGAGTAGCTCAAAAATTAAGCCGAGTGCACTACGATCCTCAACACGCGGCTAGTTTAGGTTCGTTGAAAAAATTACAAGACGCCTTTCCGAATGTGTCGAAACAAGAGATACAAGAATGGTTAACGAAGCAACCAGCCTATACGAAACATAGAAACAGACGTAAAACATTCCCTAGAAACCAAATCTACGTAACTAGTATGGATGAAGTTTTTAAGGGAGATTTAATTGATTTACGTCAATTAGTTAAATATAATAATAAATATCGATACGTTTTAACGGTAATTGATTTGTTATCGAGATACGCTTGGGCAAAGCCTTTAAAAACCAAAACTGGTCAGGAAGTAATTAAAGCGCTTGAATCCATTTTTAAACAACGGACGCCGTCGCGATTTAATACGGACGAAGTCAGTGAGTTTATTAATAAATCAGTCCAAGCGTATTTAAAAAGGAAAGGTATTCAATGGTATCCTAGTTACGGTAATTTAAAATGTGGTATGGTGGAACGGTGGAATAGAACTTTAAACAAGTTGGGAAACCAAAATAATATCTCCCCGACAACCAGTACGTGATGTTAACTAACCTAACCTTACCTAAAATATTAAAATTTATGGCATTTGTGGAAGACGAAGATTGAAAGCAAAAAGAAATAATATCTCAATTAAACACTAAATATATTAAACCAATAATTCAGATCAAAAATATACTTCTTATCAAGATATATTTGAATGCAAAAGAATCAAACTTAATTCAAAATAAAATTTTGAGAACCAGAGTCGGAAAAAAATTTACTGAATAATGAATTAATTTTAATATAAATGCGTATCGAGTAAAATAAGCAAGGTCAAGGTTCTTCTTTTAAAACCATATAATAATTTTGAAGGCTCTAGAGTTTTTGCAGACCAAGTAACGCCAATAGGCAAAATATTATATCACATTGAACCTATAAGCATTTCTTCAGTATACCAACACAACCCTAAATAATTCTCTACTTAAAACCAAACCAAACTAGAGAAAAAAAGGAAAATAAATAAGATATAACCACATAGATTTCAAGATAAATAATCCAGTCCATAATTCAGTATTAAAACAAAAAAGTCAGAATTAAGACAACTGAAATTAGCAACCTTTGGTAATATGTAAAATAGCCCTTACACGAACAATTTAAGTAAAGCAAATTATCAAATAAACGCCAAATAAGTCAATTAATTAAAATTAAAAATATTAATCTTACCACTACCAAATAACGGGCAGAAAACACAGACATCAAGATAACATTAGCAAAATAAATTTTCAACACCGGTAATCCTGAGAACTAGATTCTACAAAATCTTCTGGAATAATAAATTTATTTTAATCTAAAAAATATAAAATCTTAAAAAAATATATATACAAATAACATATTGATAAACCAATTAAAATTAGATGCGAAAAACATTGAATCTCGATATGAGATTAAATACACAAGGTCAAGGTTCTTCTTTTAAAACCATATCAGAATTTTGACGGTTGTAGAGTATTTGTAGACCAAGTAACGTGAAAAGGCAAAATGTTATATCACATTGAACCTATACATGGCTTCAGTATACAACACAAGTTGTGAAACAAACGTTATTTTACGTGACTACACACTAGCTAAAACGTCACCGAAAATAAACGACAGTAGGCATTAATAAACATATTCAATAAACAATTAACGAATAAGCTTTCCGCATAACACGCTAAACTACGAACTGTGACGTACAATTTCGCTTTTTGGTGCTACACGACCTACAGATACCTTATAAGCCTACGTCTAAAAACACGTTTTTTGGTGATAATGCTGTGAGTAAAGAATAGATGTTTCTCTTTTGGCCCTACCATAAATTTTTTATATTTTTTTTTCTGACAGGGCAGGCCTGAGTAAAAATATACCAAGTTGTGAAACAAACGTCATTTTACGTGACTCCACACTAGCTAAAATGTTACCGGAAATACACGACAGTAGGCATTAAAAGCCTGGTTCTATTATACTTAATTGGGATTAACATTAAATTCATGTATGAAAAAGTGTGAAACTAAAACTAGCAGTCATCACGAGATCCAATCACGTGATTCTTTTCCTCACTCTGTCTACATTTCACTCTTGGGTAAACCATATCATACATGACTATTAAAACACGAGAAATTTCAATGTCAATCCGGTTTAAGAAAGTTCGTCAATTGTTAATTGTGGCATGACTAAAGCCGGATTCACACAGACCTATTTTCACACGCTTTTCACGGTCACGCGCGAGGGGCAATGGGCAAACCACTCTTGGAATCAGGTGTACAAACTAAATGGAATCACGCGAATCGATTCGGAATCAGGAGAATCGATACGGAATCACGCGAATCGATTCGGAATCACGCGAATCGATTCGGAATCAGGAGAATCGATACGGAATCACGCGAATCGATTCGGAATCACGCGAATCGATTCGGAATCACGAGAATCGATACGGAATCACGCGAATCGATACGGAATCACGCGAATCGATTCGGAATCACGCGAATCGATTCGGAATCACGAGAATCGATTCGGAATCACGCGAATCACGAATCAATTCGGAATCACGCGAATTGATTCGGAATCACTGACAATCAAATGAATCTGGAATCAGGTGTACAAAATTTTTCTAGAGTGGTTTGCACCTCGCTCGCGCGTGCTAATGGTACTTCTATGAGTTCACGAGCGTGAAACGCGTAAAAACAGGTATCGCGTTAACCTGGTTCGCTCTGCGCATGTACACAATTTCGCACGAAATACATTTGCGAAACGCGCGAAAATTATAAAAAATTAATTTGAAAATCCGTGCCAGTAATTAAAACCAAATACGCCACTGTTTGCAAGTTTGCCAGAAGATTACGATATTTCCCCATACATGAAGCTGATTCTCCCAAGAATATCAAAAAAAATCACATTGATATTTTCCATGCGTAAAGAGGTTTCCGACTTCAAATTTAGTGGTCTACACATACTCGCGTGCTGGCGAACTCGATTTTACACGTGTCACAAATACACTGGAAACCTACTCTACTTCTGTTCGAGGAGAGTTTTCACGACTATCATTTTTCTTAAGTGGTTTAACATTATGCATAAATCCGCCTCAGCTTCAAATCTTATACACCAATTCCCCTTGAACTGGTTAAAAATTCACCGAGTATAATCGAAGTTATTATTGTCTTATCTCTTATCTAAATTATGTTGTTTCAATCTTCCATACCCGTGTAAACGCACCTTTATTTAAGTTCTTCAATCCACCCCAAGTTTGCACCAGAGATAAGCCTATACTGCCCGTTATACCTTTGCTTTTTCGAGTAAATGATATATATGGAAAATAGCTTAGGCGCATGCTGCCAACTAAAACTGCCATTAATCGGTCAAATTTCTTTAAATTTTTGCATAAATTCTCAAATAACTTCTAAACTATCTCGAATTTTAAATTAATTTTTCGACTTTCTAATTAATTAGATTAAGATGAACCATTTTAATATTTTTAATTATAATATAAATTAATATTGCGTTTCATTTCCCTAAACAATATCAAACAAAATCACCCCATGAGGCTAATTTGCATACGTTCCAAAAAGATACTATATAAACCTTTCGAAGGGCTATATTAATCGAAGTAACCGTGCGTGATGGCCATGAAGTTAGGGGGAAAAACCCCCCCCCCCCCTTTCAATGTCTTGCTGATTCTTGATCTCTAGGCGCTTGGCGACGCAATTTACCCATTGGTGGGGCGATGTTTGGAGTCAGTGGAAGGTTGATGTGAACTGTACTAGTGGGGGACGCCTCGCTAGTATGGAACGCTGAGATCGGAAACTGGAGGTTGGACCTTGGTGCGGGGATGGTCGGAGGTGATTATGACAGTGGGAGACGTCCCATTGCTTGTAATCGCCTTCGGCTGTTCAGCATCGAGGTTCGACCGTAAAGTGGATGGTGGAATGCGATGATGTGCAATGGGAGACGTCCTGTTGTATGTCTTTGCACGACACTTGAAACTCAATGTGGCAGCCACGCTTAAAGGAGGTAATTCCCCGGAATTGAACGATAAGGTGGTATGATTACGTCTCTAGACTTTTGGCTCCACGAGCTAGGTCACGTGACTTCCGTTTACACAGGATATCCGCTTACACACACAGACAGACACACAGACACGACCAGTGTAACACCTCCCCCTGAACTAAAGTTCAGTCGGGGAGGTAAAAATCGAATGTTTAGATTCATGACGAAAAATAACGATTTTTACTACGCCAAACATTTACAATTGGAATGGCGCCGAGACGTGAATATTAATAACGAACATTTAGTATGGAAACGATTATACCTGAAAAAGAAGAAAGTTATAAAACCCAAATTGCGTCAAGGAGATCGAGTTCGAATTTCGGCGGATAAAGGCGTTTTTGTTAAAGGATATACGGTCTACTGGACAGACGAAACTTTCATTATACGAAAAGTCCTCTTACGCGATCCACCTGCTTACATCATTGAGGATGAAGATGGTGAAGTTATAACAGGTTCCTTCTATGACCCTGAAGTCCAAAAAATATGAATACCGAAGAACTAACGTATTTTCTACAATGCGATATCAGAACGGAACCCTTTTTTATCGGCGTCTTCCCGCAAGATATCATACCTGAGAAGCCCACCTTTAAACCCTACTGTTTCGTAGTTAATTCGGAACCTTCCACCGAAAGTGGTTTGCATTGGATATGTGTTTTTGTGGATCGAGAAAATGTCGGTCATTTCTTCTGCTCTTACGGTAAAGATCCTAGTTATTACGGATTGGATTTATCAAAGTACACTTCGAGATGGAAATACAACCCGACATCGTTACAGCCAAACTCTTCGCTCACGTGCGGAGGTCACGTGATTTTTGTTTTAACCAGTTTATGTGACGGCCTTTCTTTCGAAAATATACTAAATGAAATGTATAACTTAAAAGATAAAACATATAACGATATCATTATAATGTTAAATATGTGTGTGCATTTAATGAATCACGATAACGGTTCTTGTATCAAATAATTTTATTAAAGTTTTTTTCACATTTAGCCATTTTAACATGTTTTTTACAGAAATTACAGTACAAATGTTCAGGTGAAAAGAAAGCACCGTTTAGAGCAAAAGCAAAAACGAATAACAGACTTGTGAATGCTTCAACTATGCTCAAAGTCAGTATATTTTTTAAAATGAAAAATATATTTACTATAAACATATAACAAAGAGCAAAACAAAGAGCAAAAATAAAATAAAAACACCTATGAATCGGGTTATCTTGAAAATATAGACATATAAATAAAGAACATTCGCATTCTACGGAATTCCGGTGTTTAATCTTGGAATATATTAAACAAATAATCAAAACCGGAATTAACGCTATTAACGCGCAAACTGTCAAAAGAAATAATTACGGGAATGCTATTAAAAGTACTATTCCATGTAGAAGGTGACCTATTATCTTTAACGCTACGATTCCCATCGTCTTCCAATTTTCGGATTTTTTCTTAAGGTCACGCGTTCTTGGTTTTCTTCGTTCTCGTTCGGTTTACTGAGAGATGCACGTTTGTATCTTTGTTGTTTCTCCTTTAATCTTTCAGCCGTACTCTGTCTCGGCGGGGTGGTTTTTGGTTGCGTCGCTATAAAATTACTGAGAGCTTGGGCTAAAGGAGCGAGTTGACTGAGAGATGATGCTGGTTTTGAAGCTGCGACTGACTGTTTCGTTGATCGTTTAGGCGTTTGAGACAATATCGCTTGTAAGGGTGTTGCTGGTTGAGGGGTAGACGATAACGTCATCGGGGTGGAGTGCTGCATCGGGGTAAACATAGTGCTGGTAATGTTGGTAGGTGTTTGCCAAGCAATTGTCTGTGACGTTGCTGGGGGTGTGGGAATACTTGGTGGTGTAGGAATACTTGGGGTCGTGATTGGTAGATTTTTCACGTTAACGTAGGGGGTTCGATGAGACTTTTCATATTTAGGTATCTTTGAAAAACATCCGAATATAAACGTAGTTTTTGCTCATTTGACAAACTTCTGTTGAGTAATATTTTAGACATTTCACGGTCGAGTTGGTTAGTTTCCTTTTCCGGATCGGATAAGACCGTAGTTTCCGGAACTAAAATCATTCGTTTCATTACGTGAAAGAAGAAATCTTGGAAATCAAGGCCGGAACCAAAGCTCCAATTAAACCCGGGAGAAACCCGCCAGCTTGTTTTATAAGGATTCGTCGTTTGTTTTTACCTAAGACACGTTTATTGGCTAATTTTCGAATGAATGCGCCATGTTGTTTCACGTATAATCTCTCTTTCTCGTGCAAATCGATATTTCCTCGTAATAAATTGTAAAACGAGTTATAAATGGCTTTCATTTGATTATTTTTAGCTTTCTTTAAGATTCGGGTTAATTTCCAACCACCTTCTTGACTAGCTTTGTTCAAATCTCGGAAAAATCGCACGCGTTTTTTTAAGGTGTGGGTTTTACGACGTCTAACATTCTTCAACTTTTTCAAGAGACCTTTTACCTTTCGTCTCATTCTAACTCTTAAGATCAAATAAAGAAAACACTTCAAATGTTACGATATATATATTTATTTGTGATCGTGTACAAAAATCATATTTCCTTCATGCGGAAAAAACATTGGTTCTTAAACGTAAATCATCATTAATATTTTGTTTTAAATCAATGCACAAGTATGAAAAAGGCTTATCGCGGGTAACAAAATCGTAAGCCTTTGTTACAAGATTTTTATTTGTCTACTTAGATAGTTAATTTGTGAACCGTCTCTAGGGTTCCGAAAAACAATTATATAAGAAGCGTTCAAACTGATAGTTCGACTTTCTTTACCTTGACCAAATAAGTTTTGAGTTAATAAAGCCACCGAAAGGTTTTTATGATGCGAACCAACGCAAAAAATATTTGAAACATTAGTGCTATTATAGCATGTCGATGCTAAATCATCGATAATTATAAAATTATTAATTTTTTCATTCCAAAAACTAGAATCATCAGGCGGTAAACCTTCTAAAAATTCAATATTCTTAATTTCTTTTTTCATTTCATCAAATAAAGGTTGATATTCTTTATAACAATACACAATCCTAACAGGGGGCGGAACGATTAAACAATCAGCGTGTTTCAACAGGTTATGAATCCAAGTACTTTTTCCCGACATGGTACTACCAGCTAATAACAATTGCATGGGAGCTTGGAATTTTACTCTACAACACATTTTAAGTCTTTTATACGCTTTTTAAAATGGTTATTTATAAATTTTGCTTCAAAATCCTTTATCTTTTTTCGAAAATGTTGCTTATCACGATAAAACCAATCCACACGATCTTCCGTAGGAAAATACCACACGACTGGTAATTCGTCAAAGGTGACGCTTTTACATATCTTTTCCGACGACATCGAGCATCCCTTGTTGGAAATCAATAATGCCTTGTTGGAAGATTTCGAGAAGTTTTAAAATGGTAGTGTTTTCCACTAAAGGCGTGAGTTGTTCCAAACAAACACGAGCGATGTTTTCGCGACGTTGTTCTTCCGCACGCGTAACGTTACATCGATCCGTTCCGAGAACAAAATCACAAAATGGTGCTACTTTTTGATGCACACTAATAGGATCCATACCATCCGTATACAAATCGTTATCCCATTTCTCAAAGATATTATGACAACTGAAACATTGCGTTTTAAGTCCGTCGTTGAGGTAAAAAAAACGGCTCTAGCGAAATCGTCAGGCTTCATCCAGTTTGGTAGATTTTGTTGTTTCGTATACTATTTCAGGTTAAACGATTTAAGACGTTGGCTTTCTCGATTCATCCTTCTCGGTCGAATATCCAAATGGAAGTGTGGAGAAATCGCTCAGATCGACGATTCTTTTATTGAAAGTCACCCCGAAAGTTTTTTTCAAATTAGCTAAAAATAGTTTGGCTGTACTCTTACTACGCACCACGTTAAACGGCACTTCTAAAGTGTCCTTGGTTCCTATTTTTTCCAAAGCCGTTTTTATCGAATCCAAATTGATAATTTCTTCGTTTTTTCTATTCAAGGATATTTAGGAATATTGAAGAACTGTATTTTTTGGTTTGACGTTTTATTCCAACAGTTTTTAATTACACGGCAAGACATTTTAACTCAAAGAGATAGCGAAAATTGTCAATTCGGGAAAGTTACTAAACGGAAGTTAGATGTCATGTGTTTTGAAACTAAGAGCGCCATTGGACGAAAAACCAACAAATCGAAGGGTGCCTCCTAACTGACGTCACAGAAATTTGAATGTTAATATGCCCATGATGGGTCATTTTGTAGTTTTAAAAAATCGAATTTACGATATTAATGATCAAAATTACCCCACCCCAAATATTTTCGTATTTTTTACGTGTAGCTCTACCGATTTAAAATAAATTTTATGCATGGTGAAATTCTCCTTTAAAGGGAGAATGCAACCTAATTACAAGTGAATTTTTATCGATTCCTTATCGTTTAAATAGGCCTAATCCACCGATAAAAAGTTCACAATACAAATATTAAACTAGAAATCAATTTAAAACTTACCCTGAAAATAGGCTTAGCGGGATTCATGGAGATCCTGAATTGCGTCCGTGTAAGGTCTAGTGACCAATGAGCAAAGGCCCGTCGTTCACGCGAGATATCCACGAGACTTACGTCGCCTGCGATTGGTCGCTAGACCTTACACGCGAGGAAATCAGGAGCTCCATGAATCCCACTAAGCCTATTTTCAGGGTAAGTTTTAAATTTATTTCTAGTTTAATATTTGTTTGTAAATATTTTCAGTAGTGGATTAGGCCATCGAGAAATCACCCCCAGAAGGAGTCGTAAGGCAAGCAAAAGTCTCTATTGATTTTTTTTCCAAAACGGTCCCGTATAACGAGCGTAGTGCCACCATTAAACACCTCAAAGAAACGATAATTTAAGACAAGATGTCAGCTACCATATGTACGTCGGGTTAGACTTAGACGCCGCGAATACAAAACCCGCCAGGGGCGTGAGCGTGTTTCGACGGCAGCGCGCCGAGTTTTTTCCCTAGGTAGCGGCGTAACGTATCGCCGACGTTTATCGGCGTATGACGTCGCGTCTCTCAGCTCTCCTGTGAACGACTGGGCACAATTTTTACTTTTACTTTCGAGGCGAGAAGTGAAAAGAATAACTTACCGTAGGTTTCCTAATCCAAAAAAAAACCCTGTTTATAAAGTTTGAGAAGCGGTTAATAAAGAGCGGTTGTCCTCTATTGATAAATTTTGTTGACTCTCTTCGACGCAGTCATATTGTACCAGATTTAGGACTCCAGAGACACACGCTGGAGGGCGCGCGGCTCGTTAGGCGGGACGAAAACGGTCTAAAATTATTTTGCTTGCCTTACGACTCCTTCTGGGGGTGATTTCTCGATGATTAGGCCTATTTAAACAATAAGGAATCGATAAAAATCACTTGTTGTTAGGTTGCATCCTCCCTTTAAACAAAAATAAACGGCGGCTGGTATTTACAAAAGTCGAGAGAAGTTTACAAAATGAGAGAAGCATAGGTGGTTTGATAAAATAGATATAAAATCACTAAAGTTCGCTCGAAGACGAACTTGTGGAATTCCATATATTTTCGACGAAGCTAGCAGACTATCGCGGCTCTCGATTATTTTACGTTCGAAATGACTCAGCAAACATAGGCCCTAAACAATTTTGAGCTTTTTCCGCCCGATGTCATACCTTGGGGAATCTGTTAGTTAATCCATGCTTAAAACCATCCCGAGTAAAGCAAAGGGGGCTCTAATTCTTTAGAAGGTTAGCGAAAGAGTATTTGGGAGGCCGTTACTGTTATAGCTACTCCGCGCCCTGCTTCGCTCGACGCTGATCTTTCTTTTCGTTTCAGCCTTCCCCTTGGATTCGGGAGTATTGTCGATTCGTCTCGTTTTTGGTTTCTGGTTATTAGGCATCACCATATTCTGCAACGAAGTTAACGCCGTCTTCAAGGGGAAACTATACGCCAAAGAATACGCCGGAGTCGAAACTGATCAAGACGTTGATAAGTTTGGCTTCAATCTTAAATTTAACGTAGGGGGAACAACGGGGCTAGTTAATATCGAGATCGGCATTCCGATAGCATTTTACTTTTGGATAAGGGTTGGATTTTATCCGGCAGAAACATATATTACTTAAATAACCCTTAATTTTAAGTAAAAGATAGGTTATTTACGTACAAAGTCAAATGGCTGTAGCAAGCTTTATCCGCGATATGAAATTGCTCAGATTTATCAACGAGTAAGATATACGCGATAGAAATGGGAAATTTTGCCGAATGTATTCCATTATGCTTTCTTACCCGCATGATAATGACCAGATTCGTACGAGTCTTGAAGGCCGCTTCTTAATCGCTTAACGAGTTTACAAAAAGATTTCACGTCGCGATTGACATTTATGACTTACGTCCACATTTAACAACACATTTACGCTTAGTCTTTCTTTTTTTCACAAGACACGCGCGAGAGTAATATTTCCTCATTAATATAGTTCAAACAATCCCTTATAAAGGCGTTCATTCAGTCTTCGACTTGACTGTCCAGTCAGATAAAATCTGTTATCCAAAACTGTATACATTCGTATTTATAATCGTTATAGGTAAAGATATGATAAGATTATCCAAAAATAATTTCAAATATTTCCATTGGTACGGTCCGATGTTAGGGCGGCGGTTCTCGCCTCATCGGGACCTGTGAGAGTGCTATCGAGTTAGACGATGTTTGAATGTTTAGCCATGAACCCGGCGACGGATAATTAAGACCCCGATTTCATTTGGTGTTCGTATTTTTCAGAAACAAACTGGAAAGATTTATGTGAGCTACGGTAAGTGAAACTGGGAATGAGAATATTCCCGTTTAATTGGGCGATGAGACGACGAAGATGACCCAAATATCAACTGCACTGGCTTAACCCGTAAGGTCCCAGTTTTCCAGACGAGAAACCAAATGGGATCTCGGAGCGAAACAAACGCGCTAACCGAAAATATACCCATTAGTTGAAAAACCTTGTTGCCATGCAACAAGAAAGCTACAGGTTATTCATAACGTAAGTACTACTTTCACAGTTGTAATTACAACTTTGAATGGACAGGTATGATTATCATTCCGAGAACACCAATCACAACTTTGAATGGGCATATATTATCATTTTAAATGGGAGTGCCATTGATTCAAACCTTTCACGAATAACTCTGCGAAAATTTCTACTTGGTCTATTATGCTGTACCAAAGACTTCCCAATCGCTTAGTTTTGGAAATGGTGGTGCTTGTTACATTCTATAACACAAATTTTTGCAGAGTTATTCGTGAAAGGTTTGAATCAATGGCACTCCCATTTAAAGAGATTGTCCCACTAAGCCTTGGATTGTAATTTATAACAACTCATTTAGTTAATATTTAAGTCCAAATGGAAAATAAAACTTATAAAAATTCAATTAAGGTATTTCAAAAATAAAATAAACAAAAATAATTACCATATTCAAGTCTTTTGTTAAAGATATAGTAGTTTTACGAAACTAACCGATGAAACATTTTATGGCGTCTCTTACTCTCTTTTCGCTACTCTCCCGCTTATTTCACTTCCCAAATTCAGCGGGTGTAAAGGTAAAGGGGTGTGTTTTCTCTATCCCAGAATAAATATAGAGAACGGTCGCTTTGCAGCAGCGCGTAGGGAATTTATAAGCGGGATGGTTAACCGCCTGACGGCGTGCTCATTGGCTAGAGGTGGAACCATACGGAGTTTCAACGCGTACGAACTTAGCATCATAGCAATGACAGAGCTTGAAGCTACAGCCTTTTTTGCCTAAGCGGGCTGTCTAAGCGGGCTGTGCAAATACTCTATGGCCGTTTATGCACTACCTAGAGGCAACCGTAATTTCAACGCGTGCAAAGCGAGCGACCATTCTGTATAACATAGATTTAAAATTAATTTTACTTTATATTAAAGTCTGATTTGGGGAAAAAAAAAGGTCAAAAGCACACATATCGACATAAGATTAAACTAAATCACACAAAAAAGAAAACAAACAGCTTCCAAATTTTAGATAGGCCTTCGGGTATGACGACTCTAGGTACAGACACACTGAGCTTTAACATGTACCAAAAAAGCGTCATGGGTAATCACTCGATTTTTGAGCTTCGATAATGTATAAGAATCTCGGATCTTGGCAGCCCATGTTATTTTCCCATTGGAGTTAATACAGCCCAAACAGAGGAGCTGCTAGCAGTCTACGGCAAACTAGAGCTATGAATAACAGACTCTGCCGAAAGGCAGAGTCTAATATTTCGCAAGTGGAAAAACATTTATCCACTCCTATTAGTTTAAGAGAAAAATCGCTTTTATAGAGAATGGCAATGAAGATGATATTTTTGGAGCAAATTACGTGATTGACCAAACTTATATGCAAGACAATTACAGTTATGGGTGTTTCTTTTTAGCGCGCTTTGGACCTTACGATCGTAAATGGGAACCAGGTATAAAATTGACGGAAACGTCGAATAGACTTCCATATTTTTCTACATTAAAAATATTTTTATGAAAATTTTGAAAACATTTTGAAATATAGTTTTAAAATTAAACAATTACGAAAACTAATATTTTAAATATTGCCATTAAGAATGAAAGTTAAAAATACTGTTAACATAATTTTCAGTTTTAATGGCATTTAAAAATATTTCAGTGGAATCCAACGGTTGTTAATTATAAATGAATAAATTGGTTGTCTTGACCCGCGGGTGAATGTCCATCTCATCTCGGTGACGTCAGGCGGACAGTAAAGGGTAAAAAATCTCATCTGAGTGATGTCAGCACTTTTTCTAGCACGACATTTTCTCAGTTTTCATTCGCAACAGTTTGTTCGCATGTAGCCCAATCCCATCTCAACCAATCGGTTTCTATTGATCAAATTTTATCTTTCACTTTTCGCCCAATTCCCCTCTCGCCCAAAAAACGTTATTTACTTATAAAATTACGTACATGTATTATATCAAAACTTTGTATAAAAAATTTAGATCGCGGTTGAGAAGGACCTTTTTCATTTTTATTTTTATTTTTTTCATTCGCAGCTTCTCATGCGCAGGTTATTAATTTAATTATACCAAAACGTAGCTTTCCTTCGCACTTCTAAAAAAGTGAATTTATACCCAACGATGGTCGACCAAAGCCGTGAAGGTACAGAAATTAAAAATTATCGGTTAAAGAAATAGGAAAGCCACAGTTTAAGAAATTAGAAAGTTATACTTCTAGATATTAATATAAATAAAATTATACAAAAAAAGACCACCTATGTAAAGTTTTAATAGTAGAATTCACCCTTGAAAAAGCAATCTTATTACATATATAGGGGTAGCGTAAAAAATAACCTGTCCAAGGTGGATTTTACTATAGAAAGACTACAAAATTTAAAATTTTAATATACGTCTTTTTTATTATTGTTATTTATATTAATATCTAAAAGTATAACTTTCTAATTTCTTAGACTGTGGCTTTCGTGTTTCTTTATCCGTTAATTTCCACCCTTCACGGTTTTCGTCGACCTTCGTTTAAAAACACTTTCTTAGAAGTACGAAGCAAATTAGCAAAGCTACCTTTTTGTATAATTATAATGCGAATCCAAACTAGTCTCCCAATGCCTTTTGACCCAAAAGCTTTATTGTTTGGGCGAAGACGATATTCAACAAGAAACTATATTTGCCACGGTCTTTATTTCTCACGATTTGATTCCCTTCTCGCCTTTCCATGGGACGAACAGTGATCAGACAATAAGATGACCATTTTAGTTATCATTGACAAAAAAGCCGCCTCATATAGGTAAAATAATGTTAATTTTCTGTTGAAATCTTGATTGGGTATAAATAAGCAACGCCTGCGTTGTTCTAATATCGTTAAAAATTTGTATACCTGGCTATTAAAAAATACTATGAATTGTACCAGAAAAAATTTGTTGTACATCAAGAATCCATTCCGGTTCCATGAGAATGTAGGAGCATAGCTTTAGCCTCTGGTACTATCCTCGCAAACTTTGTAACAAAAGCTCGTCTGCAATTTTCGCAACACCACACAACGCACTCTGGCGTTAGAATATGTCATTTTATTTTTCGTTAAAATGGCGAGTAAGGCGAGCATCAACCCAAATGGTAATCAATTGGATGTCTTCTTTTCCTTGGCGGAAATTTGTGTAAATAATTTTATTAAAGACCATGAATTTAAAGATCTTAATACTAGTTTGGTTTTCAATAATAATTCAGACTAGTTTTTCTTTAATAAATACGCGAATTGGACAAGTTTATTTTCCCGAGTTCAAGAACAAAGGCTTAACTCATCCAGCTTAAATTCTGAAGGTCAAAGATTAAACCAAATTTTAAATAATCATTTTAAAATATATTTAGCTCTCATAAAATAGTACAAAATATTACCTCTCCTCGTCCCAAGTCTAATTGTAAACAAGAAAACTAATGAAACCAGGTAGACGATGTTAAAAATTGATTTTATAATTAGGTTAAAATAAGAGGAGTGACACACTTCTTGCTATAGGGTTACTTTTGCCGCTACACTATTTACACGATGAAACTAGTGTCACCTGCTAGTAGAACGTTTACATAATATTTATTTACAAAATAAAATGAAATTTAAATATGATATTATGATAGCAAAAGACTAATACAATTTTATTAAGCATAATTGATACGAAAAAACTGTATTAAAATAACAATGCTAAACAAGAAAACTAATGAAACCAGGTAGACGATGTTAAAAATTTATTTTATAATTTTTGGGTTAAAATAAGAAAGAGGAGTGGCACACTTCTTGCTATAATGTTACTTTAGCCGCTACACTATTTACACGATGAAACTAGTGTCACCTGCTAGTAGAACGTTTACATCATATTTATTTACAAAATAAAATTAAATTTAAATATAATATTATGATAGAAGAAGACTAATACTATTTTATTAAGCATAAATGATACGAAAAAATCGTATTAAAATAACAATGCTAAGCAAGAAAACTAATGAAACCAGATAGACGATGTTAAAAATTTATTTTATAATTTTTGGGTTAAAATAAGAAAGAGGAGTGGCACTTTTCTTGCTATAAGGTTACTTTAGCCGCTACACTATTTACACAATGAAACTAGTGTCACCTACTGGTAGAACGTTTACATCATATTTATTTACAAAATAAAATTAAATTTAAATATGATATTATGATAGAAGACTAATACTATTTTATTAAGCATAAATGATACGAAAAAATCGTATTAAAATAACTAGTCAAATTCTAATGACAATTAAAAATAGGAGCGTCCCGAGAGCGACGTATTCAGTTACATGTTTAGACCCCACGCTCCGTGCAAGCACGGACGCGCCATACCACTACCTTAATTTTCGAGCCTCTGTTATTTTACAGATACATAATAGTTGAAGTTTATCTTAACTTAAAATTATTCTAACCAAAATTAAAACAATAAAACCATAATTAAACTATTTTCAAGCTATAGGACTAAATTAAACATAATGATGATAGAATCAAATTAACTATGATTAAACAAATTGTAGTTGAAATGGATTTTACAAGAATAAATAGATTATTTATTATTAATTAATTTAAACCTAAGACTGAATTAAAGAGAATGATGTGATTAAACAAATTATAGAAAATGACGAAATGAGTTTAACCTTCCTTGACTGAAAGGTATTAAGGTAAGCTTTAAGCCGAGTTCGAGGGAAACTAGTGTCACCTACAGCATAAGCTACTACTTATTCCAAGCCTTCAGAAAGATAGTTAATTTAAAAAATATAATTAAATTTAAATATGATTTTTTGAAAGAGGACTAGAACTAATTATTATTGAATTTAAATCAAGCATAATTAAAGTTTTTAAAAAAATCGTACGCCTCTATTTCGTTATGTTGCTGTAGTCCTACTTCCTACTAATCTAGCGTGACCTAGTGAAAAAAGTTAAGGGCAAATTCATTTAATAAATATAATTAAATAGAATTTAAAATAAGAAACGACGAAAGTTTTCTCGTGTCGTGAAATTAATTTCACGACAGGATATTTTTTGTTTTTGTATAAAGTCTCAAATCATTTTGTAAAACGGTTGACTCTTGATAATGGTGCCATGAAGGCCACCGAAACTGCAGTCGAGTTTTAAATAATAAACTTTTTAACGCTTGGGCACGAGAAAACTTTCGTCGTCTCTTATTTTAAATTCTATATTTTTGCGCAAGTTAAAATAGCTAATTTTATAAATTTAAAATATAATTTAATTTAAATATTATATTATGATCGTTTAAGAATAGTAATATTAAATTTTATAATTTAAATTACGAGTAAGAAGCTTTTAAATTTTTTATTTAATTGGATACATCATTGAGTTGGGAATATATATGTCTTCTAGAGTTCTTGTTCCAATCTGCGCATCGCGGGGCCACTTTTTTCAATTACAATAGTTTATTATTAGGCGGTGGCGCCATCTACCTCTAGCAACGTGAACTAGATAGTTCCCGCCGCTAGAGGTAGATGGCGCTAGTCATAATTTTTGGGTGAAATTAAGGCGGAAAATTTGATTGATTCTCAAACTAATATGTGAAACCTGGTGAAACACGTTTAGAATTGGCAGATTTTTTGAAGTTAGGTCGTGTGTAAACTGAAAATAAAGTAACACTACGAGAAAAATAGTTTTTTTACGCGAATCGAAAATGAACATAATTAGCTATTTATATTGATTCGACTTAAAAATAGAAAGCACAATGGGCAATTGCATAAATTCGTGTAGAAACAAAAACGCCTGGTGCCATAAGTACGGCCACAATACCAATTGTGAAGCATACATTAAGGTATTTCTAAACAAATGTTAATCAAGATTCCCATTTTAAAATTTTACGTAATTTGCGGGGAATCATTTTAATCACTCGGACAATCAGGCTGTGGCGAAAATATATTTGCAATGGGGAAATACGATTTCTACTTTGCTTTTATCACAAACCTTAAACCTTAAAGTATATATTTCAATCGGTAGATTTAAAATTTAATTATTTACAGAAAACGTTCAATCGAGTTAACTTTGATCACAATCAGATTTAATTGCTGGGGAAGAACAAAATGTAAATGATAATATGATTTGAATCTAATAGCGAAATAATTGAGTGACAAGTAGGGCTAATTTATCGATTAAATAATAATAATAAAAGGCTTTATTGGAGAAGGAAACTTACCCAATTGATTCTGTTCAAATGTTAAAAATGTTACGAAATTTTCCTTTTCGGATTGTTTTAAAATACAATTTTAATGTGTAATTCAGAATATTTCAAACATTAGAACTAATCTTAAAACTTATTCCGTGTGAGAGACTCATTTGTTCACGTAAGCTTTGAATGCAAAGATTATATGGTTTAAGAATCAATCAAATTTCCCGCCAAAAATGACACTCTAAAGCTGCTGAAAGCGCCATCTGACTCTAGCGGTGGAAAGTATAAAGTTCCCGCGGCTAGATGTAGATGGCGCCACCGACTAATGATAAAGATGTCCGTCCCTATTATGTTTTTGGAGCAGGCCCCGCAAAACCTCCCTTGCCGAACGGCAAATGATAACTCTAGAAGACATATATATTCCCAATTCAATGATCTGCTCCCATTTTTCCATGTTTATAATACACCGTGTTAATAAATAAATTATGTAATCTTTTCAAAAATCCTACTCGACTTATCGCGTTGTCAGTGCAAATAATCTTGTTTCTACTCCATACCCAATTAAGAGTATCTTTTCTAGCCAATAGCGAAGCTCTATAATTGTAAACATTGTCTGCTTAAAGCGAGTGTCGGCGCGATCCTTGCCCCATGAGTTTGCTCCACCGCACGACGCTTAAAAACTGACTGAATGTGCTGCCATCTATAATTTTCAAGTTTGAAGTAACGTTTTTTTTCTAGCAGTCCTGGAAATAAGCTACTTTGTCTCCCCTCGCGTTTCACCCCCCCCCTTTTACTCCGCGAGTAGAGGAATATTGCTAGGGCCCGCTTTTTAGGCCAATGGCGGGACATTAAGGGTACTTTTTCGAGAACTAGTTTAGTTACGTAAAATAGATTTAAACCAAAAAAAACTCGTTTTGGTTAGTTTGATAAAGCTTCTTTATTACTTATATTATACTCCGAAATACAAAATAGTATATGATTTAAACAGCCTATAGTAAAGAAAATCGTCTCTTTATGTCTGCCTTTGTCAATGGATTTCACAAGCGCCCGAATGTGATGATGAATAATAGAAATTAGTGGACTAAGTAATATTACGACAATATCGAATTTGCTTTTGATTACAATTACCGACCAAAACAAATCGATAGTCCGGTAGCGTAATCAGATGTATTACTTTCTGTGAGGTACATTATACCTGCCGAGTCTTAAAACGGCTAAAGCTGGAACCTAAGCGCTATCAGGCTTATACAAAACGTAACAAGAGCGTTTCAATCGTTAACGAATAAATTGCAGCCCGGCTACATTGAAAAAAGTTACAATCCCTGAAATATAAGTGGATGGATTAGTCGAATTACGCGTTATTATGTTAAATAAAAACAATCTTGATTAATTTCCCTTCTTGAAAATAACGACGATTATACTCAAACCATTTTTTCATGGAAGTTAATTATAATTTCTAGAAATCTGTATAGGAAAACAAAGGGCACAAAGGGTTGTTGCGTATCGTTTTAAATTTTTTTAAGAGGGGGCACTAAAAACTGTGTGCTAAATGTGTACCGCATAAAACATAATAATAATGTTTTTAATCAAACACTAAAATTTGCGAAATAATAATCAGTTCGTTTGGAATTGCCTTCTGGAAATGCTTCCACAAGCTACTGACAGCCCTGGAATAAAGGAAAAGTTGTGTTAGAGGGCTTTGGATTTTATTATTATCCTTTATTGAAAAATATGTACAGCTGGCACTTTATATTATAGTATTTTACAAAATAAAACAATTTCACAATTGTGCCCCCCCCCCCCCCAATATGGAAGGTGTTAAATGCGCATTTTTGGTGGGCAGTCAAGTGACGTCCTCACATCCCGCACGCGTCTGTACCAGGTCAAATTACAACAGGCTAAATTCTAGCCGCCTTAGCTGCATTTCTATAATTTTGGATTTTCTTGGACAAGAGACGAAAGGAGGAAAATTGAAAAAGATTCGCGATCGCGCAGACAGTTTGTTTGGTCAAATCCCCATTTGAAAATAAAAACGAGGAATTGGAGGGGAAAGCACAGTTTCAGAGGCTATGAACGACACGAGTTAAAACTTGTGGCCGCTCTTCATGCCCTTACCCTTACATTATAGAAAAATTGAGCCGGGAAACAACTTTAACTACCCCCTCTAATGTGTAAACAGGTGTTAAAAAGAGAGTAAGGTCTATTTTCGCCCGCTATAGACATCTTGCGTTTATTTTGACCCCCTCGCCCCTCCAAAGGAGCTAAGCAACCTACAGATAGTACAAAATCACCCAAGCAAAGGGGGATGAAACATGGGCATGCGATCATCATTCCCCTTTACAGGTCTGATTCAGTGGTTTCCCTACCCCCTTTTTGAAACTATTCCTATCCCCTTCTAAACTATTTACATCGCTCATAGGAGTTTTATATTTTCCATTTTCTCATGGATATTTTCTCTGGCTACATTTCCGACTCGGTTTGGAAATGCGCCTATCTGGGGGAGGGTGGGATTGAAAGGGTCTTTGTTACAATATTATACGCAATTAGGGGTCAAATCCAAAAATAGTCTAAACGTTAATCCTTGATAAAATATTTTAAAAACAAATTTTTAATGATATCGGTCCCAATTGTTTACAGGTTTAGTACTTTTAATAATTCAGGGGAATATCTCAATAATGAATTTTTTTACACTTTGGGCGGATGAACCATTTTCGGTATTTTCAATGAAAATACCGAAAATTCTTCCCAGGATAGAAATAATTCTTACAAGTTTTTGTAGGAAGTAATTTTTCAAGGAAAAATATTTTAAGGATTTTTATACATGATCTATTTCGAAAAATAGCGCCACGAAGTTCACGAACTAAAATAAATGGTAAAGATATCTCATTTTGTCTTGAGGATGTCCAAATAATTTAAGGGTGCTGACAAGGTTCTTTTAGGAAGGTTATGCCGACGATGACGACAACGGAAGTTCCTCACAACTTGACTGTAATCGGCCATCTTTCTCCAGCACCCATGACGTCAGTGAAAAGTCTACTCAAACGCCAAAACGGCCGCAAATGCAAACAGTTAACCCTGCACCATTAGCCCTCAAACAAATAAAAAAATAGAACGTGGCGTCATTGAAAAGCGCTTGTAGCGCCAAATTGAAGGAAAAGAGACATTGTGACGTCATTGAAAAGCGCTTGTAGCAACAAATTGGAAAAAAAGAGACATTAATTCTGACGTAAAGTAAACTGCGAAATTTGAATACTGTTCTTTTGAAACATTAAAAAAAATCACAGCAACAGTGAAATAGGGTATATGTTTAATCCGAAAAGAGATAACAAATGTATGTAATGAAATATTGTTGGTTTTACTGTCAGTCGAAGTACATTGTATACAATAAAATATGCCTTAACTGAATTATTATTTTCTTTATTAAAGTCACTCTTTAATATAACTGATATTACAAAATTTGCATTTCCAAATTGCGGTAAATCCTTTCCAAATTGAATTACCGCAATTAGGAAATGTAAATTTTGTAATGTCAGTCATATGAAAGAGTGATTTTAATAAAGATAATACTAATTCAGTTAAGGCATGTTTTATTACATATATACAATGTATTTCGACTGACAGTAATATAATTAAAACCAACAATATATCACTGTTGCTGTGATTTTGTTTTTTAATGCTTCAAAAAAACAGTATTTAAATTTCGCAGTTTACTTTACGTCACAATTAATGTCTCTTTTCCTCCAATTTGTTGCTACAAGCGCTTTTCAATGACGTCACAATGTCTCTTTTCCTTCAGTTTGGCGTTACAAGCGCTTTTCAATGACGTCACGTTTTATTTTTTTTTATTTGTTTGAGGGCTAATGGTGCAGGGTTAACTGTTTGCATTTGCGGCCGTTTTGGCGTTTGAGTAGACTCTTCACTGACGTCATGGGTGCTAGAGAAAGATGGCCGATTACAGTCAAGTTGTGAGGAACTTCCGTTGTCGTCATCGTCGGCATAACCTTCCTAAAAGAACCTTGGGTGCTGAGTACCTTGTTAACCCTCATATAAGGGCCGGGAGGAGAGGGGTAATTTAAGCTCTGTTATGACTTCAAAGACAATTGAGGGAGGGGCGGAATTTTTACAAATCCGCAAGCCACCTGTGCCTTTTCGCCCAGTGGGGGCGGTGAAAAAACAGAAAAGCTGTTACTACTATTGAGGTATAGCGTCCTTCCCCCAACCGTTCTTGTTGGCTTACTTACTCTTTGCTTTATGCAAGAATCCAACCATTATGTCCAATTTTAAACCCCACCCCTCTTTCCTACCCTAAAAAATTACAAAAGGACCATAAAAAGCGTGGCAGACAGGCTATTGTCCTTAATATCCATGAGAAAATAATCCAGAAAGTAGCCCTCCAAAAAGACATTTGAGAAATCTTATTCTACAACGACAAGTTGGCGAAAAGAGACCTCCCCGATAAAACTCTCTCTATCATAACTTCATTAGTTGCTGCAAGGTCACATTCCGTTTATTAGAGAGATAGTTTTGTGAAAGGGCGCATGGTCTAAAATATAGACAAGAAATTACTTTCCCTCATGGGAAGGGAGAATGGGCATTGTATGGGTGAGAAAAGTAGGTGAAATTAGACCATATACTGCTAAAATAACTCTTAAAAGAAACCATATTATTTTCAAGGTTCCCTCCCCCCAATTCTCATTTTATACAAAAGAATAGAGAATATATAAAAATTAGATTTCACAGACTCAAATGCTTTCTTCAAGGTAAATCCCAAATGATAAAATTAAACATTTAGTGGGTTAAAATGGCTATTAAAATTCCATGATCTTTTCCCTGTTTTTCCTGACCTTTGGCAACCCTGATTCAAGATTTTTTCAAATAGCCTATTCTGATCAAAATGAGTCCCTTTCATTGACAACCTGAAACGATACTACTCTATTTTACGATTTTAAAAGAGTAATTTCATAAAATAAGACTTTTTACCTAAAGGGGAGGGATAGGGTACTATATTGTATTTTCATGTAGTAGTTTTTGCGTGGAAAAGACAAAGCAAAAATGACGTTATTTTCGTTTCCACGAATCATAAAAATAAATTCGTACTTTTTTGGCTTTGGTATTTAAAATTTTAGATTTGCTGTCAGTTGCAATTACTTAATAATATAGTTAGAAAATTTAGACATATGAAAATATAATTATTTCCCGTATTAGCAACCTGTGTTCCCAAGAGTTACATTACCTGTAAATAAAACTTTGTGGCTTGGCTCAATGATACTCTGAAGTTTCATTGTACTTCCTCAATGTTTGTTTTTTAATAGACTGCTGTATTTACAGTATTGTGTTGATATCGAGAGCCAATTTGTTTTTGAGAAATACACACCCTTCTGTGTGCTATGATAGGGGTCTAAATCAATCATCCAATAAACAGTATGGTTATACAATAATTATTTATCTATTCTCGGGCTCATTCCATAACTTAAATATGTTGAATTTCAAAATTAACCGAGTCAGAGCTAAACTGAAAAATACCATACATATGAATGCTCTCAATATACAGTTTCCCAAGAGAGACAAAGCTGATGGCTCACTCGAAATCGCGAAAGCTCACCCGAAATCGCGAAAGTTTTTCCCGAAATCGCGAAAGTTTTTCCCGAAATCGCGAAAGTTTTTCCCGAAATCGCGAAAGTTTTTCCCGAAATCGCGAAAGTTTTTCCCGAAATCGCGAAAGTTTTTCCCGAAATCGCGAAAGTTTTCCCGAAATCGCGAAAATTCAGTTACAGTATCACTTTAATTTTGGAGTACAAAGGCCTGCTAATGAAAGTAGATATTAAATGGGCGTTCAAGCACAGGAGGTGCCAAGAGGTTCCGGAGGTGCCAAAGTTTTTTTTTTTTTTTTTTGTTTTCATCCGGGTTTCGAACCTGGTACCCAATGTATGTGAAATAAGTACATTAGCAGACTACGCCATCTCCTCTTATCAACTTTTAAAATAATTTCCAATCAACTTTTAAAATAATTTCCATCCTTATCTATATTCTCAGTTCTTATCTCTATGTTCATATATCACTGAAAGTTTAAATGATAAGGCGCCAAATCAAATTTGAATCTATAACCTATACTGAAACCTCTTTAAGCCTTTACCGTTTTCGAATTTCGCGCGGTTCTCCTATCAGTAGTATCATGTTATCGACAAAAGTCTTTGCGTGTCCTATCTCAAAACACATCAGATAAATAAATTGATGGATATTCAAATACCTTAACAAATAACTAGAAGAATTTCCCCAAGTAAACATAACTATAAATTTAAACTGCAAATATACAAATATTATTGTAAATCAATATAGTAAATGCGGAAAAATACCCAAACAAGTTGGTGAGCACCACGATATCAAATTAAAATTGAAAAGTTAGGCCTAATTACAACGTGTATGAAAATTGAAATACCCTAATGATATATAAAATTAAAGCTCGTGGTTAAACCCTACGCGTCATTGGTAAAAGCTATTTCACAACTTCAAACACGGACATGACACAGGGTATAAAGCTAGAATTAGATATAGTTATAGTCATTTTAATTTCCCTTCAATCGTATTCCAGTCGTCCACAAGAACACTAAAAATGTAAGTACCATTTCGCTCTTAAAATTAACTTAGAAACTATTTCTACCACCTTAAAAACTTTGAAATTATTAACTTAACCTAAATAACACGATACCCTTCTAAATAACTTAGTAATTTTTCTTCTTAATATCTTATTATTATAAACCCCAATTAACGTATTCGAGATCTCGTCAAGCAAATCAGTTACCGTCACCCCTGACTGTAAAATTAGACTTGGATTTACTGATGGGTACACTGGAATCAATCTCAGCGAGGAGGAGTACTTTCAAATATATCGAATGAGGGAAGAAATCTCTCAATACTTTCAAAACGAGGACGCAAGCCCCTCATCGGTTTTCCTCGAAGGATCAAACCATAAACAGGTGGAACAGTTCTATGGGAGAAACTCTTGGAACAACATCAACAAGTCGAGATCATGCTTAGCGAAACTAAGAAAGTCTATCAAGCTATTAAGGAAATCGTCATTCTACAGCTAACGGGACTTATCAAAAACTCTTGCAATGGTTGTCTCATTGACCATCCATCGCAAAACAAACATGACTGCATAATACATGATTGGACAGAACGGGTAGAAATTAACTTTTCAAATGCTGTAAGTAATTAAAATATCCAATTAATTACCGAAATCTTTAATAATTCAACTTTTTTAAGTTTCAATTTTTGTAAGCAAATGGTGACTAAAATTATTTGTATTTCGAAACAATATTTGTAAACAAATAAAACTCTAAATTTCAAACTCACAAAATATGTCATTTCTTAATATTGATATAGTAAGCAAATAAAATTGAAAAATGTTTTTCCATATTCTGCTAAGGGAATAATTCACTGGGATAGGAGTCAATTATATATTTGTTTTCTCATCGTTTATTTCAAAATGGCTGCCGTAATTTCTAATCAAGGATCGATATTTCCAGAGTGTGATAAAGGCTAGGGTTTTCCCCAATTAATCAGTGACTCATTGTTTTAGATAAGAAAGGGTATAAATACTGAATTTTTCCAAATCGAAAACATTACAAGTTCCTGCTCTCTACAAGCAACATCTTCTCCTCTGGTAATATTACAAGTCTTTAATTTTAAACCTAGTTACTTAGAAATTAGCTATAAAATGGTAATCTGCCATATTTGCGGGGCTAAGTTCGCCCATAGTAAAAGTTTACTTCGCCATGAACGAGAAAAACACGGAGATACTAAATATCCGTGTAGTATTTGCGCTCTGACATTCACGAGGAAGGAGAACCTCGCCCGACATACCCTTACTCACCATGGAGCAGGTCTGCCGCAAGTAGCCAGCCCGAAACGTCGCTTAGACAACGTCCCTATGAAGGACGTTAAGAAGGCGAAGACAGACGAATCTCCACCATGGACCATCACCATAATGCCTGCTTCCCGCCCGGTTCCTGATACCAACACCGTCCCGTCAACGATCACCGGCCCGTTAACTTCCGCTCTATCTACCAGGACTAACGCTACATCCGCCACGAACGTTCCCGACGATCTAGAGAGGGGATTTCTGGAGAGCCAAAATGACGTGGGACTCAAAGAATTTCTCGATGACGAGGAGTTTCCGATGGGGACTCTCAACAACCAGGAGATCGAGAAGTTACAGAATTTCATGCGGGAGATGGAAGACCGTGAAGCAGATGCCATCACACAGCCAGACCTCGCCACCCAGGATGTCCCTCACACCTTCGATCAATTAGAGGAGATGATAGCGTTAAGAAACGCTATCTTCTGCGCTCGCTTCACACCATCAGACACGGAAACGGACGCGGATGTTTTAGTCAATCGCCATAGATTAGCCCTCCTAAACTATCTTCAAGCAAAGTTAGCACAGGACAAAGGACTCAAATGGTATTTAACCATGCGAGTTCGGTACGTGCGTGAGCTCAATACGGGTGAGGAGGTGGAGTTTATCGCGTATCATAATAGTGACGTGCAAGTAATTTTGACTGCAGACACTATTAATCGTCAAATCGAAGCGTGCCTGGAAACTCTAAAACGGAAGATCGAGGAATTCCAAAAACGGGGGAGTGGATGGACCATAGACCGGATCTTATTTATGCAAGTAAATATTATTACATATTTACCTCTCGTCGGCGGAACTTTTATTGAACTTCCGAAAGTACTTGCTGATAAAAAGGCAATCACGAACATTAAAAACGAAGACAATCGGTGTTTTCTATGGTCTATTCTAGCTCATCTACATGCTGTAAAGATTAACCCTAATAGAGTGCAAAAACATATTCGATTCCAGGATGAGTTAGACCTCGCGGGAATATCCTTCCCATTTGAACTAAACGCGGAAAAATTAAAGAAATTCGAGGAAAATAACAATTTATCGGTTAACATTTTTTGCTACGAGAAGTTCGTTTTCCCTCTATACATTAGCGCGAATAGAGTTAAGAAAGCTCACCAAATCGATCTTCTTCTAATCACGAAAGGCGAAAAAAAAACATTTCTGCCTGATTCGCAGTCTGAGTCGACTACTCAGTAGTTTCACGAAACATAATCCATCCACACATTACTGCCGATATTGTTTATATCGTTTCGCTGGTGTGAATTCTGAACGTAATCGGGATGAGCACGTGAATGAGTGTTATATTCACGGACCTCAGAAGATCATCATGCCCACTAAGGAACCAGTATTGGAATTCCAGAAATTTGGATGGAGGCAAAAAGTAAGTTTGAAATTTTTATTTATTTCTATTTATTATTTGTATTTTTTAACTCATTTTTCTTCTATGGAACAAGTTTGCCATTTTCGCCGACTTTGAGGCAATTCTCCCTAAAGTTTCGACTTGTATGCCCGACTCCACCCTCTCCTCTACAACCACACTGGCTCACCATGTGTCGTGTGGGTTCAGCTATGTCATTATTAGCCCGGATGGTACACCTTCAAAACCCGTGACGTATCGGGGGGATTTTAGCCGAGGAAAAGATTTTAGTCGAGAAAATCAAGGAGAACGTCCCAATGCATCTAACCCCGGCGGAAGAAGTGGCTTTCACGACTTCGAAAACTTCCTACGTTTGTAGTAAATGATTCACCTTAACCGATTACAAAGTCCGTGACCATGACCATACTGACGGGTCATTTCGAGGAGCAGCCCACAACTCCTGCAACTTAAAATTAAAGCCGCCAAAGTTTATCCCGGTTTTCCTCCATAATCTATCCAAGTAAATGTTTTTAATTTTTTTCAATTTTCAAAATTTTATTTTATTTTTTTTTCAGTTACGACGCCCATTAGATCGGGATTATCAAGGAACACGAGATCAAATGTATTCCTAGCTCCAGCGAAAAGTACATAAGTTTTTCGCTAGGTGGCCTACGCTTCCTCGACACTATTCGCTTCATGCCGGCGTCCTTAGAAGCCTTGGCGTCAAACCTCGCTAAAGGCGGAACCGGCAAGTTCCCGTGCATGAATAGTATCTACCGGCCGGACGAAGTTGAACTCCTACTACGCAAACAAGTCTATGCGTACGACTACATGGACAGCGAGGCGAAGTTTGACGAGCCTCAATTACCGCCCAAAGATGCCTTCTTCAACACGTTGACTGACGAACATATCGACGACGCCGACTACGCCCACGCCCAAACAGTATGCAAAAAATTCAATATAAAAAATCTAGGTAAGTTAAATATATATATTGCTAGGTTAGGTTAAAGAAATAATATTTTTCATATTTTAGGAGAGTATCACGACTTGTACGTAAAGTCTGATGTCCTACTTTTGGCGGACATTTTCCAAAACTTCCGGACCATGTGTATGGATTATTACGGTCTCGACTGTACACACGCCTTTACGGGTCCGGGATTCGCTTGGGAAAGCGCTATGAGTATGACTGGCGTCAAGCTGGAGTTACTCCTGGATTTGGATATGCACCTTTTCATCGAGAAAGGAATACGTGGCGAAGTCGCGATAATTAGCCACAGGCTGGCGAAGGCAAACAATAAGGATTTGCCGGAGACGTACGACCCGAAAAACCCAGCAATTACATCGCCTACTTGGGAAAGATAATAGTTAATTCTATTCTGAAAAAATATTAATTCATATTATTAGATTGCAACAATCTGTATGGGACGGCAATGTGCGACTATCTACCCATACGTGGTTTCAAGTGGATTCAGCCCTGTCCAGACTTCGAGGAGGAGATTATTCTAAACCACCCCGGCGATGACGAAACCGGATATATTCTGGAGGTCGATCTCGAATATCCCGAACACTTGCATGACGAGCATAACTGCTGGCGCCGGAGAAACGAGTCATTTCCACCGGCGAATTATCACCTTACTCCAAGGACCAGTTGAAAGAACTCGGTCTAAAGGAGAAGGACAGTTTTCCGAAACTCGTGCCTTCGCTCCATAAAAAGGAGAAATACGTCGTTCACTACAGGAATCTCCAATACTACGTCTCAAAGGGGATGATAATCACGAAAATTCATCGTGTTTTAACATTCACACAAGGACCGTGGTTGAAACCTTTTATAGATTTCAACACGGAGAAGCGGAGGATGGCCACCAACGACTTTGAGAAAGATTTCTTCAAGTTGATGAACAACGCAGTCTACGGTATGTAACCTAACCTAACCTAATTTAAACTAACCTATCTTTCACAGGCAAGACGATGGAAAACTTAAGGAATCGAATCAATTTCGATCTCGTGCAGACTCCGGAACGGGCCATCAAGAAGGCAAGCTCGCCGACCTTCAGACGATTCACGATCTTCGAGAACTATCTGGTGGGGATTCACCGCAGCCACAAAGCCCTTACGTTGAATCGCCCAATATATACTGGATTCGCCATCTTGGACCTGTCCAAGCTATTGATATACCGTTTCCACTATGACGTCATCCGAGCTCAATACGGGGACGCGGCGAAGTTACTTTTCACCGACACTGACTCGTTAACCTACCAGATCGAGACTGAAGACCTCTATCCGGACTTTGCCGCAAAGACTGACTGCTACGACTTTTCCGGATACCCTAAGAACCATCCGCTATACAGCGACGTCAACAAGAAGGTGCTAGACAAGTTCAAAGACGAACTCGACGGAACCCCGATCCAAGAATTTTGTGGACTTCGTCCGAAAATGTATTCTATACTCTCGGCTAAAGGGGAGAAAAAGACGGCAAAGGGTATCTGTCGAAGAGTCGTAAAGAAGAAAGTCCGCCACGCTCAATACAAAGAGTGCCTCCTCGAGCGAAAACTTACAGTCGAGGAGATGAAACGAATCGTAAGCAACCGACACGAACTTACCACCATTAGGCAGACGAAACTCTGTCTTAACCCCTACGACGACAAGCGCTACGTCATAGACGGCATTTCAACCTTGGCTCATGGTCACTTCAAAATTCCGTAGGAATAGTTTTTATAACTTGTATATATATATATATATATTTTAATTGAATATTTTTTTTTGTATAATAGAATGTTTAATATGTTGAATTGAAGAACGTGTATATTTTTCTGAAAAATAGTTTTTATTTATTTTCTATTGTGAATAATTGAATATGTGATTAACATTAAAAAAAAGTATGAACCAAAACGACCAAAACTTTGAAATTATTTATATTTAAGCCTACTTTACTTAGAACCCTAAACCAGAGGTCAGGGCGAAGGGGTTTGCCCGCGCCTACCGCGCCGCGCCGCATTGGGAAATTAACCGCGCGCGTTTTGAAATTTGAATCGCGCGCTCGTGAACCGCGCATGGTACCCTCCCGTCAATTATATATGTGAAACTTAGGTAACGACGAAAAATTTGTTTATTCGGTAAAACAAATTAACATAACCGTGAAAAAAGTCTAAATATTGGAGAAGTTAATACAAAGCGGAATGAAACGTCTAAGTTTCGGCATAAACAACAGCAATGACGAAGAAGCGAAACAAAATAACAGGTCTAAATCAAGGGAGAAATTAACAAAGACGTAAGAAAAACATCTAATTATCGAGATAAAGAAGCGAAGACGGGAATGAAAATGTGAAGGTACGTCATAAAATATCCAAGTGTCGATTCAAATTAACAAAATCGTGGGTAAAATTGTATTGAGTCACCATCCTCATCGTCGACGATTCTAACCTAACCTAACTTCGCGAAACTACATCAGGATTAATGGCGGGACGCCTTCAACTCCTTGGCGATCCGCCAAGGAGATTGATGGTGTGAAGCGAGCGCAGAAGATAGCGTTTCACTATTATGATACGCGATAAACTCCACCTCCTCACCCGTATTGAGCTCACGCACGTACCGAACTCGCATGGTTAAATACCATTTGAGTCCTTTGTCCTGCGCTAACTTTGCTTGAAGATAGTTTAGGAGGGCTAATCTATGGCGATTGACTAAAACATCCGCGTCCGTTTCCGTGTCTGATGGTGTGAAGCGAGCGCAGAAGATAGCGTTTCTTAACGCTATCATCTCCTCTAATTGATCGAAGGTGTGTGGGACATCCTGGGTGGCGAGGTCTGGCTGTGTGATGGCATCTGCTTCACGGTCTTCCATCTCCCGCATGAAATTCTGTAACTTCTCGATCTCCTGGTTGTTGAGAGTCCCCATCGGAAACTCCTCGTCATCGAGAAATTCTTTGAGTCCCACGTCATTTTGGCTCTCCAGAAATCCCCTCTCTAGATCGTCGGGAACGTTCGTGGCGGATGTAGCGTTAGTCCTGGTAGATAGAGCGGAAGTTAACGGGCCGGTGATCGTTGACGGGACGGTGTTGGTATCAGGAACCGGGCGGGAAGCAGGCATTATGGTGATGGTCCATGGTGGAGATTCGTCTGTCTTCGCCTTCTTAACGTCCTTCATAGGGACGTTGTCTAAGCGACGTTTCGGGCTGGCTACTTGCGGCAGACCTGCTCCATGGTGAGTAAGGGTATGTCGGGCGAGGTTCTCCTTCCTCGTGAAGGTCAGAGCGCAAATACTACACGGATATTTAGTATCTCCGTGTTTTTCTCGTTCATGGCGAAGTAAACTTTTACTATGGGCGAACTTAGCCCCGCAAATATGGCAGATTACCATTTTATAGCTAATTTCTAAGTAACTAGGTTTAAAATTAAAGACTTGTAATATTACCAGAGGAGATGATGTTGCTTGTAGAGAGCAGGAACTTGTAATGTTTTCGATTTGGAAAAATTCAGTATTTATACCCTTTCTTATCTTAAACAATGAGTCACTGATTAATTGGGGAAAACCCTAGCCTTTATCACACTCTGGAAATATCGATCCTTGATTAGAAATTACGGCAGCCATTTTGAAATAAACGATGAGAAAACAAATATATAATTGACTCCTATCCCAGTGAATTATTCCCTTAGCAGAATATGGAAAAACATTTTTCAATTTTATTTGCTTACTATATCAATATTAAGAAATGACATATTTTGTGAGTTTGAAATTTAGAGTTTTATTTGTTTACAAATATTGTTTCGAAATACAAATAATTTTAGTCACCATTTGCTTACAAAAATTGAAACTTAAAAAAGTTGAATTATTAAAGATTTCGGTAATTAATTGGATATTTTAATTATTTACAGCATTTGAAAAGTTAATTTCTACCCGTTCTGTCCAATCATGTATTATGCAGTCATGTTTGTTTTGCGATGGATGGTCAATGAGACAACCATTGCAAGAGTTTTTGATAAGTCCCGTTAGCTGTAGAATGACGATTTCCTTAATAGCTTGATAGACTTTCTTAGTTTCGTTAAGCATGATCTCGACTTGTTGATGTTGTTCCAAGAGTTTCTTCCATAGAACTGTTCCACCTGTTTATGGTTTGATCCTTCGAGGAAAACCGATGAGGGGCTTGCGTCCTCGTTTTGAAAGTATTGAGAGATTTCTTCCCTCATTCGATATATTTGAAAGTACTCCTCCTCGCTGAGATTGATTCCAGTGTACCCATCAGTAAATCCAAGTCTAATTTTACAGTCAGGGGTGACGGTAACTGATTTGTTTGACGAGATCTCGAATACGTTAATTGGGGTTTATAATAATAAGATATTAAGAAGAAAAATTACTAAGTTATTTAGAATGGTATCGTGTTATTTAGGTTAAGTTAATAATTTCAAAGTTTTTAAGGTGGTAGAAATAGTTTCTAAGTTAATTTTAAGAGCGAAATGGTACTTACATTTTTAGTGTTCTTGTGGACGACTGGAATACGATTGAAGGGAAATTAAAATGACTATAACTATATCTAATTCTAGCTTTATACCCTGTGTCATGTCCGTGTTTGAAGTTGTGAAATAGCTTTTACCAATGACGCGTAGGGTTTAACCACGAGCTTTAATTGTATATATCATTAGGGTATTTCAATTTTCATACACGTTGTAATTAGGCCTAGCTTTTCAATTTTAATTTGATATCGTGGTGCTCACCAACTTGTTTGGGTATTTTTCCGCATTTACTATATTGATTTATAATAATATTTGTATATTTGCAGTTTAAATTTATAGTTATGTTTACTTGGGGAAATTCTTCTAGTTATTTGTTAAGATATTTGAATATCCATCAATTTATTTATCTGATGTGTTTTGAGATAGGACACGCAAAGACTTTTGTCGATAACATGATACTACTGATAGGAGAACCGCGCGAAATTCGAAAACGGTAAAGGCTTAAAGAGGTTTCAGTATAGGTTATAGATTCAAATTTGATTTGGCGCCTTATCTAAACTTTCAGTGATATATGAACATAGAGATAAGAACTGAGAATATAGATAAGGATGGAAATTATTTTAAAAGTTGATAAGAGGAGATGGCGTAGTCTGCTAATGTACTTAACTCACATACATTGGGTACCAGGTTCGAAACCCGGATGAAAACAAAAAAAAAATTGGCACCTCAGGCACCTCCGGAACCTCTTGGCACCTCCTGTGCTTGAACGCCCATTTACTATCTACTAATGAATCTTTCAGTTTTGAATTTTATAGCAATATTCCAAATTGATTTTCAAACTAATAATTAAGTTAATGACGAATAAACATTAAAAATAAGCAATTAATTTGCTCTTTTGGTTAGTTAGAGGTTTTTGAACTTAGAGCTTTTACAGAATAGTTTGGTGGTAAACAGTTCTTTGTTAATCTAATATTCCAATTGATCTATATCAAAATACATTGGAAATAGAATGAGAAAAGTTTTACTCTCAAATTGGCAAAATAATTAAAACTTTATAAGAAAATACATAATAGCTGTGGAGCCTTGAGGAGAAATTTGGCTTTTTATCGTTGTTGCTAATGCGGGAAATAATTTTCTACTTTAGTTAAATTTTTTACGTACTCTTTTTAAAAACAACATTCTAAATCATTTGATTACGTAATTGAACCAAAGTAACAAAAAATATGAAGAGACCTATTTTGTGAGATTACTCCTTCAAAATCTTAAATGAACAGCAATAACTGTTCTTGTAATTCGAAATGAATTATTACCAATTTTATTGGCCAAATTTATTTTCGTGCACATGACAATCTTTATTTATAAAGGCGTATTCTGTAATATTATAATTTGTTTATATCTTAAGATTTCATACCTTTATTACTATGCCTAGCCACTTTTAATAAAATTCGGAGAAAGATAGTAGAGATTCAGGCACTCTATGGTCAAAATTTCAAAATTTTCCAAAACAATTAATAAACCTAACAAATTTTTGAACTTTGAAGAAATCCTGGCACCCGCCAAAGACTATGGGAATAAATTAGCAGAATAATTAATTAAATTATATTTAAATAAACATTAAAATACTTAAAATTACTTGAAATAAGTAAAAACATTTTGATTTTCACGCTAATCAGCCTCGTCCTTCGTAAACCAAACTCCGGCGAAGGCCGCCGCGGCCGCGCGGAAACTCGGAGGCGGAAGTCGGCTAAGGCCCCTACCGTCCAAGTTTCAAGTTTTTAGAACATGGCCTAAATTTTAATAATCCTGACCAGTGACCACCATTCATTCAAAAGATTCTGAAAAAATTTTTTGATTAGTATTTATATTGTTAATTTATAGTTTAAACATAATTTAGCAACTTACAAACAATTCGAATTTCATTCGTGGTATCGTAGCCGCGTAATAAGAGCGCCGCTGCCAGACCGATTTCAAGAGTAAAACTTAAAAGTTAAAACGGAAAGAGAGAAACAGCCGGTACAGCTGAGCTACCAAGACAGACGCGACAGAAAATGGACTATTTAGCGAGACGAGTTAGCAGGCTACCGTTTTCATTCCGTTGTATGTCCAATTGAAGCCCCAGTCTAAGTTTTTTTACACACGTGACACATTTTATCCAATCATGGGACTTAGATGAAAAGGTCCATTTTTCAAATTTACAAAAAAATTACTACATCTAGCGGTTGAAATCGTAACTAAATCAAGCAGACGCTCGCTTTAAATGAAGATTTTTTAATTTAGAAACACTAGACTCTTGCCTTTTTAGCAGAACTTGTATTTTAAATATTAAATTTTAAAGCGAGTGTCGGCGCGATCCTTGCCCCTTGAATTTGCTTCACCTCACAACACATAAAAACCGACTGAATGTGCTGCCATCTATAGTTTCCTGTAACGTTTTTTTTTCTAATAGTCCTGGAAATAAGCTACTTTTTATCCCCACACTTTTCACCCCGTCCTGAGTAGAGGAATGTTTGATTTTGTCGCTAGGGGTTGATTTTTAAACCAATGGCGGGATATTAAGGAATTTTTCCGAGAAGTACACAGTATAGTTATGTAAAATAGCTCTCAATTAAGAAAAAAATGACATTGGGTTAGTTTATATAAGCTTTTTATTACTTTCAATATACTCGGAAATACAAACTAGGGCAATTGAAAGCATAGAATAGAGTAAAATCGCCTCTTTACGAGTGCCTAGGTTAATGGATTACACAGGGACCAGGCATGATGGTGAAGAATGAAAATTAGTGGACAAAGTAATATTACGATATCAGATTTAGAACTGTAAAATTTTTGCTTCTGATTTGAATTACCGCCCAAACGGCTAGATGATGATGGCTAAGTATTCAGGTAAAATATTTTTGGGATTTCTGTTGAGTTGTCATATGCAATACTTTCTGTTTAGTACATAATATCTGTCAAAAGTCCTAGAGGCAATTTTCATAAAAAGGCCGGAGCCTTCGTGCGATCAGCTAGATTGCACAGGCAAGTGCCAATCGCTAACGAATAAATTGCACTCTGAAATAAAGTTATGATAGCTCTCGGAGATATAAGCTGATGATTAGTCATTATTCAAGATGCTGTTTCTTCTAAATCATAAATCGGTTATAATTTCCATTCATGCATGCCCTTTCACCATAATATAAGACATGGCAAACACAAATGCATTATTATATTAAATAAAATCAAACTGGCTTAGTTACCCTTTTTGAAAACAAAGCGAATAACGACGATTGTATTCTAACCATTTCGTCATGGAAGATATACTTTTCTAAAAAACAGTGTAGGAAAATAAAATGGACACAGGTTTGTAGAGGACCGTACTTAATTTTTAATAAAGGGCACTAAAAACGAAGTGCTAAATTTGTAGCACATAAGTTAAAAAGCATTAAATTAGTAACACATAATAAGTTAAAAAGCATGATACACCAAATATTTGTTGTTTAAATAAATATGTTAGGAAACCAACAACTGGGGCCGAAAGAAATCTTTTACTAGAGAATTATCGACCATGATATAATGTGATGAAATTAGAGATTTAGAGGTATTAAATAAGAATACTTGAGTTATGAAGGCAAATTTGGTTTGAACATTTAACGGTAACCAAAGGACAATGGGAAAAGGCTTCGTTATATAAGGAAAAAACCCCCAGCAGTTGGTGGAAAAACTAAATACGGTATAGATATATTTCAAAAGCTTTATGCTCGTGACAACGCGCGCAGTTGAACGGATACTTGAATGATTTTTTTTAGACATTATGGTTGAAACTCGTTACAATATTGGGTGTCGTCAATCATTAGAAAAGGTATTTTCAGTAAGGTTATCCAATGATGGTATCTATAAAAAAATACCGTATTAATCATAAGGTATAATCTTAAACCTACCTGTCCCGTTTCTGTTTTTGTATGGCTCTGGTTTTTTGTCTGTTTTTCCCTTAATTCCTCCTTTGAAAGTCCTGCCACCATGCGACGCGTTTTTGTTATGGGTGATCTTCTTGCAACGGAATCTTTTTTGATATCCAACAAGACCGCTGTTATTTGGTGAACCCGGCAGGATTCAATGTTATGGGCTGATCATCATTTGTAATGCAATTTTGATTTCCTAAAAAATTCAGTCTTTAGCCAATCAAAACGCTCTATTTTCCCATAGAAATAACATTAAAATAGACTTTTTCGAGGACAAATCCAATGATTGACAGAACTAAAAGACCATTGTTATCAAACCGAATAGTTTTCAATTCGTGTTTGAAATTAATCGTGATATAGAACTCGAGGCAAATCGAAAAGTTTTATAAGAAAAAGAAAGGTGGGGAATTTGTCATTTTATAGTGATCAACCATTTTACGAGCAAAAAACTAAAGTATATACTTGCGAAATTCCCCTCGGTACCTACACGTTAATAGAAGACG
Source organism: Odiellus spinosus (assembly GCA_963920705.1). Lineage (NCBI taxonomy): Eukaryota > Metazoa > Arthropoda > Arachnida > Opiliones > Phalangiidae > Odiellus > Odiellus spinosus. The sequence continues at coordinate 297,711 of CAWUCO010000183.1, forward strand.
TTTTTTCTGCCATGAGTGCGGCGTTACCCCCCGACGTTATTTCAAAAAGTATTCAGTTTTCTGTAAATAAAAACGGGACGGTAAACGTTTTTTACGATAAAACTATTTGGATTTGTTTTCATTACGTCTCTCATCCTGACGACCACCTTGGGGGGTTAGGCGATATGTTATTTTTTCATATCAATCAAGATGCCGTTTACAAAGAAGTGACGAGCGAGTATCCCTACGATTTACAAAGAGGCATTCATATTATGTATATTTATAGCGATATAATATTACCGCAATTAACGGGTGACACCGAAACCATGTTGCTAAGAGCTCTAAAAATTTAAAATTCCAGCCCAGAAAATAATGATCAAAAGGAAGCTAATTTTTTAAACATAGATTATCATCCTTTACGGCTCGACTCAAATCGAATTATAGAAATTGAATTAAAAACGGATTTTAACGAATTAATCCCCTTTACAAATAAAGGTCGAACGCTAGTAAAGCTTCATTTTATAAAGAATCGTCATTATGGATATCTCGAGAATTACACCTCGCAACAAAGGGGAAGTGGTATCCGGGGTTTCCACGGTGGGGTTTAACAATCAGGAAGAGGTTTGGGTTCAATTTTTTTGTCTTTATTAAAATATGTCACACCAATTTTAAAACCGTTAGCTTCAAATTTGGACCCTGAAGCGTTAAGCATGAGTCATAACATTCTTAAGGATATTCAAGGCGGAATGGACCCAAAATCCAGTTTAAAAAGGAACTCGCGGATTGCCGTAGCCAACTTGATAAATATAGTTGTAAATAAGTAGTTAGGACCCGCTATTCGAGCGCAACATTACAGAAGGCAGGAAGGAGAGTTACGAGGGTCTTTTCGCGATATATATATATGTTTAAAGGTTTTTTTTTTCATATTATATGAATGCCACCCGTAATCTTGATACAGAATACCCATATTATATGAACGACATCCGTAATCTTGATACAGAACCACGTAGGTGTATATATGAAGACTCTCTTACCATTGTAAGCCATTGGATGCTGCATCATGTCCATGTTATCACCGAGCGAGGATAATTTTTTTATCACGTTACCTAGTAACGCTTCTATGCATATTTATCCTGACAATACTAAAACTAGTTATAAAATGCAATTAGCAACGACGTTAAATTTAGAAGATGGTAAATGGGAAGCTGGGGTGTCGGAAGTAACTATGCCATTAAAATGTGATAATATTACGGATCGGTATAATGAGTTTACTGTTAGATACGTTGATTTGTATTACGAGTATAAAACCTTTTTATTTGAGATGAAGGAAGGAGGTTTGATTGAAGGAGATAAATATAATATTATGTTTATATACGATACCTTGTTAGAGCTTCTAAACATTATACAAAGCAACATGGTTTGGTTGATAAAATTAAGTTTTTTATAGCGAGTACATTTGGTGGTAGTAAATACTTTAATGTTGGATTGAATGACTCTGATATATCTGTTAAATTCCCGCCAGTGTATACCAAGATTTTAGGTATACCCCCTGATAAGACTAATGTTTGGTTGAGCGGTAAATATACACACGCATTTGCATTTATTGATTTCAGTGTTAAAGATATAGATCTAAGAAATGTTCTACCTATCGAGGTTAGATATAAAGCGAAAACGGATGATGCAACCCTTAATATAGATTTAAAGCGGGGTTCGTATGAAAATATAGAAGTAGTTTTAGTGGAAATGATTTATTGTTTACCGAATAGAATGCGTCCTTACTTTGAGTTTAAACATAATAAAAACGGAACGGTGAAACTTAAATGCGGTATAGGATTCAAGCACGTCCCGGATAATGAATTAACAACCGAGCAAAGAGAATACTTGGATATTTTTGCCGTTAAATTTAGTAAAGATAACCCCGGGTTAGGAAAGATGTTAGGTTTCGACGATAATCTCCTTGGTACGTATCTGGTTAATAATACCGATAGTCAATTCGTGGCTGATTTAAATAGAGGCATCATGAGTTTATTTATTCATACTAACCTCATCTATCCACAGCTGATAGGTGACGCTTGGGGTGGCTTAATTCGAATAATTAGTCGACCAGAAAATAATAAAGATAGCATACCTCATTATATAATTTGTAATCCGATAAATTACTACCCTCTACGTGTCTCTAATTTTAACGTGATTGATATTAACATCACTACCGATTCCGAAGCGAAAATACCTTTAAATCTGGGAAAAACCGTTGTTATTTTACATTTTCGAAAAAAAAAGATAATGTCAGGGGTAAAAAATCCGTATTATTCGTACTATGTACGTCGAGCCGGTGGAGGCTTTCAAGGTGCCGTCTTCCAACGCGGTCACGGAATAGGTTCGATATTTAAAAGTCTAGTTCGTTTCATTACACCAATTTTTAAACCGGCTGTTAAAGCGATGGGAAAAGAAGCGTTGGGTATTGGAACTCGCATGTTCGGTGATATACAAGCGGGTCAGGACCCCAAAAGTTCATTCAAGAGAAACCTGAAACTCGAAGGATCTAATTTATTACATCAAGCGGGTAATAAAGTAGCCCAATATGGTAGCGGTAAACGCAAGAGAGTAACTCGAAAAAAAAGATTAAAAGAAGAAAAACAGATTTTTTACATTAAAAAGAAGAGTGTTAACTGATTAACCTTCCATTTGTTGTTCACGATGGAAGGAATGATGTCCCAATTAGATTTGTTCTCTGAACCCCTTAGCAATTACAATATCGTAGGAAGTAACGATGTTGAGTTTAAAACCATTAATACGATAACTGATGGTGGACCGCTTGAATTTTTTATACCTGGTAACGATGGAAATTACACTGATTTAACAAAAACCAAATTTAAAATTGAAGCTAAAATGGTACAGCAAAATGCCAACGGTGGTTGGGAGGATATTAGAACGGCAACCCCCAGAGTAGGTCCCGTTAACCTAACGCAATGGGCTCTATTTATCAAGGGGAAGTCTCGTTTAATGATACACCCGTCCAATCATTGAACACTGTCTTTCCTTACTCGGCTTATACAACGGCTCATTTAAGTTTCGGAGAAGACGCGAAAAAAAACCAATTGCGTTTACAAATGTATTACAAAGATAAGTTCTTGACAGGTGATGACATATTTCACGCTGATAATACGGGTATGAAGAGTAGAAAAAACAGAACCGATTCATCACGAACAATCGTAATGATCGGTGTTCCCCCCTTTGATGTTTGTAAACTGAATAAATTTTTGATAAATAACGTTGATGTTAAATATAAATTTATCCGCTCCTCGAATAGTTTTCCGGTTGTATCTATACCAGCAGCGCCAGCGCAAGGCGCGGCTCCGGCCGTTATTAATTATAAATTTATTATCACAGACGCGTCCCTCTATGTTCGAAAAATTAAAATCAATCCCGATGTTATGTTAGCTCACGCCATGGTTTTGGAAAAATCAAACTGCATTTATCCCATTTATCAAACGTTAGTTAAGTACTTTAATATTGAAAGCGGAAATAGCGACACGGTAAAAGAAAATTTATTCCTTGGTCGAGTTCCGAATAGAGTAACAATAGCCTTCATGAAAACAACCGGTTTCAACGGTGCTTTAAACGAAAACCCCTTTGATTTTAAGAATTTAGGGATTTCACAATTATACTAATCGGTGGGTAATAAAAATTACCCCGATCAGGCCTTTCAACCAAAGTTCGATAACAAACAATGGACTCGCGAATGAGTATATTTACATCAACCGATACTTATGGAAAAAATAGAGGAAATGATATCACCTACGAGGACTATGCCAAGGGTAACACTTTCTTCGTGATAGATTTAACTCCGGAAGAACAAGCCGGTTCAGAGCATAATTCTATAGCGCAAAATGGCAGTGTACGATTAACTATTAAATATAAAACACCATTAACCTTCTCCGTGACGTGTATAATCCAAGCCGAATTTGAGAACCAAATATTAATCACGAAAGATCGAAACATTCTTTACAGGTTAGAGTAAGAGGATGGATAAATATATTTACCTCGTTAACCGTAAAGATTTGAATTTGGTTATAGCTGTGCGCGATAATATTAGAACGGTATCCTTTGTTTCGTCTCGGTGGAACTTTGACGTCTTGAAAAAATCAAACGAAATATAAGAAAGAAGAAGCGACAAACACGAATCAATATAATCTTATCCGTTCACCATGCAAGAACACGAACATTGCCTCTCCGAAAAACAAACTATCGGGATAAACGAGTCGGGTATTTTTATTCGCCGAAACGACACAAAGACTAGCGTAACGCTTAATCAAAGCGTTTGGGATAGCATCTGGTTATGGGATGAAGACATCGAAGCCTTTTTCGAAGATACGATACATCGTTTTCAATGCTGGTTACCGGATAAATTCCAAATTGAAGGAAACGTATCACCCAATGGTATCAAGTTTATCGAAATTCAACAACATAATCGAGATACGTCAAAATATTCTCGTTCCTACAAGACTTGGTTCTCGACTTCGAATGGCTTCTCCTTCAAGAAAACGACTTGGAAAAGATTGAAACAGCTAAAAGCTAATTTGGATGAAATCTTGCTAGCTAAAATAACGACTAAAAAACTCTTCAAAAACCTTATTCTACAAGAAGTGATTGAGAATATGTATAACATCACCTTGGGTTGTTTTAACGAACCCTGTCGTGATCAATTAGCGTATGTTTTTAATTGCCCAACGCACAACGCCGTGGATTTTGACGAAATAATGGAAAAAAACATCGTGGAAGCTGTTCAAATTTTAAAAATGAATTCTATTATAAACAAATTTCAAACCAAACACGTTGAATCCGAGGAAACTCTGAAACATTTGTTCGTAGAAATAACCAAAGATACGACCGACTTGAAATATGAAATTATGTACGATATTTAAATAAAAACAAACTGTTTTTTTTAAAAATTGTTATTATTACGATGGTTGGTAAACGAGTAGCTCAAAAATTAAGCCGAGTGTACTACGATCCTCAACACGCGGCTAGTTTAGGTTCGTTGAAAAAATTACAAGACGCCTTTCCGAATGTGTCGAAACAAGAGATACAAGAATGGTTAACGAAGCAACCAGCCTATACGAAACATAGAAACAGACGTAAAACATTCCCTAGAAACCAAATCTACGTAACTAGTATGGATGAAGTTTTTCAGGGAGATTTAATTGATTTACGTCAATTAGTTAAATATAATAATAAATATCGATACGTTTTAACGGTAATTGATTTGTTATCGAGATACGCTTGGGCAAAGCCTTTAAAAACCAAAACTGGTCAGGAAGTAATTAAAGCGCTTGAATCCATTTTTAAACAACGGACGCCGTCGCGATTTAATACGGACGAAGTCAGTGAGTTTATTAATAAATCAGTCCAAGCGTATTTAAAAAGGAAAGGTATTCAATGGTATCCTAGTTACGGTAATTTAAAATGTGGTATGGTGGAACGGTGGAATAGAACTTTAAACAAGTTGGGAAACCAAAATAATATCTCCCCGACAACCAGTACGTGATTTTAACTAACCTAACCTTACCTAAAATATTAAAATTTATGGCATTTGTGGAAGACGAAGATTGAAAGCAAAAAGAAATAATATCTCAATTAAACACTAAATATATTAAACCAATAATTCAGATCAAAAATATACTTCTTATCAAGATATATTTGAATGCAAAAGAATCAAACTTAATTCAAAATAAAATTTTGAGAACCAGAGTCGGAAAAAAATTTACTGAATAATGAATTAATTTTAATATAAATGCGTATCGAGTAAAATAAGCAAGGTCAAGGTTCTTCTTTTAAAACCATATAATAATTTTGAAGGCTCTAGAGTTTTTGCAGACCAAGTAACGCCAATAGGCAAAATATTATATCACATTGAACCTATAAGCATTTCTTCAGTATACCAACACAACCCTAAATAATTCTCTACTTAAAACCAAACCTAACTAGAGAAAAAAAGGAAAATAAATAAGATATAACCACATAGATTTCAAGATAAATAATCCAGTCCATAATTCAGTATTAAAACAAAAAAGTCAGAATTAAGACAACTGAAATTAGCAACCTTTGGTAATATGTAAAATAGCCCTTACACGAACAATTTAAGTAAAGCAAATTATCAAATAAACGCCAAATAAGTCAATTAATTAAAATTAAAAATATTAATCTTACCACTACCAAATAACGGGCAGAAAACACAGACATCAAGATAACATTAGCAAAATAAATTTTCAACACCGGTAATCCTGAGAACTAGATTCTACAAAATCTTCTGGAATAATAAATTTATTTTAATCTAAAAAATATAAAATCTTAAAAAAATATATATACAAATAACATATTGATAAACCAATTAAAATTAGATGCGAAAAACATTGAATCTCGATATGAGATTAAATACACAAGGTCAAGGTTCTTCTTTTAAAACCATATCAGAATTTTGACGGTTGTAGAGTATTTGTAGACCAAGTAACGTGAAAAGGCAAAATGTTATATCACATTGAACCTATACATGGCTTCAGTATACAACACAAGTTGTGAAACAAACGTTATTTTACGTGACTACACACTAGCTAAAACGTCACCGAAAATAAACGACAGTAGGCATTAATAAACATATTCAATAAACAATTAACGAATAAGCTTTCCGCATAACACGCTAAACTACGAACTGTGACGTACAATTTCGCTTTTTGGTGCTACACGACCTACAGATACCTTATAAGCCTACGTCTAAAAACACGTTTTTTGGTGATAATGCTGTGAGTAAAGAATAGATGTTTCTCTTTTGGCCCTACCATAAATTTTTTATATTTTTTTTTTCTGACAGGGCAGGCCTGAGTAAAAATATACCAAGTTGTGAAACAAACGTCATTTTACGTGACTCCACACTAGCTAAAATGTTACCGGAAATACACGACAGTAGGCATTAAAAGCCTGGTTCTATTATACTTAATTGGGATTAACATTAAATTCATGTATGAAAAAGTGTGAAACTAAAACTAGCAGTCATCACGAGATCCAATCACGTGATTCTTTTCCTCACTCTGTCTACATTTCACTCTTGGGTAAACCATATCATACATGACTATTAAAACACGAGAAATTTCAATGTCAATCCGGTTTAAGAAAGTTCGTCAATTGTTAATTGTGGCATGACTAAAGCCGGATTCACACAGACCTATTTTCACGCTTTTCACGGTCACGCGCGAGGGGCAATGGGCAAACCACTCTTGGAATCAGGTGTACAAACTAAATGGAATCACGCGAATCGATTCGGAATCAGGAGAATCGATACGGAATCACGCGAATCGATTCGGAATCACGCGAATCGATTCGGAATCACGAGAATCGATACGGAATCACGCGAATCGATACGGAATCACGCGAATCGATTCGGAATCACGCGAATCGATTCGGAATCACGAGAATCGATTCGGAATCACGCGAATCACGAATCAATTCGGAATCACGCGAATTGATTCGGAATCACTGACAATCAAATGAATCTGGAATCAGGTGTACAAAATTTTTCTAGAGTGGTTTGCACCTCGCTCGCGCGTGCTAATGGTACTTCTATGAGTTCACGAGCGTGAAACGCGTAAAAACAGGTATGTGTGTATCCGCGTTAACCTGGTTCGCTCTGCGCATGTACACAATTTCGCACGAAATACATTTGCGAAACGCGCGAAAATTATAAAAAATTAATTTGAAAATCCGTGCCAGTAATTAAAACCAAATACGCCACTGTTTGCAAGTTTGCCAGAAGATTACGATATTTCCCCATACATGAAGCTGATTCTCCCAAGAATATCAAAAAAAATCACATTGATATTTTCCATGCGTAAAGAGGTTTCCGACTTCAAATTTAGTGGTCTACACATACTCGCGTGCTGGCGAACTCGATTTTACACGTGTCACAAATACACTGGAAACCTACTCTACTTCTGTTCGAGGAGAGTTTTCACGACTATCATTTTTCTTAAGTGGTTTAACATTATGCATAAATCCGCCTCAGCTTCAAATCTTATGCACCAATTCCCCTTGAACTGGTTAAAAATTCACCGAGTATAATCGAAGTTATTATTGTCTTATCTCTTATCTAAATTATGTTGTTTCAATCTTCCATACCCGTGTAAACGCACCTTTATTTAAGTTCTTCAATCCACCCCAAGTTTGCACCAGAGATAAGCCTATACTGCCCGTTATACCTTTGCTTTTTCGAGTAAATGATATATATGGAAAATAGCTTAGGCGCATGCTGCCAACTAAAACTGCCATTAATCGGTCAAATTTCTTTAAATTTTTGCATAAATTCTCAAATAACTTCTAAACTATCTCGAATTTTAAATTAATTTTTCGACTTTCTAATTAATTAGATTAAGATGAACCATTTTAATATTTTTAATTATAATATAAATTAATATTGCGTTTCATTTCCCTAAACAATATCAAACAAAATCACCCCATGAGGCTAATTTGCATACGTTCCAAAAATATACTATATAAACCTTTCGAAGGGCTATATTAATCGAAGTAACCGTGCGTGATGGCCATGAAGTTAGGGGGAAAACCCCCCCTTTCAATGTCTTGCTGATTCTTGATCTCTAGGCGCTTGGCGACGCAATTTACCCATTGGTGGGGCGATGTTTGGAGTCAGTGGAAGGTTGATGTGAAATGTACTAGTGGGGGACGCCTCGCTAGTATGGAACGCTGAGATCGGAAACTGGAGGTTGGACCTTGGTGCGGGGATGGTCGGAGGTGATTATGACAGTGGGAGACGTCCCATTGCTTGTAATCGCCTTCGGCTGTTCAGCATCGAGGTTCGACCGTAAAGTGGATGGTGGAATGCGATGATGTGCAATGGGAGACGTCCTGTTGTATGTCTTTGCACGACACTTGAAACTCAATGTGGCAGCCACGCTTAAAGGAGGTAATTCCCCGGAATTGAACGATAAGGTGGTATGATTACGTCTCTAGACTTTTGGCTCCACGAGCTAGGTCACGTGACTTCCGTTTACACAGGATATCCGCTTACACACACAGACAGACACACAGACACGACCAGTGTAACACCTACCCCTGAACTAAAGTTCAGTCGGGGAGGTAAAAATCGAATGTTTAGATTCATGACGAAAAATAACGATTTTTACTACGCGAAACATTTACAATTGGAATGGCGCCGAGACGTGAATATTAATAACGAACATTTAGTATGGAAACGATTATACCTGAAAAAGAAGAAAGTTATAAAACCCAAATTGCGTCAAGGAGATCGAGTTCGAATTTCGGCGGATAAAGGCGTTTTTGTTAAAGGATATACGGTCTACTGGACAGACGAAACTTTCATTATACGAAAAGTCCTCTTACGCGATCCACCTGCTTACATCATTGAGGATGAAGATGGTGAAGTTATAAGAGGTTCCTTCTATGACCCTGAAGTCCAAAAAATATGAATACCGAAGAACTAACGTATTTTCTACAATGCGATATCAGAACGGAACCCTTTTTTATCGGCGTCTTCCCGCAAGATATCATACCTGAGAAGCCCACCTTTAAACCCTACTGTTTCGTAGTTAATTCGGAACCTTCCACCGAAAGTGGTTTGCATTGGATATGTGTTTTTGTGGATCGAGAAAATGTCGGTCATTTCTTCTGCTCTTACGGTAAAGATCCTAGTTATTACGGATTGGATTTATCAAAGTACACTTCGAGATGGAAATACAACCCGACATCGTTACAGCCAAACTCTTCGCTCACGTGCGGAGGTCACGTGATTTTTGTTTTAACCAGTTTATGTGACGGCCTTTCTTTCGAAAATATACTAAATGAAATGTATAACTTAAAAGATAAAACATATAACGATATCATTATAATGTTAAATATGTGTGTGCATTTAATGAATCACGATAACGGTTCTTGTATCAAATAATTTTATTAAAGTTTTTTTCACATTTAGCCATTTTAACATGTTTTTTACAGAAATTACAGTACAAATGTTCAGGTGAAAAGAAAGCACCGTTTAGAGCAAAAGCAAAAACGAATAACAGACTTGTGAATGCTTCAACTATGCTCAAAGTCAGTATATTTTTTAAAATGAAAAATATATTTACTATAAACATATAACAAAGAGCAAAACAAAGAGCAAAAATAAAATAAAAACACCTATGAATCGGGTTATCTTGAAAATATAGACATATAAATAAAGAACATTCGCATTCTACGGAATTCCGGTGTTTAATCTTGGAATATATTAAACAAATAATCAAAACCGGAATTAACGCTATTAACGCGCAAACTGTCAAAAGAAATAATTACGGGAATGCTATTAAAAGTACTATTCCATGTAGAAGGTGACCTATTATCTTTAACGCTACGATTCCCATCGTCTTCCAATTTTCGGATTTTTTCTTAAGGTCACGCGTTCTTGGTTTTCTTCGTTCTCGTTCGGTTTACTGAGAGATGCACGTTTGTATCTTTGTTGTTTCTCCTTTAATCTTTCAGCCGTACTCTGTCTCGGCGGGGTGGTTTTTGGTTGCGTCGCTATAAAATTACTGAGAGCTTGGGCTAAAGGAGCGAGTTGACTGAGAGATGATGCTGGTTTTGAAGCTGCGACTGACTGTTTCGTTGATCGTTTAGGCGTTTGAGACAATATCGCTTGTAAGGGTGTTGCTGGTTGAGGGGTAGACGATAACGTCATCGGGGTGGAGTGCTGCATCGGGGTAAACATAGTGCTGGTAATGTTGGTAGGTGTTTGCCAAGGCATTGTCTGTGACGTTGCTGGGGGTGTGGGAATACTTGGTGGTGTAGGAATACTTGGGGTCGTGATTGGTAGATTTTTCACGTTAACGTAGGGGGTTCGATGAGACTTTTCATATTTAGGTATCTTTGAAAAACATCCGAATATAAACGTAGTTTTTGCTCATTTGACAAACTTCTGTTGAGTAATATTTTAGACATTTCACGGTCGAGTTGGTTAGTTTCCTTTTCCGGATCGGATAAGACCGTAGTTTCCGGAACTAAAATCATTCGTTTCATTACGTGAAAGAAGAAATCTTGGAAATCAAGGCCGGAACCAAAGCTCCAATTAAACCCGGGAGAAACCCGCCAGCTTGTTTTATAAGGATTCGTCGTTTGTTTTTACCTAAGACACGTTTATTGGCTAATTTTCGAATGAATGCGCCATGTTGTTTCACGTATAATCTCTCTTTCTCGTGCAAATCGATATTTCCTCGTAATAAATTGTAAAACGAGTTATAAATGGCTTTCATTTGATTATTTTTAGCTTTCTTTAAGATTCGGGTTAATTTCCAACCACCTTCTTGACTAGCTTTGTTCAAATCTCGGAAAAATCGCACGCGTTTTTTTAAGGTGTGGGTTTTACGACGTCTAACATTCTTCAACTTTTTCAAGAGACCTTTTACCTTTCGTCTCATTCTAACTCTTAAGATCAAATAAAGAAAACACTTCAAATGTTACGATATATATATTTATTTGTGATCGTGTACAAAAATCATATTTCCTTCATGCGGAAAAAACATTGGTTCTTAAACGTAAATCATCATTAATATTTTGTTTTAAATCAATGCACAAGTATGAAAAAGGCTTATCGCGGGTAACAAAATCGTAAGCCTTTGTTACAAGATTTTTATTTGTCTACTTAGATAGTTAATTTGTGAACCGTCTCTAGGGTTCCGAAAAACAATTATATAAGAAGCGTTCAAACTGATAGTTCGACTTTCTTTACCTTGACCAAATAAGTTTTGAGTTAATAAAGCCACCGAAAGGTTTTTATGATGCGAACCAACGCAAAAAATATTTGAAACATTAGTGCTATTATAGCATGTCGATGCTAAATCATCGATAATTATAAAATTATTAATTTTTTCATTCCAAAAACTAGAATCATCAGGCGGTAAACCTTCTAAAAATTCAATATTCTTAATTTCTTTTTTCATTTCATCAAATAAAGGTTGATATTCTTTATAACAATACACAATCCTAACAGGGGGCGGAACGATTAAACAATCAGCGTGTTTCAACAGGTTATGAATCCAAGTACTTTTTCCCGACATGGTACTACCAGCTAATAACAATTGCATGGGAGCTTGGAATTTTACTCTACAACACATTTTAAGTCTTTTATACGCTTTTTAAAATGGTTATTTATAAATTTTGCTTCAAAATCCTTTATCTTTTTTCGAAAATGTTGCTTATCACGATAAAACCAATCCACACGATCTTCCGTAGGAAAATACCACACGACTGGTAATTCGTCAAAGGTGACGCTTTTACATATCTTTTCCGACGACATCGAGCATCCCTTGTTGGAAATCAATAATGCCTTGTTGGAAGATTTCGAGAAGTTTTAAAATGGTAGTGTTTTCCACTAAAGGCGTGAGTTGTTCCAAACAAACACGAGCGATGTTTTCGCGACGTTGTTCTTCCGCACGCGTAACGTTACATCGATCCGTTCCGAGAACAAAATCACAAAATGGTGCTACTTTTTGATGCACACTAATAGGATCCATACCATCCGTATACAAATCGTTATCCCATTTCTCAAAGATATTATGACAACTGAAACATTGCGTTTTAAGTCCGTCGTTGAGGTAAAAAAAACGGCTCTAGCGAAATCGTCAGGCTTCATCCAGTTTGGTAGATTTTGTTGTTTCGTATACCATTTCAGGTTAAACGATTTAAGACGTTGGCTTTCTCGATTCATCCTTCTCGGTCGAATATCCAAATGGAAGTGTGGAGAAATCGCTCAGATCGACGATTCTTTTATTGAAAGTCACCCCGAAAGTTTTTTTCAAATTAGCTAAAAATAGTTTGGCTGTACTCTTACTACGCACCACGTTAAACGGCACTTCTAAAGTGTCCTTGGTTCCTATTTTTTCCAAAGCCGTTTTTATCGAATCCAAATTGATAATTTCTTCGTTTTTTCTATTCAAGGATATTTCTTCGTTTTTTCTATTATTCAAGGATATATCTTTCATTTTCGTCACACTTTTTCCATCCAAAAAAAAACCCTGTTTATAAAGTTTGAGAAGCGGTTAATAAAGAGCGGTTGTCCTCTATTGATAAATTTTGTTGACTCTCTTCGACGCAGTCATATTGTACCAGATTTAGGACTCCAGAGACACACGCTGGAGGGCGCGCGGCTCGTTAGGCGGGACGAAAACGGTCTAAAATTATTTTGCTTGCCTTACGACTCCTTCTGGGGGTGATTTCTCGATGATTAGGCCTATTTAAACAATAAGGAATCGATAAAAATCACTTGTTGTTAGGTTGCATCCTCCCTTTAAACAAAAATAAACGGCGGCTGGTATTTACAAAAGTCGAGAGAAGTTTACAAAATGAGAGAAGCATAGGTGGTTTGATAAAATAGATATAAAATCACTAAAGTTCGCTCGAAGACGAACTTGTGGAATTCCATATATTTTCGACGAAGCTAGCAGACTATCGCGGCTCTCGATTATTTTACGTTCGAAATGACTCAGCAAACATAGGCCCTAAACAATTTTGAGCTTTTTCCGCCCGATGTCATACCTTGGGGAATCTGTTAGTTAATCCATGCTTAAAACCATCCCGAGTAAAGCAAAGGGGGCTCTAATTCTTTAGAAGGTTAGCGAAAGAGTATTTGGGAGGCCGTTACTGTTATAGCTACTCCGCGCCCTGCTTCGCTCGACGCTGATCTTTCTTTTCGTTTCAGCCTTCCCCTTGGATTCGGGAGTATTGTCGATTCGTCTCGTTTTTGGTTTCTGGTTATTAGGCATCACCATATTCTGCAACGAAGTTAACGCCGTCTTCAAGGGGAAACTATACGCCAAAGAATACGCCGGAGTCGAAACTGATCAAGACGTTGATAAGTTTGGCTTCAATCTTAAATTTAACGTAGGGGGAACAACGGGGCTAGTTAATATCGAGATCGGCATTCCGATAGCATTTTACTTTTGGATAAGGGTTGGATTTTATCCGGCAGAAACGTATATTACTTAAATAACCCTTAATTTTAAGTAAAAGATAGGTTATTTACGTACAAGGTCAAATGGCTGTAGCAAGCTTTATCCGCGATATGAAATTGCTCAGATTTATCAACGAGTAAGATATACGCGATAGAAATGGAAATTTTGCCGAATGTATTCCATTATGCTTTCTTACCCGCATGATAATGACCAGATTCGTACGAGTCTTGAAGGCCGCTTCTTAATCGCTTAACGAGTTTACAAAAAGATTTCACGTCGCGATTGACATTTATGACTTACGTCCACATTTAACAACACATTTACGCTTAGTCTTTCTTTTTTTCACAAGACACGCGCGAGAGTAATATTTCCTCATTAATATAGTTCAAACAATCCCTTATAAAGGCGTTCATTCAGTCTTCGACTTGACTGTCCAGTCAGATAAAATCTGTTATCCAAAACTGTATACATTCGTATTTATAATCGTTATAGGTAAAGATATGATAAGATTATCCAAAAATAATTTCAAATATTTCCATTGGTACGGTCCGATGTTAGGGCGGCGGTTCTCGCCTCATCGGGACCTGTGAGAGTGCTATCGAGTTAGACGATGTTTGAATGTTTAGCCATGAACCCGGCGACGGATAATTAAGACCCCGATTTCATTTGGTGTTCGTATTTTTCAGAAACAAACTGGAAAGATTTATGTGAGCTACGGTAAGTGAAACTGGGAATGAGAATATTCCCGTTTAATTGGGCGATGAGACGACGAAGATGACCCAAATATCAACTGCACTGGCTTAACCCGTAAGGTCCCAGTTTTCCAGACGAGAAACCAAATGGGATCTCGGAGCGAAACAAACGCGCTAACCGAAAATATACCCATTAGTTGAAAAACCTTGTTGCCATGCAACAAGAAAGCTACAGGTTATTCATAACGTAAGTACTACTTTCACAGTTGTAATTACAACTTTGAATGGACAGGTATGATTATCATTCCGAGAACACCCATCACAACTTTGAATGGGCATATATTATCATTTTAAATGGGAGTGCCATTGATTCAAACCTTTCACGAATGACTCTGCGAAAATTTCTACTTGGTCTATTATGCTGTACCAAAGACTTCCCAATCGCTTAGTTTTGGAAATGGTGGTGCTTGTTACATTCTATAACACAAATTTTTGCAGAGTTATTCGTGAAAGGTTTGAATCAATGGCACTCCCATTTAAAGAGATTGTCCCACTAAGCCTTGGATTGTAATTTATAACAACTCATTTAGTTAATATTTAAGTCCAAATGGAAAATAAAACTTATAAAAATTCAATTAAGGTATTTCAAAAATAAAATAAACAAAAATAATTACCATATTCAAGTCTTTTGTTAAAGATATAGTAGTTTTACGAAACTAACCGATGAAACATTTTATGGCGTCTCTTACTCTCTTTTCGCTTATTTCACTTCCCAAATTCAGCGGGTGTAAAGGTAAAGGGGTGTGTTTTCTCTATCCCAGAATAAATATAGAGAACGGTCGCTTTGCAGCAGCGCGTAGGGAATTTATAAGCGGGATGGTTAACCGCCTGACGGCGTGCTCATTGGCTAGAGGTGGAACCATACGGAGTTTCAACGCGTACGAACTTAGCATCATAGCAATGACAGAGCTTGAAGCTACAGCCTTTTTTGCCTAAGCGGGCTGTCTAAGCGGGCTGTGCAAATACTCTATGGCCGTTTATGCACTACCTAGAGGCAACCGTAATTTCAACGCGTGCAAAGCGAGCGACCATTCTGTATAACATAGATTTAAAATTAATTTTACTTTATATTAAAGTCTGATTTGGGGAAAAAAAAAGGTCAAAAGCACACATATCGACATAAGATTAAACTAAATCACACAAAAAAGAAAACAAACAGCTTCCAAATTATAGATAGGCCTTCGGGTATGACGACTCTAGGTACAGACACACTGAGCTTTAACATGTACCAAAAAAGCGTCATGGGTAATCACTCGATTTTTGAGCTTCGATAATGTATAAGAATCTCGGATCTTGGCAGCCCATGTTATTTTCCCATTGGAGTTAATACAGCCCAAACAGAGGAGCTGCTAGCAGTCTACGGAAAACTAGAGCTATGAATAACAGACTCTGCCGAATGGCAGAGTCTAATATTTCGCAAGTGGAAAAACATTTATCCACTCCTATTAGTTTAAGAGAAAAATCGCTTTTATAGAGAATGGCAATGAAGATGATATTTTTGGAGCAAATTACGTGATTGACCAAACTTATATGCAAGACAATTACAGTTATGGGTGTTTCTTTTTAGCGCGCTTTGGACCTTACGATCGTAAATGGGAACCAGGTATAAAATTGACGGAAACGTCGAATAGACTTCCATATTTTTCTACATTAAAAATATTTTTATGAAAATTTTGAAAACATTTTGAAATATAGTTTTAAAATTAAACAATTACGAAAACTAATATTTTAAATATTGCCATTAAGAATGAAAGTTAAAAATACTGTTAACATAATTTTCAGTTTTAATGGCATTTAAAAATATTTCAGTGGAATCCAACGGTTGTTAATTATAAATGAATAAATTGGTTGTCTTGACCCGCGGGTGAATGTCCATCTCATCTCGGTGACGTCAGGCGGACAGTAAAGGGTAAAAAATCTCATCTGAGTGATGTCAGCACTTTTTCTCGCACGACATTTTCTCAGTTTTCATTCGCAACAGTTTGTTCGCATGTAGCCCAATCCCATCTCAACCAATCGGTTTCTATTGATCAAATTTTATCTTTCACTTTTCGCCCAATTCCCCTCTCGCCCAAAAAACGTTATTTACTTATAAAATTACGTACATGTATTATATCAAAACTTTGTATAAAAAATTTAGATCGCGGTTGAGAAGGACCTTTTTCATTTTTATTTTTATTTTTTTCATTCGCAGCTTCTCATGCGCAGGTTATTAATTTAATTATACCAAAACGTAGCTTTCCTTCGCACTTCTAAAAAAGTGAATTTATACCCAACGATGGTCGACCAAAGCCGTGAAGGTACAGAAATTAAAAATTATCGGTTAAAGAAATAGGAAAGCCACAGTTTAAGAAATTAGAAAGTTATACTTCTAGATATTAATATAAATAAAATTATACAAAAAAAGACCACCTATGTAAAGTTTTAATAGTAGAATTCACCCTTGAAAAAGCAATCTTATTACATATATAGGGGTAGCGTAAAAAATAACCTGTCCAAGGTGGATTTTACTATAGAAAGACTACAAAATTTAAAATTTTAATATACGTCTTTTTTATTATTGTTATTTATATTAATATCTAAAAGTATAACTTTCTAATTTCTTAGACTGTGGCTTTCGTGTTTCTTTATCCGTTAATTTCCACCCTTCACGGTTTTCGTCGACCTTCGTTTAAAAACACTTTCTTAGAAGTACGAAGCAAATTAGCAAAGCTACCTTTTTGTATAATTATAATGCGAATCCAAACTAGTCTCCCAATGCCTTTTGACCCAAAAGCTTTATTGTTTGGGCGAAGACGATATTCAACAAGAAACTATATTTGCCACGGTCTTTATTTCTCACGATTTGATTCCCTTCTCGCCTTTCCATGGGACGAACAGTGATCAGACAATAAGATGACCATTTTAGTTATCATTGACAAAAAAGCCGCCTCATATAGGTAAAATAATGTTAATTTTCTGTTGAAATCTTGATTGGGTATAAATAAGCAACGCCTGCGTTGTTCTAATATCGTTAAAAATTTGTATACCTGGCTATTAAAAAATACTATGAATTGTACCAGAAAAAATTTGTTGTACATCAAGAATCCATTCCGGTTCCATGAGAATGTAGGAGCATAGCTTTAGCCTCTGGTACCATCCTCGCAAACTTTGTAACAAAAGCTCGTCTGCAATTTTCGCAACACCACACAACGCACTCTGGCGTTAGAATATGTCATTTTATTTTTCGTTAAAATGGCGAGTAAGGCGAGCATCAACCCAAATGGTAATCAATTGGATGTCTTCTTTTCCTTGGCGGAAATTTGTGTAAATAATTTTATTAAAGACCATGAATTTAAAGATCTTAATACTAGTTTGGTTTTCAATAATAATTCAGACTAGTTTTTCTTTAATAAATACGCGAATTGGACAAGTTTATTTTCCCGAGTTCAAGAACAAAGGCTTAACTCATCCAGCTTAAATTCTGAAGGTCAAAGATTAAACCAAATTTTAAATAATCATTTTAAAATATATTTAGCTCTCATAAAATAGTACAAAATATTACCTCTCCTCGTCCCAAGTCTAATTGTAAACAAGAAAACTAATGAAACCAGGTAGACGATGTTAAAAATTGATTTTATAATTAGGTTAAAATAAGAGGAGTGACACACTTCTTGCTATAGGGTTACTTTTGCCGCTACACTATTTACACGATGAAACTAGTGTCACCTGCTAGTAGAACGTTTACATAATATTTATTTACAAAATAAAATGAAATTTAAATATGATATTATGATAGCAAAAGACTAATACAATTTTATTAAGCATAATTGATACGAAAAAACTGTATTAAAATAACAATGCTAAACAAGAAAACTAATGAAACCAGGTAGACGATGTTAAAAATTTATTTTATAATTTTTGGGTTAAAATAAGAAAGAGGAGTGGCACACTTCTTGCTATAATGTTACTTTAGCCGCTACACTATTTACACGATGAAACTAGTGTCACCTGCTAGTAGAACGTTTACATCATATTTATTTACAAAATAAAATTAAATTTAAATATGATATTATGATAGAAGAAGACTAATACTATTTTATTAAGCATAAATGATACGAAAAAATCGTATTAAAATAACAATGCTAAGCAAGAAAACTAATGAAACCAGATAGACGATGTTAAAAATTTATTTTATAATTTTTGGGTTAAAATAAGAAAGAGGAGTGGCACTTTTCTTGCTATAAGGTTACTTTAGCCGCTACACTATTTACACAATGAAACTAGTGTCACCTACTGGTAGAACGTTTACATCATATTTATTTACAAAATAAAATTAAATTTAAATATGATATTATGATAGAAGACTAATACTATTTTATTAAGCATAAATGATACGAAAAAATCGTATTAAAATAACTAGTCAAATTCTAATGACAATTAAAAATAGGAGCGTCCCGAGAGCGACGTATTCAGTTACATGTTTAGACCCCACGCTCCGTGCAAGCACGGACGCGCCATACCACTACCTTAATTTTCGAGCCTCTGTTATTTTACAGATACATAAGAGTTGAAGTTTATCTTAACTTAAAATTATTCTAACCAAAATTAAAACAATAAAACCATAATTAAACTATTTTCAAGCTATAGGACTAAATTAAACATAATGATGATAGAATCAAATTAACTATGATTAAACAAATTGTAGTTGAAATGGATTTTACAAGAATAAATAGATTATTTATTATTAATTAATTTAAACCTAAGACTGAATTAAAGAGAATGATGTGATTAAACAAATTATAGAAAATGACGAAATGAGTTTAACCTTCCTTGACTGAAAGGTATTAAGGTAAGCTTTAAGCCGAGTTCGAGGGAAACTAGTGTCACCTACAGCATAAGCTACTACTTATTCCAAGCCTTCAGAAAGATAGTTAATTTAAAAAATATAATTAAATTTAAATATGATTTTTTGAAAGAGGACTAGAACTAATTATTATTGAATTTAAATCAAGCATAATTAAAGTTTTTAAAAAAATCGTACGCCTCTATTTCGTTATGTTGCTGTAGTCCTACTTCCTACTAATCTAGCGTGACCTAGTGAAAAAAGTTAAGGGCAAATTCATTTAATAAATATAATTAAATAGAATTTAAAATAAGAAACGACGAAAGTTTTCTCGTGTCGTGAAATTAATTTCACGACAGGATATTTTTTGTTTTTGTATAAAGTCTCAAATCATTTTGTAAAACGGTTGACTCTTGATAATGGTGCCATGAAGGCCACCGAAACTGCAGTCGAGTTTTAAATAATAAACTTTTTAACGCTTGGGCACGAGAAAACTTTCGTCGTCTCTTATTTTAAATTCTATATTTTTGCGCAAGTTAAAATAGCTAATTTTATAAATTTAAAATATAATTAAATTTAAATATTATATTATGATCGTTTAAGAATAGTAATATTAAATTTTATAATTTAAATTACGAGTAAGAAGCTTTTAAATTTTTTATTTAATTGGATACATCATTGAGTTGGGAATATATATGTCTTCTAGAGTTCTTGTTCCAATCTGCGCATCGCGGGGCCACTTTTTTCAATTACAATAGTTTATTATTAGGCGGTGGCGCCATCTACCTCTAGCAACGTGAACTAGATAGTTCCCGCCGCTAGAGGTAGATGGCGCTAGTCATAATTTTTGGGTGAAATTAAGGCGGAAAATTTGATTGATTCTCAAACTAATATGTGAAACCTGGTGAAACACGTTTAGAATTGGCAGATTTTTTGAAGTTAGGTCGTGTGTAAACTGAAAATAAAGTAACACTACGAGAAAAATAGTTTTTTTACGCGAATCGAAAATGAACATAATTAGCTATTTATATTGATTCGACTTAAAAATAGAAAGCACAATGAGCAATTGCATAAATTCGTGTAGAAACAAAAACGCCTGGTGCCATAAGTACGGCCACAATACCAATTGTGAAGCATACATTAAGGTATTTCTAAACAAATGTTAATCAAGATTCCCATTTTAAAATTTTACGTAATTTGCGGGGAATCATTTTAATCACTCGGACAATCAGGCTGTGGCGAAAATATATTTGCAATGGGGAAATACGATTTCTACTTTGCTTTTATCACAAACCTTAAACCTTAAAGTATATATTTCAATCGGTAGATTTAAAATTTAATTATTTACAGAAAACGTTCAATCGAGTTAACTTTGATCACAATCAGATTTAATTGCTGGGGAAGAACAAAATGTAAATGATAATATGATTTGAATCTAATAGCGAAATAATTGAGTGACAAGTAGGGCTAATTTATCGATTAAATAATAATAATAAAAGGCTTTATTGGAGAAGGAAACTTACCCAATTGATTCTGTTCAAATGTTAAAAATGTTACGAAATTTTCCTTTTCGGATTGTTTTAAAATACAATTTTAATGTGTAATTCAGAATATTTCAAACATTAGAACTAATCTTAAAACTTATTCCGTGTGAGAGACTCATTTGTTCACGTAAGCTTTGAATGCAAAGATTATATGGTTTAAGAATCAATCAAATTTCCCGCCAAAAATGACACTCTAAAGCTGCTGAAAGCGCCATCTGACTCTAGCGGTGGAAAGTATAAAGTTCCCGCGGCTAGATGTAGATGGCGCCACCGACTAATGATAAAGATGTCCGTCCCTATTATGTTTTTGGAGCAGGCCCCGCAAAACCTCCCTTGCCGAACGGCAAATGATAACTCTAGAAGACATATATATTCCCAACTCAATGATCTGCTCCCATTTTTCCATGTTTATAATACACCGTGTTAATAAATAAATTATGTAATCTTTTCAAAAATCCTACTCGACTTATCGCGTTGTCAGTGCAAATAATCTTGTTTCTACTCCATACCCAATTAAGAGTATCTTTTCTAGCCAATAGCGAAGCTCTATAATTGTAAACATTGTCTGCTTAAAGCGAGTGTCGGCGCGATCCTTGCCCCATGAGTTTGCTCCACCGCACGACGCTTAAAAACTGACTGAATGTGCTGCCATCTATAATTTTCAAGTTTGAAGTAACGTTTTTTTTCTAGCAGTCCTGGAAATAAGCTACTTTGTCTCCCCTCGCGTTTCACCCCCCCCCCTTTTACTCCGCGAGTAGAGGAATATAGCTAGGGCCCGCTTTTTAGGCCAATGGCGGGACATTAAGAGTACTTTTTCGAGAACTAGTTTAGTTACGTAAAATAGATTTAAACCAAAAAAAACTCGTTTTGGTTAGTTTGATAAAGCTTCTTTATTACTTATATTATACTCCGAAATACAAAATAGTATATGATTTAAACAGCCTATAGTAAAGAAAATCGTCTCTTTATGTCTGCCTTTGTCAATGGATTTCACAAGCGCCCGAATGTGATGATGAATAATAGAAATTAGTGGACTAAGTAATATTACGACAATATCGAATTTGCTTTTGATTACAATTACCGACCAAAACAAATCGATAGTCCGGTAGCGTAATCAGATGTATTACTTTCTGTGAGGTACATTATACCTGCCGAGTCTTAAAACGGCTAAAGCTGGAACCTAAGCGCTATCAGGCTTATACAAAACGTAACAAGAGCGTTTCAATCGTTAACGAATAAATTGCAGCCCGGCTACATTGAAAAAAGTTACAATCCCTGAAATATAAGTGGATGGATTAGTCGAATTACGCGTTATTATGTTAAATAAAAACAATCTTGATTAATTTCCCTTCTTGAAAATAACGACGATTATACTCAAACCATTTTTTCATGGAAGTTAATTATAATTTCTAGAAATCTGTATAGGAAAACAAAGGGCACAAAGGGTTGTTGCGTATCGTTTTAAATTTTTTTAAGAGGGGCACTAAAAACTGTGTGCTAAATGTGTACCGCATAAAACATAATAATAATGTTTTTAATCAAACACTAAAATTTGCGAAATAATAATCAGTTCGTTTGGAATTGCCTTCTGGAAATGCTTCCACAAGCTACTGACAGCCCTGGAATAAAGGAAAAGTTGTGTTAGAGGGCTTTGGATTTTATTATTATCCTTTATTGAAAAATATGTACAGCTGGCACTTTATATTATAGTATTTTACAAAATAAAACAATTTCACAATTGTGCCCCCCCCCAATATGGAAGGTGTTAAATGCGCATTTTTGGTGGGCAGTCAAGTGACGTCCTCACATCCCGCACGCGTCTGTACCAGGTCAAATTACAACAGGCTAAATTCTAGCCGCCTTAGCTGCATTTCTATAATTTTGGATTTTCTTGGACAAGAGACGAAAGGAGGAAAATTGAAAAAGATTCGCGATCGCGCAGACAGTTTGTTTGGTCAAATGGGGGAAAATAAAAACGAGGAATTGGAGGGGAAAGCACAGTTTCAGAGGCTATGAACGACACGAGTTAAAACTTGTGGCCGCTCTTCATGCCCTTACCCTTACATTATAGAAAAATTGAGCCGGGAAACAACTTTAACTACCCCCTCTAATGTGTAAACAGGTGTTAAAAAGAGAGTAAGGTCTATTTTCGCCCGCTATAGACATCTTGCGTTTATTTTGACCCCCTCGCCCCTCCAAAGGAGCTAAGCAACCTACAGATAGTACAAAATCACCCAAGCAAAGGGGGGATGAAACATGGGCATGCGATCATCATTCCCCTTTACAGGTCTGATTCAGTGGTTTCCCTACCCCCTTTTTGAAACTATTCCTATCCCCTTCTAAACTATTTACATCGCTCTTAGGAGTTTTATATTTTCCATTTTCTCATGGATATTTTCTCTGGCTACATTTCCGACTCGGTTTGGAAATGCGCCTATCTGGGGGAGGGTGGGATTGAAAGGGTCTTTGTTACAATATTATACGCAATTAGGGGTCAAATCCAAAAATAGTCTAAACGTTAATCCTTGATAAAATATTTTAAAAACAAATTTTTAATGATATCGGTCCCAATTGTTTACAGGTTTAGTACTTTTAATAATTCAGGGGAATATCTCAATAATGAATTTTTTTACACTTTGGGCGGATGAACCATTTTCGGTATTTTCAATGAAAATACCGAAAATTCTTCCCAGGATAGAAATAATTCTTACAAGTTTTTGTAGGAAGTAATTTTTCAAGGAAAAATATTTTAAGGATTTTTATACATGATCTATTTCGAAAAATAGCGCCACGAAGTTCACGAACTAAAATAAATGGTAAAGATATCTCATTTTGTCTTGAGGATGTCCAAATAATTTAAGGGTGCTGACAAGGTTCTTTTAGGAAGGTTATGCCGACGATGACGACAACGGAAGTTCCTCACAACTTGACTGTAATCGGCCATCTTTCTCCAGCACCCATGACGTCAGTGAAAAGTCTACTCAAACGCCAAAACGGCCGCAAATGCAAACAGTTAACCCTGCACCATTAGCCCTCAAACAAATAAAAAAATAGAACGTGGCGTCATTGAAAAGCGCTTGTAGCGCCAAATTGAAGGAAAAGAGACATTGTGACGTCATTGAAAAGCGCTTGTAGCAACAAATTGGAAAAAAAGAGACATTAATTCTGACGTAAAGTAAACTGCGAAATTTGAATACTGTTCTTTTGAAACATTAAAAAAAAATCACAGCAACAGTGAAATAGGGTATATGTTTAATCCGAAAAGAGATAACAAATGTATGTAATGAAATATTGTTGGTTTTACTGTCAGTCGAAGTACATTGTATACAATAAAATATGCCTTAACTGAATTATTATTTTCTTTATTAAAGTCACTCTTTAATATAACTGATATTACAAAATTTGCATTTCCAAATTGCGGTAAATCCTTTCCAAATTGAATTACCGCAATTAGGAAATGTAAATTTTGTAATGTCAGTCATATGAAAGAGTGATTTTAATAAAGATAATACTAATTCAGTTAAGGCATGTTTTATTACATATACAATGTATTTCGACTGACAGTAATATAATTAAAACCAACAATATATCACTGTTGCTGTGATTTTGTTTTTTAATGCTTCAAAAAAACAGTATTTAAATTTCGCAGTTTACTTTACGTCACAATTAATGTCTCTTTTCCTCCAATTTGTTGCTACAAGCGCTTTTCAATGACGTCACAATGTCTCTTTTCCTTCAGTTTGGCGTTACAAGCGCTTTTCAATGACGTCACGTTTTATTTTTTTTATTTGTTTGAGGGCTAATGGTGCAGGGTTAACTGTTTGCATTTGCGGCCGTTTTGGCGTTTGAGTAGACTCTTCACTGACGTCATGGGTGCTAGAGAAAGATGGCCGATTACAGTCAAGTTGTGAGGAACTTCCGTTGTCGTCATCGTCGGCATAACCTTCCTAAAAGAACCTTGGGTGCTGAGTACCTTGTTAACCCTCATATAAGGGCCGGGAGGAGAGGGGTAATTTAAGCTCTGTTATGACTTCAAAGACAATTGAGGGAGGGGCGGAATTTTTACAAATCCGCAAGCCACCTGTGCCTTTTCGCCCAGTGGGGGCGGTGAAAAAACAGAAAAGCTGTTACTACTATTGAGGTATAGCGTCCTTCCCCCAACCGTTCTTGTTGGCTTACTTACTCTTTGCTTTATGCAAGAATCCAACCATTATGTCCAATTTTAAACCCCACCCCTCTTTCCTACCCTAAAAAATTACAAAAGGACCATAAAAAGCGTGGCAGACAGGCTATTGTCCTTAATATCCATGAGAAAATAATCCAGAAAGTAGCCCTCCAAAAAGACATTTGAGAAATCTTATTCTACAACGACAAGTTGGCGAAAAGAGACCTCCCCGATAAAACTCTCTCTATCATAACTTCATTAGTTGCTGCAAGGTCACATTCCGTTTATTAGAGAGATAGTTTTGTGAAAGGGCGCATGGTCTAAAATATAGACAACAAATTACTTTCCCTCATGGGAAGGGAGAATGGGCATTGTATGGGTGAGAAAAGTAGGTGAAATTAGACCATATACTGCTAAAATAACTCTTAAAAGAAACCATATTATTTTCAAGGTTCCCTCCCCCCAATTTTCATTTTATACAAAAGAATAGAGAATATATAAAAATTAGATTTCACAGACTCAAATGCTTTCTTCAAGGTAAATCCCAAATGATAAAATTAAACATTTAGTGGGTTAAAATAGCTATTAAAATTCCATGATCTTTTCCCTGTTTTTCCTGACCTTTGGCAACCCTGATTCAAGATTTTTTCAAATAGCCTATTCTGATCAAAATGAGTCCCTTTCATTGACAACCTGAAACGATACTACTCTATTTTACGATTTTAAAAGAGTAATTTCATAAAATAAGACTTTTTACCTAAAGGGGAGGGATAGGGTACTATATTGTATTTTCATGTAGTAGTTTTTGCGTGGAAAAGACAAAGCAAAAATGACGTTATTTTCGTTTCCACGAATCATAAAAATAAATTCGTACTTTTTTGGCTTTGGTATTTAAAATTTTAGATTTGCTGTCAGTTGCAATTACTTAATAATATAGTTAGAAAATTTAGACATATGAAAATATAATTATTTCCCGTATTAGCAACCTGTGTTCCCAAGAGTTACATTACCTGTAAATAAAACTTTGTGGCTTGGCTCAATGATACTCTGAAGTTTCATTGTACTTCCTCAATGTTTGTTTTTTAATAGACTGCTGTATTTACAGTATTGTGTTGATATCGAGAGCCAATTTGTTTTTGAGAAATACACACCCTTCTTTGTGCTATGATAGGGGTCTAAATCAATCATCCAATAAACAGTATGGTTATATAATAATTATTTATCTATTCTCGGGCTCATTCCATAACTTAAATATGTTGAATTTCAAAATTAACCGAGTCAGAGCTAAACTGAAAAATACCATACATATGAATGCTCTCAATATACAGTTTCCCAAGAGAGACAAAGCTGATGGCTCACTCGAAATCGCGAAAGCTCACCCGAAATCGCGAAAGTTTTTCCCGAAATCGCGAAAGTTTTTCCCGAAATCGCGAAAGTTTTTCCCGAAATCGCGAAAGTTTTTCCCGAAATCGCGAAAGTTTTCCCGAAATCGCGAAAATTCAGTTACAGTATCACTTTAATTTTGGAGTACAAAGACCTGCTAATGAAAGTAGATATTAAATGGGCGTTCAAGCACAGGAGGTGCCAAGAGGTTCCGGAGGTGCCTGAGGTGCCAAAGTTTTTTTTTTTTTTGTTTTCATCCGGGTTTCGAACCTGGTACCCAATGTATGTGAAATAAGTACATTAGCAGACTACGCCATCTCCTCTTATCAACTTTTAAAATAATTTCCAATCAACTTTTAAAATAATTTCCATCCTTATCTATATTCTCAGTTCTTATCTCTATGTTCATATATCACTGAAAGTTTAAATGATAAGGCGCCAAATCAAATTTGAATCTATAACCTATACTGAAACCTCTTTAAGCCTTTACCGTTTTCGAATTTCGCGCGGTTCTCCTATCAGTAGTATCATGTTATCGACAAAAGTCTTTGCGTGTCCTATCTCAAAACACATCAGATAAATAAATTGATGGATATTCAAATACCTTAACAAATAACTAGAAGAATTTCCCCAAGTAAACATAACTATAAATTTAAACTGCAAATATACAAATATTATTGTAAATCAATATAGTAAATGCGGAAAAATACCCAAACAAGTTGGTGAGCACCACGATATCAAATTAAAATTGAAAAGTTAGGCCTAATTACAACGTGTATGAAAATTGAAATACCCTAATGATATATACAATTAAAGCTCGTGGTTAAACCCTACGCGTCATTGGTAAAAGCTATTTCACAACTTCAAACACGGACATGACACAGGGTATAAAGCTAGAATTAGATATAGTTATAGTCATTTTAATTTCCCTTCAATCGTATTCCAGTCGTCCACAAGAACACTAAAAATGTAAGTACCATTTCGCTCTTAAAATTAACTTAGAAAATATTTCTACCACCTTAAAAACTTTGAAATTATTAACTTAACCTAAATAACACGATACCCTTCTAAATAACTTAGTAATTTTTCTTCTTAATATCTTATTATTATAAACCCCAATTAACGTATTCGAGATCTCGTCAAGCAAATCAGTTACCGTCACCCCTGACTGTAAAATTAGACTTGGATTTACTGATGGGTACACTGGAATCAATCTCAGCGAGGAGGAGTACTTTCAAATATATCGAATGAGGGAAGAAATCTCTCAATACTTTCAAAACGAGGACGCAAGCCCCTCATCGGTTTTCCTCGAAGGATCAAACCATAAACAGGTGGAACAGTTCTATGGGAGAAACTCTTGGAACAACATCAACAAGTCGAGATCATGCTTAACGAAACTAAGAAAGTCTATCAAGCTATTAAGGAAATCGTCATTCTACAGCTAACGGGACTTATCAAAAACTCTTGCAATGGTTGTCTCATTGACCATCCATCGCAAAACAAACATGACTGCATAATACATGATTGGACAGAACGGGTAGAAATTAACTTTTCAAATGCTGTAAGTAATTAAAATATCCAATTAATTACCGAAATCTTTAATAATTCAAATTTTTTAAGTTTCAATTTTTGTAAGCAAATGGTGACTAAAATTATTTGTATTTCGAAACAATATTTGTAAACAAATAAAACTCTAAATTTCAAACTCACAAAATATGTCATTTCTTAATATTGATATAGTAAGCAAATAAAATTGAAAAATGTTTTTCCATATTCTGCTAAGGGAATAATTCACTGGGATAGGAGTCAATTATATATTTGTTTTCTCATCGTTTATTTCAAAATGGCTGCCGTAATTTCTAATCAAGGATCGATATTTCCAGAGTGTGATAAAGGCTAGGGTTTTCCCCAATTAATCAGTGACTCATTGTTTAAGATAAGAAAGGGTATAAATACTGAATTTTTCCAAATCGAAAACATTACAAGTTCCTGCTCTCTACAAGCAACATCATCTCCTCTGGTAATATTACAAGTCTTTAATTTTAAACCTAGTTACTTAGAAATTAGCTATAAAATGGTAATCTGCCATATTTGCGGGGCTAAGTTCGCCCATAGTAAAAGTTTACTTCGCCATGAACGAGAAAAACACGGAGATACTAAATATCCGTGTAGTATTTGCGCTCTGACCTTCACGAGGAAGGAGAACCTCGCCCGACATACCCTTACTCACCATGGAGCAGGTCTGCCGCAAGTAGCCAGCCCGAAACGTCGCTTAGACAACGTCCCTATGAAGGACGTTAAGAAGGCGAAGACAGACGAATCTCCACCATGGACCATCACCATAATGCCTGCTTCCCGCCCGGTTCCTGATACCAACACCGTCCCGTCAACGATCACCGGCCCGTTAACTTCCGCTCTATCTACCAGGACTAACGCTACATCCGCCACGAACGTTCCCGACGATCTAGAGAGGGGATTTCTGGAGAGCCAAAATGACGCGGGACTCAAAGAATTTCTCGATGACGAGGAATTTCCGATGGGGACTCTCAACAACCAGGAGATCGAGAAGTTACAGAATTTCATGCGGGAGATGGAAGACCGTGAAGCAGATGCCATCACACAGCCAGACCTCGCCACCCAGGATGTCCCTCACACCTTCGATCAATTAGAGAAGATGATAGCGTTAAGAAACGCTATCTTCTGCGCTCGCTTCACACCATCAGACACGGAAACGGACGCGGATGTTTTAGTCAATCGCCATAGATTAGCCCTCCTAAACTATCTTCAAGCAAAGTTAGCACAGGACAAAGGACTCAAATGGTATTTAACCATGCGAGTTCGGTACGTGCGTGAGCTCAATACGGGTGAGGAGGTGGAGTTTATCGCGTATCATAATAGTGACGTGCAAGTAATTTTGACTGCAGACACTATTAATCGTCAAATCGAAGCGTGCCTGGAAACTCTAAAACGGAAGATCGAGGAATTCCAAAAACGGGGGAGTGGATGGACCATAGACCGGATCTTATTTATGCAAGTAAATATTATTACATATTTACCTCTCGTCGGCGGAACTTTTATTGAACTTCCGAAAGTACTTGCTGATAAAAAGGCAATCACGAACATTAAAAACGAAGACAATCGGTGTTTTCTATGGTCTATTCTAGCTCATCTACATGCTGTAAAGATTAACCCTAATAGAGTGCAAAAACATATTCGATTCCAGGATGAGTTAGACCTCGCGGGAATATCCTTCCCATTTGAACTAAACGCGGAAAAATTAAAGAAATTCGAGGAAAATAACAATTTATCGGTTAACATTTTTTGCTACGAGAAGTTCGTTTTCCCTCTATACATAAGCGCGAATAGAGTTAAGAAAGCTCACCAAATCGATCTTCTTCTAATCACGAAAGGCGAAAAAAAAACATTTCTGCCTGATTCGCAGTCTGAGTCGACTACTCAGTAGTTTCACGAAACATAATCCATCCACACATTACTGCCGATATTGTTTATATCGTTTCGCTGGTGTGAATTCTGAACGTAATCGGGATGAGCACGTGAATGAGTGTTATATTCACGGACCTCAGAAGATCATCATGCCCACTAAGGAACCAGTATTGGAATTCCAGAAATTTGGATGGAGGCAAAAAGTAAGTTTGAAATTTTTATTTATTTCTATTTA
This sequence comes from Odiellus spinosus, assembly GCA_963920705.1. NCBI lineage: Eukaryota > Metazoa > Arthropoda > Arachnida > Opiliones > Phalangiidae > Odiellus > Odiellus spinosus. Next base: position 328,044 of record CAWUCO010000183.1, read on the forward strand.
TTATTTGTATTTTTTAACTCATTTTTCTTCTATGGAACAAGTTTGCCATTTTCGCCGACTTTGAGGCAATTCTCCCTAAAGTTTCGACTTGTATGCCCGACTCCACCCTCTCCTCTACAACCACACTGGCTCACCATGTGTCGTGTGGGTTCAGCTATGTCATTATTAGCCCGGATGGTACACCTTCAAAACCCGTGACGTATCGGGGGGATTTTAGCCGAGGAAAAGATTTTAGTCGAGAAAATCAAGGAGAACGTCCCAATGCATCTAACCCTGGCGGAAGAAGTGGCTTTCACGACTTCGAAAACTTCCTACGTTTGTAGTAAATGATTCACCTTAACCGATTACAAAGTCCGTGACCATGACCATACTGACGGGTCATTTCGAGGAGCAGCCCACAACTCCTGCAACTTAAAATTAAAGCCGCCAAAGTTTATCCCGGTTTTCCTCCATAATCTATCCAAGTAAATGTTTTTAATTTTTTTTCAATTTTCAAAATTTTATTTTATTTTTTTTTCAGTTACGACGCCCATTAGATCGGGATTATCAAGGAACACGAGATCAAATGTATTCCTAGCTCCAGCGAAAAGTACATAAGTTTTTCGCTAGGTGGCCTACGCTTCCTCGACACTATTCGCTTCATGCCGGCGTCCTTAGAAGCCTTGGCGTCAAACCTCGCTAAAGGCGGAACCGGCAAGTTCCCGTGCATGAATAGTATCTACCGGCCGGACGAAGTTTAACTCCTACTACGCAAACAAGTCTATGCGTACGACTACATGGACAGCGAGGCGAAGTTTGACGAGCCTCAATTACCGCCCAAAGATGCCTTCTTCAACACGTTGACTGACGAACATATCGACGACGCCGACTACGCCCACGCCCAAACAGTATGCAAAAAATTCAATATAAAAAATCTAGGTAAGTTAAATATATATATTGCTAGGTTAGGTTAAAGAAATAATATTTTTCATATTTTAGGAGAGTATCACGACTTGTACGTCCAGTCTGATGTCCTACTTTTGGCGGACATTTTCCAAAACTTCCGGACCATGTGTATGGATTATTACGGTCTCGACTGTACACACGCCTTTACGGGTCCGGGATTCGCTTGGGAAAGCGCTATGAGTATGACTGGCGTCAAGCTGGAGTTACTCCTGGATTTGGATATGCACCTTTTCATCGAGAAAGGAATACGTGGCGGAGTCGCGATAATTAGCCACAGGCTGGCGAAGGCAAACAATAAGGATTTGCCGGAGACGTACGACCCGAAAAACCCAGCAATTACATCGCCTACTTGGGAAAGATAATAGTTAATTCTATTCTGAAAAAATATTAATTCATATTATTAGATTGCAACAATCTGTATGGGACGGCAATGTGCGACTATCTACCCATACGTGGTTTCAAGTGGATTCAGCCCTGTCCAGACTTCGAGGAGGAGATTATTCTAAACCACCCCGGCGATGACGAAACCGGATATATTCTGGAGGTCGATCTCGAATATCCCGAACACTTGCATGACGAGCATAACTGCTGGCGCCGGAGAAACGAGTCATTTCCACCGGCGAATTATCACCTTACTCCAAGGACCAGTTGAAAGAACTCGGTCTAAAGGAGAAGGACAGTTTTCCGAAACTCGTGCCTTCGCTCCATAAAAAGGAGAAATACGTCGTTCACTACAGGAATCTCCAATACTACGTCTCAAAGGGGATGATAATCACGAAAATTCATCGTGTTTTAACATTCACACAAGGACCGTGGTTGAAACCTTTTATAGATTTCAACACGGAGAAGCGGAGGATGGCCACCAACGACTTTGAGAAAGATTTCTTCAAGTTGATGAACAACGCAGTCTACGGTATGTAACCTAACCTAATTTCAACTAACCTATCTTTCACAGGCAAGACGATGGAAAACTTAAGGAATCGAATCAATTTCGATCTCGTGCAGACTCCGGAACGGGCCATCAAGAAGGCAAGCTCGCCGACCTTCAGACGATTCACGATCTTCGAGAACTATCTGGTGGGGATTCACCGCAGCCACAAAGCCCTTACGTTGAATCGCCCAATATATACTGGATTCGCCATCTTGGACCTGTCCAAGCTATTGATATACCGTTTCCACTATGACGTCATCCGAGCTCAATACGGGGACGCGGCGAAGTTACTTTTCACCGACACTGACTCGTTAACCTACCAGATCGAGACTGAAGACCTCTATCCGGACTTTGCCGCAAAGACTGACTGCTACGACTTTTCCGGATACCCTAAGAACCATCCGCTATACAGCGACGTCAACAAGAAGGTGCTAGACAAGTTCAAAGACGAACTCGACGGAACCCCGATCCAAGAATTTTGTGGACTTCGTCCGAAAATGTATTCTATACTCTCGGCTAAAGGGGAGAAAAAGACGGCAAAGGGTATCTGTCGAAGAGTCGTAAAGAAGAAAGTCCGCCACGCTCAATACAAAGAGTGCCTCCTCGAGCGAAAACTTACAGTCGAGGAGATGAAACGAATCGTAAGCAACCGACACGAACTTACCACCATTAGGCAGACGAAACTCTGTCTTAACCCCTGCGACGACAAGCGCTACGTCATAGACGGCATTTCAACCTTGGCTCATGGTCACTTCAAAATTCCGTAGGAATAGTTTTTATAACTTGTATATATATATATATATATTTTAATTGAATATTTTTTTTTGTATAATAGAATGTTTAATATGTTGAATTGAAGAACGTGTATATTTTTCTGAAAAATAGTTTTTATTTATTTTCTATTGTGAATAATTGAATATGTGATTAACATTAAAAAAAAGTATGAACCAAAACGACCAAAACTTTGAAATTATTTATATTTAAGCCTACTTTACTTAGAACCCTAAACCAGAGGTCAGGGCGAAGGGGTTTTTTGATATACAATATAAAATGGTATATCAATATTAAGAAATGACATATTTTGTGAGTTTGAAATTTAGAGTTTTATTTGTTTACAAATATTGTTTCGAAATACAAATAATTTTAGTCACCATTTGCTTACAAAAATTGAAACTTAAAAAAGTTGAATTATTAAAGATTTCGGTAATTAATTGGATATTTTAATTATTTACAGCATTTGAAAAGTTAATTTCTACCCGTTCTGTCCAATCATGTATTATGCAGTCATGTTTGTTTTGCGATGGATGGTCAATGAGACAACCATTGCAAGAGTTTTTGATAAGTCCCGTTAGCTGTAGAATGACGATTTCCTTAATAGCTTGATAGACTTTCTTAGTTTCGTTAAGCATGATCTCGACTTGTTGATGTTGTTCCAAGAGTTTCTTCCATAGAACTGTTCCACCTGTTTATGGTTTGATCCTTCGAGGAAAACCGATGAGGGGCTTGCGTCCTCGTTTTGAAAGTATTGAGAGATTTCTTCCCTCATTCGATATATTTGAAAGTACTCCTCCTCGCTGAGATTGATTCCAGTGTACCCATCAGTAAATCCAAGTCTAATTTTACAGTCAGGGGTGACGGTAACTGATTTGTTTGACGAGATCTCGAATACGTTAATTGGGGTTTATAATAATAAGATATTAAGAAGAAAAATTACTAAGTTATTTAGAATGGTATCGTGTTATTTAGGTTAAGTTAATAATTTCAAAGTTTTTAAGGTGGTAGAAATAGTTTCTAAGTTAATTTTAAGAGCGAAATGGTACTTACATTTTTAGTGTTCTTGTGGACGACTGGAATACGATTGAAGGGAAATTAAAATGACTATAACTATATCTAATTCTAGCTTTATACCCTGTGTCATGTCCGTGTTTGAAGTTGTGAAATAGCTTTTACCAATGACGCGTAGGGTTTAACCACGAGCTTTAATTGTATATATCATTAGGGTATTTCAATTTTCATACACGTTGTAATTAGGCCTAGCTTTTCAATTTTAATTTGATATCGTGGTGCTCACCAACTTGTTTGGGTATTTTTCCGCATTTACTATATTGATTTATAATAATATTTGTATATTTGCAGTTTAAATTTATAGTTATGTTTACTTGGGGAAATTCTTCTAGTTATTTGTTAAGATATTTGAATATCCATCAATTTATTTATCTGATGTGTTTTGAGATAGGACACGCAAAGACTTTTGTCGATAACATGATACTACTGATAGGAGAACCGCGCGAAATTCGAAAACGGTAAAGGCTTAAAGAGGTTTCAGTATAGGTTATAGATTCAAATTTGATTTGGCGCCTTATCTAAACTTTCAGTGATATATGAACATAGAGATAAGAACTGAGAATATAGATAAGGATGGAAATTATTTTAAAAGTTGATAAGAGGAGATGGCGTAGTCTGCTAATGTACTTAACTCACATACATTGGGTACCAGGTTCGAAACCCGGATGAAAACAAAAAAAAAATTGGCACCTCAGGCACCTCCGGAACCTCTTGGCACCTCCTGTGCTTGAACGCCCATTTACTATCTACTAATGAATCTTTCAGTTTTGAATTTTATAGCAATATTCCAAATTGATTTTCAAACTAATAATTAAGTTAATGACGAATAAACATTAAAAATAAGCAATTAATTTGCTCTTTTGGTTAGTTAGAGGTTTTTGAACTTAGAGCTTTTACAGAATAGTTTGGTGGTAAACAGTTCTTTGTTAATCTAATATTCCAATTGATCTATATCAAAATACATTGGAAATAGAATGAGAAAAGTTTTACTCTCAAATTGGCAAAATAATTAAAACTTTATAAGAAAATACATAATAGCTGTGGAGCCTTGAGGAGAAATTTGGCTTTTTATCGTTGTTGCTAATGCGGGAAATAATTTTCTACTTTAGTTAAATTTTTTACGTACTCTTTTTAAAAACAACATTCTAAATCATTTGATTACGTAATTGAACCAAAGTAACAAAAAATATGAAGAGACCTATTTTGTGAGATTACTCCTTCAAAATCTTAAATGAACAGCAATAACTGTTCTTGTAATTCGAAATGAATTATTACCAATTTTATTGGCCAAATTTATTTTCGTGCACATGACAATCTTTATTTATAAAGGCGTATTCTGTAATATTATAATTTGTTTATATCTTAAGATTTCATACCTTTATTACTATGCCTAGCCACTTTTAATAAAATTCGGAGAAAGATAGTAGAGATTCAGGCACTCTATGGTCAAAATTTCAAAATTTTCCAAAACAATTAATAAACCTAACAAATTTTTGAACTTTGAAGAAATCCTGGCACCCGCCAAAGACTCTATGGGAATAAATTAGCAGAATAATTAATTAAATTATATTTAAATAAACATTAAAATACTTAAAATTACTTGAAATAAGTAAAAACATTTTGATTTTCACGCTAATCAGCCTCGTCCTTCGTAAACCAAACTCCGGCGAAGGCCGCCGCGGCCGCGCGGAAACTCGGAGGCGGAAGTCGGCTAAGGCCCCTACCGTCCAAGTTTCAAGTTTTTAGAACATGGCCTAAATTTTAATAATCCTGACCAGTGACCACCATTCATTCAAAAGATTCTGAAAAAATTTTTTGATTAGTATTTATATTGTTAATTTATAGTTTAAACATAATTTAGCAACTTACAAACAATTCGAATTTCATTCGTGGTATCGTAGCCGCGTAATAAGAGCGCCGCTGCCAGACCGATTTCAAGAGTAAAACTTAAAAGTTAAAACGGAAAGAGAGAAACAGCCGGTACAGCTGAGCTACCAAGACAGACGCGACAGAAAATGGACTATTTAGCGAGACGAGTTAGCAGGCTACCGTTTTCATTCCGTTGTATGTCCAATTGAAGCCCCAGTCTAAGTTTTTGTACACACGTGACACATTTTATCCAATCATGGGACTTAGATGAAAAGGTCCATTTTTCAAATTTACAAAAAAATTACTACATCTAGCGGTTGAAATCGTAACTAAATCAAGCAGACGCTCGCTTTAAATGAAGATTTTTTAATTTAGAAACACTAGACTCTTGCCTTTTTAGCAGAACTTGTATTTTAAATATTAAATTTTAAAGCGAGTGTCGGCGCGATCCTTGCCCCTTGAATTTGCTTCACCTCACAACACATAAAAACCGACTGAATGTGCTGCCATCTATAGTTTCCTGTAACGTTTTTTTTCTAATAGTCCTGGAAATAAGCTACTTTTTATCCCCACACTTTTCACCCCGTCCTGAGTAGAGGAATGTTTGATTTTGTCGCTAGGGGTTGATTTTTAAACCAATGGCGGGATATTAAGGAATTTTTCCGAGAAGTACACAGTATAGTTATGTAAAATAGCTCTCAATTAAGAAAAAAATGACATTGGGTTAGTTTATATAAGCTTTTTATTACTTTCAATATACTCGGAAATACAAACTAGGGCAATTGAAAGCATAGAATAGAGTAAAATCGCCTCTTTACGAGTGCCTAGGTTAATGGATTACACAGGGACCAGGCATGATGGTGAAGAATGAAAATTAGTGGACAAAGTAATATTACGATATCAGATTTAGAACTGTAAAATTTTTGCTTCTGATTTGAATTACCGCCCAAACGGCTAGATGATGATGGCTAAGTATTCAGGTAAAATATTTTTGGGATTTCTGTTGAGTTGTCATATGCAATACTTTCTGTTTAGTACATAATATCTGTCAAAAGTCCTAGAGGCAATTTTCATAAAAAGGCCGGAGCCTTCGTGCGATCAGCTAGATTGCACAGGCAAGTGCCAATCGCTAACGAATAAATTGCACTCTGAAATAAAGTTATGATAGCTCTCGGAGATATAAGCTGATGATTAGTCATTATTCAAGATGCTGTTTCTTCTAAATCATAAATCGGTTATAATTTCCATTCATGCATGCCCTTTCACCATAATATAAGACATGGCAAACACAAATGCATTATTATATTAAATAAAATCAAACTGGCTTAGTTACCCTTTTTGAAAACAAAGCGAATAACGACGATTGTATTCTAACCATTTCGTCATGGAAGATATACTTTTCTAAAAAACAGTGTAGGAAAATAAAATGGACACAGGTTTGTAGAGGACCGTACTTAATTTTTAATAAAGGGCACTAAAAACGAAGTGCTAAATTTGTAGCACATAAGTTAAAAAGCATTAAATTAGTAACACATAATAAGTTAAAAAGCATGATACACCAAATATTTGTTGTTTAAATAAATATGTTAGGAAACCAACAACTGGGGCCGAAAGAAATCTTTTACTAGAGAATTATCGACCATGATATAATGTGATGAAATTAGAGATTTAGAGGTATTAAATAAGAATACTTGAGTTATGAAGGCAAATTTGGTTTGAACATTTAACGGTAACCAAAGGACAATGGGAAAAGGCTTCGTTATATAAGGAAAAAACCCCCAGCAGTTGGTGGAAAAACTAAATACGGTATAGATATATTTCAAAAGCTTTATGCTCGTGACAACGCGCGCAGTTGAACGGATACTTGAATGATTTTTTTTAGACATTATGGTTGAAACTCGTTACAATATTGGGTGTCGTCAATCATTAGAAAAGGTATTTTCAGTAAGGTTATCCAATGATGGTATCTATAAAAAAATACCGTAATAATCATAAGGTATAATCTTAAACCTACCTGTCCCGTTTCTGTTTTTGTATGGCTCTGGTTTTTTGTCTGTTTTTCCCTTAATTCCTCCTTTGAAAGTCCTGCCACCATGCGACGCGTTTTTGATATGGGTGATCTTCTTGCAACGGAATCTTTTTTGATATCCAACAAGACCGCTGTTATTTGGTGAACCCGGCAGGATTCAATGTTATGGGCTGATCATCATTTGTAATGCAATTTTGATTTCCTAAAAAATTCAGTCTTTAGCCAATCAAAACGCTCTATTTTCCCATAGAAATAACATTAAAATAGACTTTTTCGAGGACAAATCCAATGATTGACAGAACTAAAAGACCATTGTTATCAAACCGAATAGTTTTCAATTCGTGTTTGAAATTAATCGTGATATAGAACTCGAGGCAAATCGAAAAGTTTTATAAGAAAAAGAAAGGTGGGGAATTTGTCATTTTATAGTGATCAACCATTTTACGAGCAAAAAACTAAAGTATATACTTGCGAAATTCCCCTCGGTACCTACACGTTAATAGAAGACGTTTTTTCTGCCATGAGTGCGGCGTTACCCCCCGACGTTATTTCAAAAAGTATTCAGTTTTCTGTAAATAAAAACGGGACGGTAAACGTTTTTTACGATAAAACTATTTGGATTTGTTTTCATTACGTCTCTCATCCTGACGACCACCTTGGGGGGTTAGGCGATATGTTATTTTTTCATATCAATCAAGATGCCGTTTACAAAGAAGTGACGAGCGAGTATCCCTACGATTTACAAAGAGGCATTCATATTATGTATATTTATAGCGATATAATATTACCGCAATTAACGGGTGACACCGAAACCATGTTGCTAAGAGCTCTAAAAATTTAAAATTCCAGCCCAGAAAATAATGATCAAAAGGAAGCTAATTTTTTAAACATAGATTATCATCCTTTACGGCTCGACTCAAATCGAATTATAGAAATTGAATTAAAAACGGATTTTAACGAATTAATCCCCTTTACAAATAAAGGTCGAACGCTAGTAAAGCTTCATTTTATAAAGAATCGTCATTATGGATATCTCGAGAATTACACCTCGCAACAAAGGGGAAGTGGTATCCGGGGTTTCCACGGTGGGGTTTAACAATCAGGAAGAGGTTTGGGTTCAATTTTTTTGTCTTTATTAAAATATGTCACACCAATTTTAAAACCGTTAGCTTCAAATTTGGACCCTGAAGCGTTAAGCATGAGTCATAACATTCTTAAGGATATTCAAGGCGTAATGGACCCAAAATCCAGTTTAAAAAGGAACTCGCGGATTGCCGTAGCCAACTTGATAAATATAGTTGTAAATAAGTAGTTAGGACCCGCTATTCGAGCGCAACATTACAGAAGGCAGGAAGGAGAGTTACGAGGGTCTTTTCGCGATATATATATATGTTTAAAGGTTTTTTTTTTCATATTATATGAATGCCACCCGTAATCTTGATACAGAATACCCATATTATATGAACGACATCCGTAATCTTGATACAGAACCACGTAGGTGTATATATGAAGACTCTCTTACCATTGTAAGCCATTGGATGCTGCATCATGTCCATGTTATCACCGAGCGAGGATAATTTTTTTATGACGTTACCTAGTAACGCTTCTATGCATATTTATCCTGACAATACTAAAACTAGTTATAAAACGCAATTAGCAACGACGTTAAATTTAGAAGATGGTAAATGGGAAGCTGGGGTGTCGGAAGTAACTATGCCATCCAAATGGGATAATATTACGGATCGGTATAATGAGTTTACTGTTAGATACGTTGATTTGTATTACGAGTATAAAACCTTTTTATTTGAGATGAAGGAAGGAGGTTTGATTGAAGGAGATAAATATAATATTATGTTTATATACGATACCTTGTTAGAGCTTCTAAACATTATACAAAGCAACATGGTTTGGTTGATAAAATTAAGTTTTTTATAGCGAGTACATTTGGTGGTAGTAAATACTTTAATGTTGGATTGAATGACTCTGATATATCTGTTAAATTCCCGCCAGTGTATACCAAGATTTTAGGTATACCCCCTGATAAGACTAATGTTTGGTTGAGCGGTAAATATACACACGCATTTGCATTTATTGATTTCAGTGTTAAAGATATAGATCTAAGAAATGTTCTACCTATCGAGGTTAGATATAAAGCGAAAACGGATGATGCAACCCTTAATATAGATTTAAAGCGGGGTTCGTATGAAAATATAGAAGTAGTTTTAGTGGAAATGATTTATTGTTTACCGAATAGAATGCGTCCTTACTTTGAGTTTAAACATAATAAAAACGGAACGGTGAAACTTAAATGCGGTATAGGATTCAAGCACGTCCCGGATAATGAATTAACAACCGAGCAAAGAGAATACTTGGATATTTTTGCCGTTAAATTTAGTAAAGATAACCCCGGGTTAGGAAAGATGTTAGGTTTCGACGATAATCTCCTTGGTACGTATCTGGTTAATAATACCGATAGTCAATTCGTGGCTGATTTAAATAGAGGCATCATGAGTTTATTTATTCATACTAACCTCATCTATCCACAGCTGATAGGTGACGCTTGGGGTGGCTTAATTCGAATAATTAGTCGACCAGAAAATAATAAAGATAGCATACCTCATTATATAATTTGTAATCCGATAAATTACTACCCTCTACGTGTCTCTAATTTTAACGTGATTGATATTAACATCACTACCGATTCCGAAGCGAAAATACCTTTAAATCTGGGAAAAACCGTTGTTATTTTACATTTTCGAAAAAAAAAAAGATAATGTCAGGGGTAAAAAATCCGTATTATTCGTACTATGTACGTCGAGCCGGTGGAGGCTTTCAAGGTGCCGTCTTCCAACGCGGTCACGGAATAGGTTCGATATTTAAAAGTCTAGTTCGTTTCATTACACCAATTTTTAAACCGGCTGTTAAAGCGATGGGAAAAGAAGCGTTGGGTATTGGAACTCGCATGTTCGGTGATATACAAGCGGGTCAGGACCCCAAAAGTTCATTCAAGAGAAACCTGAAACTCGAAGGATCTAATTTATTACATCAAGCGGGTAATAAAGTAGCCCAATATGGTAGCGGTAAACGCAAGAGAGTAACTCGAAAAAAAAGATTAAAAGAAGAAAAACAGATTTTTTACATTAAAAAGAAGAGTGTTAACTGATTAACCTTCCATTTGTTGTTCACGATGGAAGGAATGATGTCCCAATTAGATTTGTTCTCTGAACCCCTTAGCAATTACAATATCGTAGGAAGTAACGATGTTGAGTTTAAAACCATTAATACGATAACTGATGGTGGACCGCTTGAATTTTTACCTCCCCGAGTGAACTTGTTCACGGGGAGGTTTTACGTTCGTCGTGTCTGTGTGTCTGTGTGTCTGTGTGTCTGTGTGTCTGTGTGTCTGTGTGTCTGTGTGTCTGTCACTTCCGGTGTAAGCGGATATCCTGTGTAACCGGATATCACGTGACCTAGCACGTAGAGCAAAAATCTTGGGACTCAAGACGTAAACATGCCATTTTATCGTTCAATTCCGTTCAACGGGAATTCCTATAATCAGGCTGCCACATGGATAAGCTTCAGGTGTCGTGCGATTTTATGCAACCGTGGACGTCTCCCATTGCATATTATCGCCTTCCACCATCCACATCAAACCTCGATGCTGGGCAGTTGAAGGCGATTATACACAATGGGACGTCTCCCACTGTTATAATCACCTCCGACCATCCAAACGCACCAAGGTCCAACCTTCAGTTTCCGATCTCAGCGGGCCATATTAGCGAGGCGTCCCTCACTAATATGGTCCACATCAACCATCAACTCGCCCCCTCTACGGGTCAGATTTTCGTTCGTAGCTACACTGAGCGCCTGGTGTAATAACTACCTCCAGACATTGAACAGGGGGTGGGTTCCCCTTTCTTCACAGCTTTAAGTTACAGATACCTAATAATGTTTTTCGATCGCCTTATATACCACTTTTTTTACACTAACGCGTTGTAGCCTTATGGCGTGGTATCTTTCAGTGAATTGAAACGAAATGCTCATTTAAACTATAATTAAAATTTCTTAAATTACTTAACTTAGTCTAATTAATAATTTCGCTGAAAATTAAATTAAAATTAAATGTTATTTTAGAAGATATTTAAGAAATTGTCTAAGAATTTTGTGAAATTTGTGTGTTCAATACCAGCTCGAGTTGGCAGCACGCGTTAAGCTATTTTCCATGTACCATTTAGTCCAAAAACATAGGTATAAAGGTATTGTAGGCTTAGGCTTGCTGCAAACTCAGGGTGGATTGGAAAACTAATACAGTTCAACTTCTACGCATATGGAAGTAGTCTTGTTTTTTATCTATTTTAATTGATTGATTTAATTTTTTAGCTTAGCCTCAGTTATTAAAATGTGTAGGTGTTTTTTTTTATTTTGTTTATCGCATATATAAAAGCGTGAAATACTATTTCGGCCGTCAGAGAAAAAGCTGGGATCGAAGAGCTGGTTACCTTTTCGCTCGCCGTACCAATTCACTAGTGTGATGGTAATTCGACAGCGGCTCTTAGCTGCTTCGACTGGCGTTTCTCTCCGTGGAGTGATACCTCCTTTACCTCGGTGTCGAGGAGAGCTAATACACGTGTGTTTGGGCTTCGTACTTGTACATAACCTTAAGGCCTGCGTAAATTTGGGTGATTTGCACTTGACTTTTGGAGCGAATGTACCCGTATATCTAACTTAAACTTCTCCATTACCTACTTTGATTTTCATGTACTTGAGTTCCGTGACTGGAATGTGCTTTAAACCCAATCTTTAATAATTCGCCATTGAATTACAAACCAACTATTACCACGTAGGATAGGAGACATGATAATTGAGGTCTACATGTTGAATAACCTGCCACAAACTTGTATTTAATAGAATAACCGGCCGAGTACAGGGACTGGAAGTCTGCAACAGACTTCTAGTATTATTTTTTTCTTTTCGGCTGAATATTGAGAGAATTAGCTTTATGTACCGGGATAAACTTACTTCCTAGCGAAGCTGGAAACAATGTATTGGGACTTTGTTATAAGAACAAGTTTCTAGCACCTGCTTTCAATTTCATTTTTTCAATTGCTCGCGTGTTTGCTATATTTGCGAATTTGTTTCGCACGAAAATGCCGCGTATACGCAAGGGTATAATTCACAAGAAACGCTGGATTTGAAGTAAATTCTTCATTAATATTTGCAATTTCTCGCGCAAAACGCCATTAATGTCTAGGCGACTTCCTTGCATCTATCGCGTCTAATGCGCTCTCTTAAGGATATTAATTGGTGCATTCACGTCATTAGCGTAAAGATATAGATTTACGAAGAACGCGTGCTGGTATGTTTGGTAGATCTAAATGGCCAAAACGTTAGAGTTCTAATTTTTTTTTTTCAATTTCTCCGAATGTCTAAAGTAAATAAGTGCGTGTAAACAAGCTAAGCTTCAATTTTGCACACCTTTAAAGCATAATAACGTCATTTAAGCAAAGGAACATATGTGTATTTGTGACTTGCGTAAAATCGAGTTCATCAGCACGCGAGTATGTGTAGCCCACTAAATTTCAAGTCCGAAACCACTTTACGCGTGCAAAATATCAAAGCGATTCTGATATTCTTGGGAAAATCAGTTTAATGTATGGGGAAATACTGTAATTTTCTGGCAAATTTTCGAACAGTGGCCTAAGAATTGGTTTTAATAACTAGCACGGGTTTTCAAATTAATATTTTATAAGCCTCGCACGTTTCCAAATGTATTTCACGCGAAATTGTTGCGTGTACGCATGCGCAGATCGAACCAGGTTATTTATACCACAATTTACAGTTGACTAACATTCTTAAACCGGATTGACATTGAATTTTCTTGTGTTTTAATTGGTATATATGATATGGTTCACCCTATAGTGAAATGTAGACCGAGTGGGGAAAAGAATCACGTGATTGGATCTCTTAATGACTGCTAGTTTTAGTTTCACACTTTTCCCCACATGAAATTAATGTTTATCCCAATTAAGTATAGTAGAACTATGCTTTTTAATGCCTACTGTCGTTTATTTTCGGTGACGTTTTAGCTAGTGTGTAGTCACGTAAAATAACGTTTGTTTCACAACTTGTGTTGTATACTGAAGCCATTTATAGGTTCAATTTGATATAACATTTTGCCTTTTCACGTTACTTGGTCTACAAATACTCTACAACCGTCAAAATTCTGATATGGTTTTAAAAGAAGAACCTTGACCTTGTGTATTTAATCTCATATCGAGATTAAATGTTTTTCGCATCTAATTTTAATTGGTTTATCAATATGTTATTTGTATAGATATTTTTTTTAAGATTTTATATTTTTTAGATTAAAATAAATTTATTATTCAGGAAGATTTTGTAGAATCTAGTTCTCAGGATTACCGGTGTTGAAAATTTATTTTGCTAATGTTATCTTGATGTCTGTGTTTTCTGCCCGCTATTTGGTAGTGGTAAGATTAATATTTTAATTTTAATTAATTGACTTATTTGGCGTTTATTTGATAATTTGCTTTACTTAAATTGTTCGTGTAAGGGCTATTTTACATATTACCAAAGATTGCTAATTTCAGTTGTCTTAATTCTGATTTTCTCCACTATAAAACCAAGAAACATTTCCGATTTTTTTCATAATCGAAATAAGCCGTGTACAGTGATCTTCGAGACGAGAGGAGACGAGGCCAGACCAGACGAAAGAGAGCTATAATGACTTAAGGGAGATAATCAACCAGCGTAGAATGTTATCACCATTTGAAATCAACAGAGCAGCGACACGGCTTTCATTTATCACAAGAAAGAGACGGCCCGGCTACGAAGAATTGAAACGTGCAAGCAGTTAGTGTTTTCGGACTCGACATATGAGAAATCTACAGTCAGTAAAAGCTCGGCAGTTCTTCATACGGCCTCGTAATTGTAAACATAAAAGGAGCTATTCTAACGGTGTGGAAATTAGTCTACTTTCAGTCTTTTAAGATATTTTTTTATCATAGGAGTGGAAGCTAACGTCTTGTAACCGGTTTGGAAAATAACCTCTCAACCAGCTCAATCCTTGGATTCTTCCAATGACTGGGATCACTTGCATGATGAATATATCAGTAATGGTCCTCTATTAGCACGTCAAAACAAGAATTTTAGACGAAAACTGTACCGGAAGTAATTGTCGATCATCTACCGAAAATGGGTTGTAAATGGAACATTCAGTCTACAATATTTCTTGGTTTGTCTAAGAGGAACTTGCTACAAAATCTTCGTCGTTTTAATTCCTTGTCTTCATTGCCATCCCAGACTAAATCCTTCGTCTTTATCAAATCAGTGGATTATCTCAAAGATAATCACACAGTACCGCCTATGCTCTAATGATAATTTATATTATAAGAAAATGTATTTTACATATTTATTTAGAAAATAAATTTCATTTGGTGTGTCTATTAAGTAATCTACGCCATGCCGCATATAATTATGCGTAACGCAGGACATTTCAATTGGTGTGTATATTAAAGAGTCTACGACCTGTCGCATGTAATTATGGGTAACGCATGACACACTTTTGCATTCTCTGTATCCTTGAGGTTAAGGGAAAATACTTATATTCCGTAAAATAGAGAATAATAATTGGAATGCACGCTGGTTCCTCTATTCATCCAATACTCTACATTTCTTTTCATCTTTTATTTTAGGTAGGGTTAGGTTAGATTACTTTAACGTCGGGCTCGGGGAGGTTATATTTTGGTTTCCCAACTTGTTTATACCTGGTAACGATGGAAATTACACTGATTTAACAAAAACCAAATTTAAAATTGAAGCTAAAATGGTACAGCAAAATGCCAACGGTGGTTGGGAGGATATTAGAACGGCAACCCCCAGAGTAGGTCCCGTTAACCTAACGCAATGGGCTCTATTTATCAAGGGGAAGTCTCGTTTAATGATACACCCGTCCAATCATTGAACACTGTCTTTCCTTACTCGGCTTATACAACGGCTCATTTAAGTTTCGGAGAAGACGCGAAAAAAAACCAATTGCGTTTACAAATGTATTACAAAGATAAGTTCTTGACAGGTGATGACATATTTCACGCTGATAATACGGGTATGAAGAGTAGAAAAAACAGAACCGATTCATCACGAACAATCGTAATGATCGGTGTTCCCCCCTTTGATGTTTGTAAACTGAATAAATTTTTGATAAATAACGTTGATGTTAAATATAAATTTATCCGCTCCTCGAATAGTTTTCCGGTTGTATCTATACCAGCAGCGCCAGCGCAAGGCGCGGCTCCGGCCGTTATTAATTATAAATTTATTATCACAGACGCGTCCCTCTATGTTCGAAAAATTAAAATCAATCCCGATGTTATGTTAGCTCACGCCATGGTTTTGGAAAAATCAAACTGCATTTATCCCATTTATCAAACGTTAGTTAAGTACTTTAATATTGAAAGCGGAAATAGCGACACGGTAAAAGAAAATTTATTCCTTGGTCGAGTTCCGAATAGAGTAACAATAGCCTTCATGAAAACAACCGGTTTCAACGGTGCTTTAAACGAAAACCCCTTTGATTTTAAGAATTTAGGGATTTCACAATTATACTAATCGGTGGGTAATAAAAATTACCCCGATCAGGCCTTTCAACCAAAGTTCGATAACAAACAATGGACTCGCGAATGAGTATATTTACATCAACCGATACTTATGGAAAAAATAGAGGAAATGATATCACCTACGAGGACTATGCCAAGGGTAACACTTTCTTCGTGATAGATTTAACTCCGGAAGAACAAGCCGGTTCAGAGCATAATTCTATAGCGCAAAATGGCAGTGTACGATTAACTATTAAATATAAAACACCATTAACCTTCTCCGTGACGTGTATAATCCAAGCCGAATTTGAGAACCAAATATTAATCACGAAAGATCGAAACATTCTTTACAGGTTAGAGTAAGAGGATGGATAAATATATTTACCTCGTTAACCGTAAAGATTTGAATTTGGTTATAGCTGTGCGCGATAATATTAGAACGGTATCCTTTGTTTCGTCTCGGTGGAACTTTGACGTCTTGAAAAAATCAAACGAAATATAAGAAAGAAGAAGCGACAAACACGAATCAATATAATCTTATCCGTTCACCATGCAAGAACACGAACATTGCCTCTCCGAAAAACAAACTATCGGGATAAACGAGTCGGGTATTTTTATTCGCCGAAACGACACAAAGACTAGCGTAACGCTTAATCAAAGCGTTTGGGATAGCATCTGGTTATGGGATGAAGACATCGAAGCCTTTTTCGAAGATACGATACATCGTTTTCAATGCTGGTTACCGGATAAATTCCAAATTGAAGGAAACGTATCACCCAATGGTATCAAGTTTATCGAAATTCAACAACATAATCGAGATACGTCAAAATATTCTCGTTCCTACAAGACTTGGTTCTCGACTTCGAATGGCTTCTCCTTCAAGAAAACGACTTGGAAAAGATTGAAACAGCTAAAAGCTAATTTGGATGAAATCTTGCTAGCTAAAATAACGACTAAAAAACTCTTCAAAAACCTTATTCTACAAGAAGTGATTGAGAATATGTATAACATCACCTTGGGTTGTTTTAACGAACCCTGTCGTGATCAATTAGCGTATGTTTTTAATTGCCCAACGCACAACGCCGTGGATTTTGACGAAATAATGGAAAAAAACATCGTGGAAGCTGTTCAAATTTTAAAAATGAATTCTATTATAAACAAATTTCAAACCAAACACGTTGAATCCGAGGAAACTCTGGAACATTTGTTCGTAGAAATAACCAAAGATACGACCGACTTGAAATATGAAATTATGTACGATATTTAAATAAAAACAAACTGTTTTTTTTAAAAATTGTTATTATTACGATGGTTGGTAAACGAGTAGCTCAAAAATTAAGCCGAGTGTACTACGATCCTCAACACGCGGCTAGTTTAGGTTCGTTGAAAAAATTACAAGACGCCTTTCCGAATGTGTCGAAACAAGAGATACAAGAATGGTTAACGAAGCAACCAGCCTATACGAAACATAGAAACAGACGTAAAACATTCCCTAGAAACCAAATCTACGTAACTAGTATGGATGAAGTTTTTCAGGGAGATTTAATTGATTTACGTCAATTAGTTAAATATAATAATAAATATCGATACGTTTTAACGGTAATTGATTTGTTATCGAGATACGCTTGGGCAAAGCCTTTAAAAACCAAAACTGGTCAGGAAGTAATTAAAGCGCTTGAATCCATTTTTAAACAACGGACGCCGTCGCGATTTAATACGGACGAAGTCAGTGAGTTTATTAATAAATCAGTCCAAGCGTATTTAAAAAGGAAAGGTATTCAATGGTATCCTAGTTACGGTAATTTAAAATGTGGTATGGTGGAACGGTGGAATAGAACTTTAAACAAGTTGGGAAACCAAAATAATATCTCCCCGACAACCAGTACGTGATGTTAACTAACCTAACCTTACCTAAAATATTAAAATTTATGGCATTTGTGGAAGACGAAGATTGAAAGCAAAAAGAAATAATATCTCAATTAAACACTAAATATATTAAACCAATAATTCAGATCAAAAATATACTTCTTATCAAGATATATTTGAATGCAAAAGAATCAAACTTAATTCAAAATAAAATTTTGAGAACCAGAGTCGGAAAACAATTTACTGAATAATGAATTAATTTTAATATAAATGCGTATCGAGTAAAATAAGCAAGGTCAAGGTTCTTCTTTTAAAACCATATAATAATTTTGAAGGCTCTAGAGTTTTTGCAGACCAAGTAACGCCAATAGGCAAAATATTATATCACATTGAACCTATAAGCATTTCTTCAGTATACCAACACAACCCTAAATAATTCTCTACTTAAAACCAAACCTAACTAGAGAAAAAAAGGAAAATAAATAAGATATAACCACATAGATTTCAAGATAAATAATCCAGTCCATAAATCAGTATTAAAACAAAAAAGTCAGAATTAAGACAACTGAAATTAGCAACCTTTGGTAATATGTAAAATAGCCCTTACACGAACAATTTAAGTAAAGCAAATTATCAAATAAACGCCAAATAAGTCAATTAATTAAAATTAAAAATATTAATCTTACCACTACCAAATAACGGGCAGAAAACACAGACATCAAGATAACATTAGCAAAATAAATTTTCAACACCGGTAATCCTGAGAACTAGATTCTACAAAATCTTCTGGAATAATAAATTTATTTTAATCTAAAAAATATAAAATCTTAAAAAAATATATATACAAATAACATATTGATAAACCAATTAAAATTAGATGCGAAAAACATTGAATCTCGATATGAGATTAAATACACAAGGTCAAGGTTCTTCTTTTAAAACCATATCAGAATTTTGACGGTTGTAGAGTATTTGTAGACCAAGTAACGTGAAAAGGCAAAATGTTATATCACATTGAACCTATACATGGCTTCAGTATACAACACAAGTTGTGAAACAAACGTTATTTTACGTGACTACACACTAGCTAAAACGTCACCGAAAATAAACGACAGTAGGCATTAATAAACATATTCAATAAACAATTAACGAATAAGCTTTCCGCATAACACGCTAAACTACGAACTGTGACGTACAATTTCGCTTTTTGGTGCTACACGACCTACAGATACCTTATAAGCCTACGTCTAAAAACACGTTTTTTGGTGATAATGCTGTGAGTAAAGAATAGATGTTTCTCTTTTGGCCCTACCATAAATTTTTTATATATTTTTTTTCTGACAGGGCAGGCCTGAGTAAAAATATACCAAGTTGTGAAACAAACGTCATTTTACGTGACTCCACACTAGCTAAAATGTTACCGGAAATACACGACAGTAGGCATTAAAAGCCTGGTTCTATTATACTTAATTGGGATTAACATTAAATTCATGTATGAAAAAGTGTGAAACTAAAACTAGCAGTCATCACGAGATCCAATCACGTGATTCTTTTCCTCACTCTGTCTACATTTCACTCTTGGGTAAACCATATCATACATGACTATTAAAACACGAGAAATTTCAATGTCAATCCGGTTTAAGAAAGTTCGTCAATTGTTAATTGTGGCATGACTAAAGCCGGATTCACACAGACCTATTTTCACGCTTTTCACGGTCACGCGCGAGGGGCAATGGGCAAACCACTCTTGGAATCAGGTGTACAAACTAAATGGAATCACGCGAATCGATTCGGAATCAGGAGAATCGATACGGAATCACGCGAATCGATTCGGAATCACGCGAATCGATTCGGAATCACGAGAATCGATACGGAATCACGCGAATCGATACGGAATCACGCGAATCGATTCGGAATCACGCGAATCGATTCGGAATCACGAGAATCGATTCGGAATCACGCGAATCACGAATCAATTCGGAATCACGCGAATTGATTCGGAATCACTGACAATCAAATGAATCTGGAATCAGGTGTACAAAATTTTTCTAGAGTGGTTTGCACCTCGCTCGCGCGTGCTAATGGTACTTCTATGAGTTCACAAGCGTGAAACGCGTAAAAACAGGTATGTGTGTATCCGCGTTAACCTGGTTCGCTCTGCGCATGTACACAATTTCGCACGAAATACATTTGCGAAACGCGCGAAAATTATAAAAAATTAATTTGAAAATCCGTGCCAGTAATTAAAACCAAATACGCCACTGTTTGCAAGTTTGCCAGAAGATTACGATATTTCCCCATACATGAAGCTGATTCTCCCAAGAATATCAAAAAAAATCACATTGATATTTTCCATGCGTAAAGAGGTTTCCGACTTCAAATTTAGTGGTCTACACATACTCGCGTGCTGGCGAACTCGATTTTACACGTGTCACAAATACACTGGAAACCTACTCTACTTCTGTTCGAGGAGAGTTTTCACGACTATCATTTTTCTTAAGTGGTTTAACATTATGCATAAATCCGCCTCAGCTTCAAATCTTATACACCAATTCCCCTTGAACTGGTTAAAAATTCACCGAGTATAATCGAAGTTATTATTGTCTTATCTCTTATCTAAATTATGTTGTTTCAATCTTCCATACCCGTGTAAACGCACCTTTATTTAAGTTCTTCAATCCACCCCAAGTTTGCACCAGAGATAAGCCTATACTGCCCGTTATACCTTTGCTTTTTCGAGTAAATGATATATATGGAAAATAGCTTAGGCGCATGCTGCCAACTAAAACTGCCATTAATCGGTCAAATTTCTTTAAATTTTTGCATAAATTCTCAAATAACTTCTAAACTATCTCGAATTTTAAATTAATTTTTCGACTTTCTAATTAATTAGATTAAGATGAACCATTTTAATATTTTTAATTATAATATAAATTAATATTGCGTTTCATTTCCCTAAACAATATCAAACAAAATCACCCCATGAGGCTAATTTGCATACGTTCCAAAAAGATACTATATAAACCTTTCGAAGGGCTATATTAATCGAAGTAACCGTGCGTGATGGCCATGAAGTTAGGGGGAAAACCCCCCCCTCTTTCAATGTCTTGCTGATTCTTGATCTCTAGGCGCTTGGCGACGCAATTTACCCATTGGTGGGGCGATGTTTGGAGTCAGTGGAAGGTTGATGTGAACTGTACTAGTGGGGGACGCCTCGCTAGTATGGAACGCTGAGATCGGAAACTGGAGGTTGGACCTTGGTGCGGGGATGGTCGGAGGTGATTATGACAGTGGGAGACGTCCCATTGCTTGTAATCGCCTTCGGCTGTTCAGCATCGAGGTTCGACCGTAAAGTGGATGGTGGAATGCGATGATGTGCAATGGGAGACGTCCTGTTGTATGTCTTTGCACGACACTTGAAACTCAATGTGGCAGCCACGCTTAAAGGAGGTAATTCCCCGGAATTGAACGATAAGGTGGTATGATTACGTCTCTAGACTTTTGGCTCCACGAGCTAGGTCACGTGACTTCCGTTTACACAGGATATCCGCTTACACACACAGACAGACACACAGACACGACCAGTGTAACACCTAAAGTTCAGTCGGGGAGGTAAAAATCGAATGTTTAGATTCATGACGAAAAATAACGATTTTTACTACGCGAAACATTTACAATTGGAATGGCGCCGAGACGTGAATATTAATAACGAACATTTAGTATGGAAACGATTATACCTGAAAAAGAAGAAAGTTATAAAACCCAAATTGCGTCAAGGAGATCGAGTTCGAATTTCGGCGGATAAAGGCGTTTTTGTTAAAGGATATACGGTCTACTGGACAGACGAAACTTTCATTATACGAAAAGTCCTCTTACGCGATCCACCTGCTTACATCATTGAGGATGAAGATGGTGAAGTTATAAGAGGTTCCTTCTATGACCCTGAAGTCCAAAAAATATGAATACCGAAGAACTAACGTATTTTCTACAATGCGATATCAGAACGGAACCCTTTTTTATCGGCGTCTTCCCGCAAGATATCATACCTGAGAAGCCCACCTTTAAACCCTACTGTTTCGTAGTTAATTCGGAACCTTCCACCGAAAGTGGTTTGCATTGGATATGTGTTTTTGTGGATCGAGAAAATGTCGGTCATTTCTTCTGCTCTTACGGTAAAGATCCTAGTTATTACGGATTGGATTTATCAAAGTACACTTCGAGATGGAAATACAACCCGACATCGTTACAGCCAAACTCTTCGCTCACGTGCGGAGGTCACGTGATTTTTGTTTTAACCAGTTTATGTGACGGCCTTTCTTTCGAAAATATACTAAATGAAATGTATAACTTAAAAGATAAAACATATAACGATATCATTATAATGTTAAATATGTGTGTGCATTTAATGAATCACGATAACGGTTCTTGTATCAAATAATTTTATTAAAGTTTTTTTCACATTTAGCCATTTTAACATGTTTTTTACAGAAATTACAGTACAAATGTTCAGGTGAAAAGAAAGCACCGTTTAGAGCAAAAGCAAAAACGAATAACAGACTTGTGAATGCTTCAACTATGCTCAAAGTCAGTATATTTTTTAAAATGAAAAATATATTTACTATAAACATATAACAAAGAGCAAAACAAAGAGCAAAAATAAAATAAAAACACCTATGAATCGGGTTATCTTGAAAATATAGACATATAAATAAAGAACATTCGCATTCTACGGAATTCCGGTGTTTAATCTTGGAATATATTAAACAAATAATTAAAACCGGAATTAACGCTATTAACGCGCAAACTGTCAAAAGAAATAATTACGGGAATGCTATTAAAAGTACTATTCCATGTAGAAGGTGACCTATTATCTTTAACGCTACGATTCCCATCGTCTTCCAATTTTCGGATTTTTTCTTAAGGTCACGCGTTCTTGGTTTTCTTCGTTCTCGTTCGGTTTACTGAGAGATGCACGTTTGTATCTTTGTTGTTTCTCCTTTAATCTTTCAGCCGTACTCTGTCTCGGCGGGGTGGTTTTTGGTTGCGTCGCTATAAAATTACTGAGAGCTTGGGCTAAAGGAGCGAGTTGACTGAGAGATGATGCTGGTTTTGAAGCTGCGACTGACTGTTTCGTTGATCGTTTAGGCGTTTGAGACAATATCGCTTGTAAGGGTGTTGCTGGTTGAGGGGTAGACGATAACGTCATCGGGGTGGAGTGCTGCATCGGGGTAAACATAGTGCTGGTAATGTTGGTAGGTGTTTGCCAAGCAATTGTCTGTGACGTTGCTGGGGGTGTGGGAATACTTGGTGGTGTAGGAATACTTGGGGTCGTGATTGGTAGATTTTTCACGTTAACGTAGGGGGTTCGATGAGACTTTTCATATTTAGGTATCTTTGAAAAACATCCGAATATAAACGTAGTTTTTGCTCATTTGACAAACTTCTGTTGAGTAATATTTTAGACATTTCACGGTCGAGTTGGTTAGTTTCCTTTTCCGGATCGGATAAGACCGTAGTTTCCGGAACTAAAATCATTCGTTTCATTACGTGAAAGAAGAAATCTTGGAAATCAAGGCCGGAACCAAAGCTCCAATTAAACCCGGGAGAAACCCGCCAGCTTGTTTTATAAGGATTCGTCGTTTGTTTTTACCTAAGACACGTTTATTGGCTAATTTTCGAATGAATGCGCCATGTTGTTTCACGTATAATCTCTCTTTCTCGTGCAAATCGATATTTCCTCGTAATAAATTGTAAAACGAGTTATAAATGGCTTTCATTTGATTATTTTTAGCTTTCTTTAAGATTCGGGTTAATTTCCAACCACCTTCTTGACTAGCTTTGTTCAAATCTCGGAAAAATCGCACGCGTTTTTTTAAGGTGTGGGTTTTACGACGTCTAACATTCTTCAACTTTTTCAAGAGACCTTTTACCTTTCGTCTCATTCTAACTCTTAAGATCAAATAAAGAAAACACTTCAAATGTTACGATATATATATTTATTTGTGATCGTGTACAAAAATCATATTTCCTTCATGCGGAAAAAACATTGGTTCTTAAACGTAAATCATCATTAATATTTTGTTTTAAATCAATGCACAAGTATGAAAAAGGCTTATCGCGGGTAACAAAATCGTAAGCCTTTGTTACAAGATTTTTATTTGTCTACTTAGATAGTTAATTTGTGAACCGTCTCTAGGGTTCCGAAAAACAATTATATAAGAAGCGTTTAAACTGATAGTTCGACTTTCTTTACCTTGACCAAATAAGTTTTGAGTTAATAAAGCCACCGAAAGGTTTTTATGATGCGAACCAACGCAAAAAATATTTGAAACATTAGTGCTATTATAGCATGTCGATGCTAAATCATCGATAATTATAAAATTATTAATTTTTTCATTCCAAAAACTAGAATCATCAGGCGGTAAACCTTCTAAAAATTCAATATTCTTAATTTCTTTTTTCATTTCATCAAATAAAGGTTGATATTCTTTATAACAATACACAATCCTAACAGGGGGCGGAACGATTAAACAATCAGCGTGTTTCAACAGGTTATGAATCCAAGTTCTTTTTCCCGACATGGTACTACCAGCTAATAACAATTGCATGGGAGCTTGGAATTTTACTCTACAACACATTTTAAGTCTTTTATACGCTTTTTAAAATGGTTATTTATAAATTTTGCTTCAAAATCCTTTATCTTTTTTCGAAAATGTTGCTTATCACGATAAAACCAATCCACACGATCTTCCGTAGGAAAATACCACACGACTGGTAATTCGTCAAAGGTGACGCTTTTACATATCTTTTCCGACGACATCGAGCATCCCTTGTTGGAAATCAATAATGCCTTGTTGGAAGATTTCGAGAAGTTTTAAAATGGTAGTGTTTTCCACTAAAGGCGTGAGTTGTTCCAAACAAACACGAGCGATGTTTTCGCGACGTTGTTCTTCCGCACGCGTAACGTTACATCGATCCGTTCCGAGAACAAAATCACAAAATGGTGCTACTTTTTGATGCACACTAATAGGATCCATACCATCCGTATACAAATCGTTATCCCATTTCTCAAAGATATTATGACAACTGAAACATTGCGTTTTAAGTCCGTCGTTGAGGTAAAAAAAACGGCTCTAGCGAAATCGTCAGGCTTCATCCAGTTTGGTAGATTTTGTTGTTTCGTATACCATTTCAGGTTAAACGATTTAAGACGTTGGCTTTCTCGATTCATCCTTCTCGGTCGAATATCCAAATGGAAGTGTGGAGAAATCGCTCAGATCGACGATTCTTTTATTGAAAGTCACCCCGAAAGTTTTTTTCAAATTAGCTAAAAATAGTTTGGCTGTACTCTTACTACGCACCACGTTAAACGGCACTTCTAAAGTGTCCTTGGTTCCTATTTTTTCCAAAGCCGTTTTTATCGAATCCAAATTGATAATTTCTTCGTTTTTTCTATTCAAGGATATTTCTTCGTTTTTTCTATTCAAGGATATATCTTTCATTTTCGTCACACTTTTTCCATCGGCTCTCTTGTAGCTGTATGATTTAGGTCCTGAAGTCACAAACTCGGTGATATAACTCCCATCCAATTCATCGGTCCAATCACCCATAAATTGACCCAGAGGCGGAAAATTTGAATCATCATTTTTCGAACAGATAAAGGCTACTGAATCCGTATCTGTGTAAATAACTCTTCTGCCCAACTTGTTTAAGGCTTGAAACAAAAATATTCGACCGTAGGAACTAACGAAACTTCCAACTACCGTTGATCCTTTATAATAAGTTGGACAAAAATCTTTCTTGTATCTGTAGCTCAACATACAAGTCTCGTCGTTGACCGGTTTAACATCCGTCAGTTCAATCGTTGGGTCGTTTATTAAGTTAATATAATCAGCGTACGTTTTAACAAAAAGAGTTTTTGGTTTATCGTGATTTAAACAATGACGTCCCCATAACGAATTCAATGCCAATTTCGCAATAGCCCTTAAGCCGGGTTGTTCGTGACGTCATCATAATTTATCTCGATATCTTCTTTTTCCCAAATAGCTTCTAAATATTTTTTTTTTCCATTTCGGAGTTGACGTCTCGAGGCCATCCAGAATTTTGGATTTTGAGTTTTAAAAAAGTGTTGATATAGCTACCGAAGAAACCGGAATCTTCGTTTTTCACATACGTATATCTTTTCGCGTAATGATGAACTTCATAGATCTCCATGATGACGTATCCAGCTTCAACCGCCATGTACAATTCGGGGGTGGTCCATACACCTTCCAAAGGTCGTTCTTCGTCAGTATGATCGCATGATTCAACATCATTTTCTACGCATGTGCGACATAATGCGAAAAAAAGCTTTTTCCTCGTTCGGTATGGTAAAGCGGGTATATAGGCGTCTTTTTTAGGTAATACTTTGCAAGAAATTAATCCAAAAAAAAAATTTGTTTCGTAATTAAAATTTCGCGTAATTACTTCCGGGTGATCTCGAGGATAGTCTTTTGTCTTGCAAACGTAAGGATAAAGGCTGCATAAGTAGTAATAACATACACTTCGAGCTAACTCCCGCATTCCTCACCAGTGGCGCTGCGATCGCTTTTCGCTGAATCATAGCTTTGGCCAGGCGTGAGCGGAAAAAATAGCTAGAAAGGTCTCTGACGGTTATCCATCACAGTTTGACAGGTAAATAGATCAACAGGTAAACCAATCAACAACAAAGGGTATATATACGGTGGTTTATATGTGGCTAGATGGATTGGCCTTACTCTGTTATTTTCTAATATACCGGCTGAAAGTTCTTTAATAACAAAACCATACTCCATCTTTCTTTTTTGTACATTATACGCCTTGCCAGTCCTACAATATAGCATGTCGACAATAAGGACATCTTCCATATCTATAAAATAAAAAAAATATTTTTCAGTGAAAGATGTCCACATTGTCAACTAGTGGAGATATACGAGTCAACGACTGAATTCCCGAGCTATCCTATCACTACATTCTATTGTCTTAACGAGCTTTGTATTCACTATCTAACTCTGGTTAAACTTAACTTCTTGTTTAAGTCCTATGGTGTAAATGTATTTTTAAATAATTGGGGTTCTTCTATAGCTAAAATTTTAAATCTACCTTTATTTATTCTGAGCCCCGATTCTAATAAACCAAGTTTGGAAGATGATGAAATAGCGAGAATTAATTTCGATTAATCATCTTCCAAACTTGTTTTTCTTCTCTTTTTAAAAAGTATATTTTTAATGTTTATATTGTAATAAAGGGTTTTTAAACTTTATAACAATAGATCCCAACATGTCATTATTAAATCATGGATATTTAAATTATAAAAACATACATTGAAATCCTCATCTGGGGTAAGATTTTCAAATGCTTCCTTACAAGCCTTTAATATTTCCGGTTTTAGAGAAGGCAAACAAAATCTAAAATGGGTTAACATCTGCTTTCTATCTAGTATAAGATTTAAATATGATTTATCAAACCTCTCAAGTACTTTTTTTAAACCCGTTGTCATACTCCGTACGAATGATTTATATTGTCTTAGGAATGCTAAATGCTCGTTGATTTCCTTTTCGTGCTCCATTAACAAACAATAAGCACTTTCCGTTAATGGAATGCGAACATCATTCTCAGTGTTGTTTAAAAGTACAGGTAAAAAGTTTTTTATCGATTCTTCCAAATCATTCTTATTGTTAATGATAGCTTCCCAAACTAAGTCGGGTATTATAGTAACCATAAAAGTTTGAATTATGATCGAAGCTTCACCATTTTCTCCAGATGGGAATATATCTATTCTTCCTGTTTTCTTTAATATACTTAATCTTAAATTTCGTAATATTCGTGGATGTTCTATTATTTATAAATAATCTATTAGAATAATCTATATAGATAAAAAGTTTCAAAAATATTTACTCGTAGTTGATGTTGATGATGCTCCAGAGGACATTTTTGCAGACGTACAAGGAAAAACTGGTATTGACGGAGAGACTGGAGACTGGTATTTGTCGAGAGAGCGGAGACTGGTATTTGTCGAGAGAGCGGAGACTGGTATTTAACCAGAGAGAGTGCTGTTCTTTTAACAGGAAAGTTAGAAGACTGTTTTGTTGAGACTACAAGAAACTTGTGGTGTTTTCCAATGGAAAGAATTGCTGTATTTATACTAAATTTTCACGTGGATAACCCGTGGTCTTTTTAATAAAATATATTGGAAAAAACGTCTCATTATTAATACACCCTTGAATAAATTATTGTGAAAGACGTTTCAATTTATTCCTATATTTTTAAATCCAAGGTTGTAATAATTAATTATAAAAAGCGAGTCTAGTTTGACAAGCAATAAAATCATGAAAAAATTTCGTGGGAAGATAAAAATTCTCCAAGGTTAGCCAGACGGATGTGGGATAATTAACCATTTTAGAAATAACTGAACCCTAGTGTGTTGAAGGTTTTAAAAACGTGGGTAGATAGAATAGTAAGACGAAAATATAATTATATAAATGTCCTCCAAAATTTAACCTATTGAACCCTAAAAAAAAGCGGTGCTTAGTATGTAAGGAATGAAAATTTCGTGGGAAGATAAAAACTCCCCAAGGTTAGCCAGACGGATTTTGGGATAATTAATCATTTTAGAAATAACAGAACCCTAGTGTGTTGAAGGTTTTAAAAACGTGGGTAGATAGAATAGTAAGACGAAAATATAATTATATAAATGTCCTCCAAAATTTAACCTATTGAACCCTTAAAAAAAAGCGGTGCTTAGTATGTAAGGAATGAAAATTTCGTGGGAAGATAAAAACTCCCCAAGGTTAGCCAGACGGATTTTGGGATAATTAATCATTTTAGAAATAGCAGAACCCTAGTGTGTTGAAGGTTTTAAAAACGTGGGTAGATAGAATAGTAAGATGAAAATATAATTATATAAATGACCTCCAAAAAGAGACCCTACTTTGTTAAGAATTAGAAATCGTGAGAAAAACGGATGTCTGGTAATTATATATCATTAATATTTAAAAGCGAGTTGTTGAAACTTTCAAACAAACCATGTGGGTAGGTAGATATCCTCTCTTAAGAAAAACTAACCTTGAGAGACGTCTCGAGAATCTTAAAGATTGAAAAAAGGCAAATCGAGGGGTATAAAAACCCAGTGGATTTTAAGAAGGAACACGCATTCTCGACTTCACTCCGATATGAGTACATCGTCTTTGGGTAAGCGACGTATTTTAGATTTTAACGAAAGATTTCCCGAATACGCGGATATTGACGAAGAGCTTGAAGAGCAGGCTCAAGTTAAAACCGTACAAGAAGAGAGTACAATCCAAAGTCAAGGAGGGATAGTACCCAAATACGATTTAAAGAAAACGTCAGAAACTTATTCAATTTCTCTCCCACCTCAGAAAGGTGATTATTATATTGATATTCAACTATACGAATGGAAAGATATTAAGGATCATTTCTTAAACGATATCTGGACCGCTAATGGAAAAAGAATTAAGTTTATAGTAAATGAAGATGATATAGATGGACAACTGATTCGTAAAATAATTGCTAAAGTGTCGAGACAAATGCGAGAAAGCCACGAAAAAATCGTTAAACCACCTACTAAACGTCCCAAAAAAAGTTAAGTGATGAATCCTCCTTCATTAACGATTATTGTTACAAACGCTATAGTTAAAAATGGACAAACAAAACGTTTATTCGATACTGGCATACACGCAAGCCTTTTAAAGAGATTTTATCACAATCATTTCTATTATTGTAATATCTTAAACATATTAGATGATTTGAACTGGATATCTAAGAGAGGCAGTGGACATATGCCAAGGAAATATTATTATAAGAATAAATATAGATGGTCCGTAACGTGTTTTTCGGATATCGTTATAACTTTACCTAAACAACTCCCTGATCGTTACGCGAATACGCATTGGGGTGAACCTTGTAACATTCAACCCAGGAATGGTAAATATAATCTAGAATATTTATTTCGGGAAAAGAAAAGAGAGTTAATTGAAACCAAAAGAAAATTATATTTTAACGTTTTTTTTATCACGGACATTAATCTTATTGAATATGTTTTGGATCATTTTTGTAATCAAATATATTTAAAATATTCTGAACTTGTAAAAGAAAATAATAATAATCCAGTTGTAATTTTGGATTTATGTAATTTTACACTTCCATGTAGGGTGACAATAGGTAATTTGACTGATGAAAGTTACATTGTTAAATTGTTTAAATATTGTATGGATTACAGTAATTTTATAACATTTTTATTAGTGACTGCTCGTGTTGGAATTTCTGATTTGTTATATTTTGAATTACCCAATTTTAAGCAAATTGTCTCATACTCGAGAGATAAATCTAACATATTCGCTTACGAATATAGTTTGAAACCATTTCAAGCTCCTCCGGTAATTAGATTGTATGGTTTATCAGTGCCAGAGATAGAAAATATATTATGAATCCGTTCTTTTAATGCGAGCTATATGTCGTTAATACGAATAAAAAAATCCCAAAAACCATTGTGTCTTAAAACAATTTTTGTACTGAGTTTCCAAAAAATAAAAACACGTATTTCTTATATTAATGGATATGGATTTAAGTTGTATGATTCATTTAAAATGAGTAGCTCAGAGTCCTCGGACGATGAAAATGAACCTTTAAATTTAAGTTTGAAATATAACCCGAAACAATATTTTTATTGCGAAAGAATGCTTAATAAGAAATCTTTAAAATATAAATGTCATCAACTGGAATTTAAAGTAAATTTTAAGAATTTAGATCGTATTAAACTAACCGAAGTCCATGACACATTTATAAGTATCATAAATTCTATCCTTACTGAATTGTTACAAGGTTATCAAGGTTACAATCGAGTTAGATTTTGTATACGATCGGATGAATTGGAAAACCCGATTAATTTAAGATTTATGAATATAAATGAATTAACGGCTCAACGAATTCTTGGTGCTATTTCGCAAGTGGCTCAATCCAATAGAAATTTCCATTTACAAGCGTCTCTCACTTTTGACGTTATTTTGTTACAATGTGATGTTCCTGTTGGAACTCGACAAAAATCATTTAACGTTAGAAACGTTATACCATTTGATAGTTTTTTAAAATCCAATCCAAATTATATTTATATTGAAAATAACGATAATTTGTGTTTTGGGAGAGCGCTGGTAATTGGAATTTATTTAGCTAATATCAGATATGAAAAAAGACAGAATAAAAAGCGACAATTATCCAACGATGAAAAATCTTATTACAGACAAATTAAAGAGAGTAGTCATCCTTTACAAAAAAAGGAAGCTCTAAGATTATATCATCGAGCTAATATCGAGCCCGGAGCCGTTAATTTAAATAATATTCAGCAATTTCAAAATTATTTGAATGAGTATCAGATTATAGTTATTGCCGTTGAAAACTTGGAAAAATATTTCGTTGGACCTTATAGAGAAAAACAAATCTTTCTTATCCTGGTCAACGATTCTCACGTACATGTACTCAAAGACTATCATTTTATTAAAGGTGGTATAGCCTACTGTTCAAAATGTTTAGTTATATTTCATAGACACCCCGAAATTAAAGATCATCAATGCGAGACAAGAGTTAAATGTTCTCGTTGCAAAACCTTAAACGTTTTTCACGAGGATAAATTATTAATACCGATAAGATGTAGAAAATGTTTTCGATATTTCAAAGGTCAAGTCTGTTACGATTTACATTGTAATAACGGTACTTGCGAAAACTTTAAACGCTGTTTAGAGTGTGGTTTAGAAAAAACTGATAACCACGAATGCTCGACGCAATGTAAAAACTGTTTAATTAAACACGAAAAAAATCATTGTTACGTTATGCCGTTAACAACTAAATACGACCCGACTCGGCGTTGTTACTTTGATTCAGAATCGATTGTTAAAAATGGTGAACACGTACCAGTTTTAATCGTTAGTGCTATGGAAAAAGAAGAGAAAGAATACGATTACCGGATCTTTCGCGGATTCAATTGTGTAGAACAATTCTTATCTTATTTGTTCCAAACGAAAGAGACATTTACTCAACACGAAACCAAACGAACGAAAAAAATACTTCCGGTGTTCGATCACGTGACTATAATGGCTCATAATAGCAAAGGGTTCGACTCATTTTTTATTTTAAACCAATTGTTAAAAATGTCGGTCAAATTTAGCGTTGTTTTTGACGGAAGTAAATTGTTAGGAATATTTCTACCAGCATTGAAAATCAAATTTATCGATTCGTTTAATTTTATTTCTCAACCACTTCGAACCTTTCCGTCAACATTTTCTCTCAAAGAGGAAAAACAATTTTTCCCCTATATATTTCATAACGAGAGTACGATGGAATATTGCGGACCGATACCTTCTATAGAATATTTTCAACCTGAACATATGAAAGAAAAAGATTACCGCGAGTTTCTACAATGGTATGAAGAAAAAAAGAAACAATCAGTCTATAATTTACGAGAGGAATTGGAATACTACACCGTTATGGATGTGAAAGTTTTACAACAGGGTGTTGATAAATTTCGAGAACTCTTTGTGAAAGAAACGAAATTTGATGTGACTAATATGAATGCTTTAACTATCGCTGGTGCCTGCACGAATATTTTTCTTCACAAATATTTGGAAGAATATACTTTAGCCGTGGTCCCCGCTAATGGTTACGGAAATAAATGTAATCAAAGTCAATCGGCTCTGAAATGGTTGGCTTGGGAGGAAAAGAAAAGAGGGATAAAAATTCGAACAAGTCTTTCTTTGGAAGGCGAGAAGAAAATTGGTCGTTTCCCGGTGGACGGTTATTCTAGCCATCCAGAAATCATCTTTCAATACGATGGCGATTTCATTCACGGATGTCCGCTTCACACTAAAGGAGGTCAATGGAATCCTCTTTTACAAGATACTTTCAAAAATTTGTACGAAAGAACCTTGGATCGAGATGATGAGATAAAAGCAACAGCATCGAACGCCGAATACGTTCGAATATGGAGTTGCGAATTTGACGAGATGTTAAAAAAGGATTTGGAAATGAAGATTTTTTGCGCTTCTCTAAAATTTCGCGATCCTATCGGACCTCGATCTGCCTTGTACGGAGGTCGGACAGAATGTTGTAAGTTGTATTATAAGGTTCAACCGGATGAACGGATATTATATATCGACGTTTGTAGCCTCTACCCTTATGTTTGTAAGACTAAAGATTATCCTAAGGACTTCCCGGAAATAATTACACGTGATTTTAATTACGAAAAAATTTTTTATTTTGAATTAATTTCCTGTAAAGTTTTACCTAAAAAAGACGCCTACATACCCGCTTTACCTTACCGAACGCGTAAAAAGCTTTTTTTCGCTTTATGTCGGACCTGCGTAGAAAATAATATCGAAACTTGCGATCATACAGATGAAGAACGAGCTTTAGAAGGTGTTTGGACCACCCCTGAATTGTACATGGCGGTTGAAGCCGGATATGTTATTATGGAAATCTACGAAGTGCATCATTACCCTAAAAGATATACATACGTGAAAAACGAAGATTCTGGGTTTTTTGGAAGTTACATCAACACCTTCTTAAAAATTAAAATACAAAATTCCGGATGGCCTCGGAACGTTACCAACGAGACGGAAAAAATTCAATATTTATCCGCGATTAAAGAAAGAGAAGGTATCGAAATTCAAATTGATGACGTCACGAATAACCCACCTTAGGGCTATTGCGAAATTGGCCTTAAACTCGTTGTGGGGACGTCATTGTTTAAACAACGATAAACCAAAAACCGTTTTTGTCAAAACGTACGCTGATTATATCAATATCATTACCGATCCCACGATTGAATTGACAGATGTGAAACCAGTCAATGACGAAACTTGTATGTTAAGCTATAAATACCAGAAAGATTTTTGCCCGACTTATTATAAAGGATCACCGGTTGTTTCGTTAGTTCCTACGGACGAATATTATTGTTTCAAGCCTTGAACAAGTTGGGTAGAAGGGTAATTTATACGGACACTGACTCATTAGCTTATATCACCTCGAAAAATGACGAAACAACGAACATTCCTCTTGGTGAGTTCATGGGTGATTAGAGCGATGAATTGGAAGGAAGTTATATCACAGAATTTGTCACATCGGGACCTAAATCCTATAGCTACAAAAGAGCCGATGGAAAATGCGTCACGAAAATGAAAGGTATATCTCTGAATAGAAAAAATGAAGAAATAATCAACTTTGATTCGATAAAAACGGCTTTGGAAGTACCCGG
Organism: Odiellus spinosus; assembly: GCA_963920705.1. Taxonomy (NCBI): domain Eukaryota; kingdom Metazoa; phylum Arthropoda; class Arachnida; order Opiliones; family Phalangiidae; genus Odiellus; species Odiellus spinosus. The sequence continues at coordinate 362,420 of CAWUCO010000183.1, forward strand.
AACTACGTATACCTTAGAAGTTCCGTTTAACGTTGTGCGTGAAAAACGTCGAGCCAAACTATTTTTAGCTAATTTAAAAAAAACTTTCGGGGTCACTTTCAATAAGAGAATAGTCAACACGAGTGATTTTTCCACACTTCCTTTTGGATATTCGGTAGAGAAGGATGAATCGCGAACATAATCGTTTCAAATCATTTAACCTTAAATGGTATATGCAAAAAATATACTATAAACCACAGGATTTCGCTCAAGCCGGATTTTTTTACTTGAACGATGGTCTTAAAACACAATGTTTTAGCTGTGATACTGTCTTCGAGGAATGGAATAATGATTTGTATACGGATGGTTTGGATCCTATGGGTATACATCAAAAAATAGCACCTTTCTGCAATTTTGTTCTCGGACGGGATAAAACCAACGTTACTCGTTGCGAAGAATATCGTCGGGAAAAAATAGCTCACGAATGTTTGGAGCAACTGACGCCTTTAGTCGAAAACAGTACCATTTTAAAACTCATCGAGGTCTTCCAACAAGGAATTATAGATGCCAGTGGAAAAGATATATAAACGAGTTACCTTTGACGTCAGACCAGTTATCTGGTATTTTCCCACGGAAGATCGTGTAGACTGGTCTTATCGAGATAAACTATATTTTAAAAAAAGGATAAAAGATTTTGAAGAGATATTTAAAAAATGTCAATTTGTGGTAGAATAAAATTCCAAGCCCCGATGCAACTTTTATTAGCTGGTAGTACCATGTCGGGAAAAAGTACTTGGATTCGTAATCTTTTAAGACACGCTGATTGTTTAATTACTCCTCCCCCCGATAGAATTGTTTATTGTTTCAAAGAATATCAACCCCTGTTTGATGAAATGAAAAAAGAAATAAATAACATTGAATTTCTGTTAGGATTACCACCGGATGATTCTAGTTTTTGGAATGAAAAAATTAATAATTTTTTAATTATCGATGATCTGGCATCAACATGTTACAATAACACTAGCGTCTCTAATATTTTCTGCGTGGGTTCCCATCATAAGAACCTTTCAGTAGCATTATTAACACAAAACCTATTTGGTCAAGGTAAAGAAAGTCGAACTATTAGTTTAAACGCTTCGTATATAATAGTTTTTCGGAACTCGAGAGATGGTTCGCAAATTAATTACTTGAGTAGACAAATATTTCCAAATAATAAAAATCTTGTTACTAAAGCTTACGATTTTGTTACTAGAGATAATCCTTTTTCGTATTTATGTATTGATTTAAAACAAAATATTAACGATGATTTGCGATTAAGAACCAATGTTTTTCCGCATGAAGGAAATATGATTATTGTATGTGATCATAAATAAAATATATATATCCTATACATGGTTTCTTTTAACTTATTTATTCGTTAACTTCAGAATGAGACGCAAACGCTTAACACTCTTAAAAAAAGTCTTATTGAAGAATGCTCGACGTCATAAAACTCATCCCTTAAAAAAACACGTGCGGTTTTTTCGAAGTTTGAACAAAACTAGTCAGCAAGGGGGAGGAAAATTAAAAGGAATCTTAAAAAAAAGCTAAAAATAATCAAATGAAAGCCATTTATAATTCATTTTACAATTTATTAAGAGGTAATATTGATTTACCAGAAAAAGAAAGAGTGTACGTTAAACAACACGGAGCTTTCATTCGAAAACTAGCTAATAAACGCGTTTTAGGTAAAAATAAACGTAAACTCCTTATAAAACAAGCTGGTGGGTTTCTGCCGGGTTTAATTGGGGCTTTGGTTCCGGCTTTGATTTCCACGATTTCTTCTTTCGCACGATGAAGCGAATGATATTAGTTCCGGAATCGACAGTCTTATCCGATCCGGAAAAAGAAACGAACGAACTAGACCGAGAAATGTCGAAAATCTTAAATCATAAAAGCTTATCCAACGAACAAAAACTTCGTTTATATTCTGATGTTTTCCAAAAATATTTAAATATGAAAAGTCTCATCGAAGCACCCTACGTTAACGTGAAAAACATGCCGGTAATGACGACACCAATTACGTCACAAACAACTACATCGCAACCCGTAACACCTTGGCAACCACCTGCTAGTTTTACCAGCGCTCTTCCGAGTATGTTTACACCAACACAACACTCGACACCGTTGGCGTTATCGGCATCAACTCTTCAACCTGCAACACCCCTACCAACGATGACACCCCTTCCAACTTCAACTACTACACCTAAACGTCAGCGAAAGTCAAGTCAGTTGCTCGGTGCTACCGCGCCATCACCACCAGCGTCTCTCAATCGATTTGCGCCTTTAACCGAAGCTCTCACTGCTTTACTAACGATTCAACCTAAAGAAGTCTTACCGCCCTTGCAAGTCGCGCATTTACCTCCAGCGAAACCCACAGCTACGACTGCCGCGAAAAAATTAAGAGAGAAGCAAGCGAAAGAGAAAGAACAACATCGAAGATATACCCGTGAATCTCTCGGTAATTTTCGAGACAATAACAACGACGATAATCAGGATCGTATGACTTTAAGAAAACATCCTAAACCAAAAGGTCGTTGGGGAAAAATGATCTTAAAAACCATCGGAAAAATAATTTTAAGAATTGGAGTGTGCATATTAATCATATCGTTCTTTCTATTATCAATTGCCGTATTAATAGCGTTATTACCGATCCTGTTTATTTGTTTAATATATTCATCAATTAAACATCGAAATTCGAAAGAATGCGAATGTTCATTCTTTATCGGTATTGATTTCCACGATAATATCTATCATCGGATTTTTAATTTTCTATTTACATTTTGTTTTGTTTTTATATATACTTTAATTTTAATGGTTAAAAATATATTAACTTTAAGTATAATTAAGGCAGTTGAATGTTTGATTTTTATGGGCGCTATTACTATCTTTACATGTTTTGAAACTCGTGAGAGCACATTTTGTTATTTTTGTCAGAAAAAAATTAACAAACATTAAAAGTAAAATAATACCAATTGTAAAAATCTTTAATAAAAATTATTCAATACATGATTTGTTTTCGTGATTCATTAAATGTAAACACATATTTAACATTATAAGTACATCATTATACGTTTTATCTTTTACATTATACATTTCATTCAAGATATTTTCGAAAGAAAAACCGTGGCATAAACTAGTTAAAACAAAAATCACGTTACCACCGCATGATAAGGAATTGTTCGGTTGTAATGACGTAGGGTTGTATTTCCATTTTGAAGCGTATTTCGATAAATCCAATCCATAATACGTGGGATCTTTACCGTAAGAATAGAAGAAATATCCAATTTCTTTTTGATCGACGAAGACGCATAGCCAATGCAAACCACTTTCGGTCGAAGGTTTCGAATTAATAACGAAACAGTAGGGTCGAAAGTTGGGTTTCTCGGGTAAAATATCTTGCGGAAAAACCCCGATAAAAAAAGGTTTTGTTCTGGTATCGCATTGTAGAAAATACATTAATTCTTCAGTATTCATATTTTTTGTAACTCGGGTTCGTAAAAAGATCCTCTTATAAGTTCACCACTTTCGTCTTCGATGACGTAAGCAGGTGGATCACGTAGCAAAACTTGACGAATAATGAATGTTTCTTCCGTCCAATAACCCGTATATCCTTAACCAAACACCCCTTTATCCGACGAAATTCTAACTCGATCCCCCACCCTTAACGAGGGTTTTTTCATTTTCTGCTTTTTTATGTATAATCGTTTCCATACTAAATGTTCATTATTAATATTTACATCCTTCGGAGCCATTCCAATTGTAGAATGTTTCGATTTTTTATAACCTTCAACAATTTTTTGTAAATGTTTCACGTAATTCAAATCGTTATTTTTTGTCATAAGTCTAAACATTCGATTTTTCAGTGTTCTATTCCATCGTTCTACCATACTACATTTTAAATTACCATAGCTAGGATACCATTGAATACCTTTCTTTTTTAAGTATGTCTGAACCGGTTTATTTATAAATTCTCTACCTTCATCCGTATTAAATCGTGAAGGAGTTCTTTGTTTAAAAATTGGGTCTAGAGCTTTAATTACTTCCGAACCCGTTTTCTTTTTTAATGGTTTTGCCCAAGCGTATCTCGATAACAAATCAATTACTGTCAAAACGTATCGATATTTACTATTATATTTTACTAATTGTGGTAAATCGATTAAATCAGCTTGAAAAACTTCGTTCATACTAGATACGTAGATTTTATTTCTAGGAAAAGTTTTACGTCTATTCCTATGTTTCGTGTACGCTGGTTGAGTCCTTAACCATTCCTGTATCTTTGGTTTAGATACGTTAGGAACCGCCTCTAGTAGTTTTTTTACAGAACCTAAACTAGCAGGATGTTGGGGATCTTAGTACACTTGAGTTAATTTTTCAGCTACGCTTTTCGGAACCATAGTATGGGTAATAATGACATAACACACTTGAATATGTTATTTTATATTTTTATTTTAACCACAACAATCGCGAAAAACATGTTTTCTCAAATCTACAACATCATTTATTATTTCCGAATACCATTCTTCAAAATTTTCTTCCCCGTAATCAAAAAGAAACTCTAACTTAATATTTTCCATGTTTAAAGTTTGAATAGCTTCGGCGGTTTCCTTATCACATCTTTTATCGTATTCCGGATTTCTGCTGTTTCCGTTGCAAGGGCTATCTTCAAAGTAATTCCTTTGGAGATATAATTACGAATTTGATTGACAATTAGTTGTCTCAAACCCTGTTTCCTCCTAACTTGCGTTTGAATTTGTAGTTTTTCATCCAGTTCATGTTTTAGTTGTTTGAGTCTGAGCCAAGTATCTTTTCTAAACGTAAATCCATTCGAGGTTGCAAACCAAGAGTCGAGAAATTTTGAACGATCGTGGTTATATTGGCGAATGTCCAGAAACTTCATGCCGCTTCCCGAAATATGTCCTTCGATTTGAAAATTTTCCACTAATCGAGTACAAAAGCGTGGTACCAGATCTTCGAAGAAATCGTTCACAAGATCTCTTATACTCCAGATATTTTTCCAAAGAGTTTTATTAATTATTACGAGGCTTTTGGTATCGTTTCGACGAATAAAAACACCATCTCCCGACTCGTTTACTCCGATAGTTAGTTTTTCGGAGAGAATATGTTCGTATTCTTCCATGATGAAGGGCTCGAATGATTTTGATACGAATTTCTCTCTGTTTCTCTCTTATATCTCGTTTAAAGATTTTTTCATCTCCTCAAAGTTCCATCGAGATGATACGAAGGATACCGTTCTTATATTATTACGTAATGTTATAACTAAATTCAAATCTTTTCTGTAAGAGAAGTAAATATAGTCGTCCATCCTCTTACTCTAACTTGTAAAGAATGTTTCGATCTTTCGTGATTAATAGTTGATTTTCAAATTCGGCTTGAATTAGACACGTGACTGGGTATGTTAAAGGGGTTTTGAAATTAATGGTTAAACGAAGACTACCATGTTTTGATAAAGAATAATGCTCAGCATTAGCTTGCTCTTCCGGAGTTAAATCAATCACGAAAAATGTATTACCCTTAGCGTATTCCTCGTACGTAATATTAGTACCTTTATTTTTACCATACGTATCAGTTCCAGTAAACAGACTCATATACTCTCGACTCCAGTGTTTAGAATTGAAATTTGGTTGAAAGGCTTGATCGGGGAAATTTTTATTACCAACCGATAGTTATAATTGCGTTATATTTAAATGTCTAAAATCAAATGGATTTTCACTTAATGCACCATTGAAAGCGCTAGTTTTTACAAAGGATATCGTAACCCGATTCGGAATTCGACCTAAAAATATATTTTCTTTAACCATTACGCTATTTCCGCTTTCAATATTAAAATATTTTGTAACTGTTTGATTTATCGGGTAGACACAGTTGGCTTTTTCCAAAACCATAGCGTGCGCTAACATAATATCAGAATTAATTTTTATTTTTCGAACATACATAGATGCGTCGGTAATAAGATATTTGTATTTAATAGGTGTTGGTGCCGCGGCAGGAGGTGCCGCTGCTGGAGGGATGGATATAATCGGAAAACTATCCGAGGATCGGATAAACTTAAACTTTACATCTACGTTATTTATCAAAAATTTATTCATTTTACAAACATCAAGAGGTGGAACGCCTATCATTTCTATTACTTGTGATAAATCACTCCTATTTTTTCTACTAATCATACCCTTATTTTCATCGTTGAATATTTCAGAGCTATCGACTAACAAATCCTTATAATACATTTGTAAAGCCAATTGTGCTTTTTTAGCGTCTGTTCCATAACTTAAATGCGTTGCCGTATAAGCCGAATAAGGAAAGACAGTGTTCAGAGATTGAACTAACGTATCGTTAAACAGGACTTCCACTTGCGAAAATAGAGACCAAAGCAATTGATTGACTGGGCCTACTTTTGTAAGCGCCTCGGTAATATTTTCCCATCCACCAGTAGCATTTTGTTTCAACATTTTAACGTTAATTTTAACTTTGGTCTTTGATAAATCAATGTAATTTTCATCGGTACCCGGAATAAAAAAATTCCAAAGGACCACCATCCGTTATAGTATTAACGGTTTTTAATTCTACATCATTACTTCCTGTAATATTGTAATTACTTAGAGGTTGAGAGAATAAATCTATTTCAGACATCATTCCTTCCATCTTGAATGATAATACAGAACTGAAGGATTATATTACAACTACCGTCTTATTTAATCTAAAAAATCAGCCTTTTTCCTTCTTTTTCGTTTCATTTTTTTCGGAGCACTCCTTTTTCGTTTCCGTTTACCGCTACCAAACTGAGCCACTTTATCCCCCGCTTGATGTAATAAATTAGACCCAGCAATTTTCAAGTTTTTCTTCAGAGCATTTTTAGGATCCTGACCCGCCGAAATATCCCCGAACATGCGAGTTCCAACACCTAACGCTTCTTTACCTATCGCTTTCACTGCGGGTTTAAAAATAGGCGTAATAAAACGAACTAAACTTTTGAATATAGAACCTATTCCATTTCCCCGTTGGAAGACTGGACCTTGAAAACCACCACCCGCTTGACGAAGATAATAAGAGTAATAAGGATTACGACTCGTCATTATCTTCTTCTTCGAAAATGTAAAATAACAACTGTTTTTCCAAGTTTTAATGGTATTTTAGCGTCAGAATCGGTTGTGATGTTAATTTCAATAACGTTAAAATTGTTTACACGGAGCGGGTAATAATTTATCGGATTACAAATAATATTATGTGGTGTATTGTATTTATTGTTTTCTGGTCGACTAATTATTCGAATTAAACCACCCCACGCGTCACCTATTAGTTGTGGGTAGATCAAATTATTATGAATAAATAAACTCATGACACCTCTATTTATATCAGCCACGAAATACCCGTCTGTGTTATTCGGTAAAAACCGATCGATCTGATCATTCTCAAATCCTAACATTTTTCCTAATCCGGGGTTATCTTTAAATTTAATAGCAAAGATATCGATGTATTCTTTCTGTTTAACGGATAATTCCGTCTCCAAAACATTGATGATACCTATCCCGCAATGTAATTTTACCGTTCCGTTTTTGTTATGAGAAAAATCGAAGTATTTATAGATTTTTTTCGGTAAACAGGCTTTCATTTCCGTAAGTAATAATTCTATACTTTCATACGTACCATGCGGTAAATATAAAGGTTTAGTTGTTACAATTACCGTCTCTATATCTTCATCAATGTTAGGCTTACTCTCATTCTCAGCCCTTTTAACTTTACGTCTAATTTGGAAAGGTGGTAGATTTTCCATACTAATTTGATCAAGTGTAAGATCTCTAGCTTTGAAACACATTAGAGATCCAGACTTTAACCAAACGTTAATCCTCTCCATTTGTACACCTAGTATACTGTTGTATTCAGGTGGAAATTTAATAGATATATCCGAATTATCCGTTTTAATACAAATATGTGTTTTACCACTAGGTAGGAGTTGTAAAGTAAACCAAATTTTACCTTTCATAGCCGTTTCATTAATAAGTCTTGTTAAATGTATCGTTATTTGGTCATAAACGTTTCTAAAGTCAGTTTTTGTTATTTGTCCGATTCGAGAGGCGTCAATGTTAGCGATTTCATATTTAAAATACATATCGGGATATCTAGCGTAATATTCATCATATCGATCAGTGATATTATCCCATTTGGAAGGCATTGTTATTTCAGATAAACCCACCTCCCATTTACCTTCTTCTAAACTTAAGGTTGTGGCTAATTGAGTTTTAAAATTAGTTTTAGTATTCTCAGGAAATATATTCATAGAAGCATTACTAGCTACCGTACAGAAAAAATTATCTTCAGTAGGTATTAACATAGACATGTTTAATAAATAGATACTTTGTATATACAAGGTGTTACCATTCCCCTCCAATATCCCTGTCTTTATAAGATTGATTATAAAAATCCTTTCTTATATTACTTCAAATTGACTTCAATTATTACTGTTCAGGGGGGTGCGGTGGTTCACCTTCCCTTTTTGACCTCTGACCCTCTTCGTCCCTGGGAACAACACACCTGGATGGCCCAAACTATGATCCAGCGGAAAAACGTTTCAGTCTCCCTTTGAAGAGACTTTATTCTCTCTTTGTTGTTGATTGGTTTACCTGTTGACCTATTTACCTGTCAAACTGTGATGGATAACCGTCAGAGACCTTTCTAGCTATTTTTTCCGCTCTTGCCTGGCCAAAGCTATGATTCAGTGAAAAGCGATCGCAGCGCCACTGGTGAGGAATGCGGGAGTTAGCTCGAAGTGTATGTTATTACTACTTGCATACATCGTAATATAATATCCTTTCTTCCGGTTGAACCTTATAATACAACTTGAAACATTCTGTCCGACCACCGTATAGCGCAGACCTGGGACCAATGGGTGAACGAAATTTGAGTGGGGTGCAAAATTTTTTCATTTCCGAGTGGTTTTTTAACATTTCGTCAAATTCGCAACTCCATATTTGAACGAATTCGGCATTCGGAGCCGTGGCTTTGATACAATCATCTCGATCCAAGGTTCTATCGTACAAATTCTTGAAGGTATCTTGTAGGAGCGGGTTCCGTTGACTTCCCTTCGTGTGAAGAGGGCATCCGTGCATGAAATCACCGTCATATTGAAAGATTATTTCTGGATCGGTAGAGTATCCATCCACCGGGAAACGACCAATTTTCTTTTCCCCTTCCAAGGAAAGCGTTGTTCGAATTTTTATACCTCTCTTCTGTTCTTCCCAAGCCAGCCATTTCAAAGCCGATTGACTTTGATTACATTTATTTCCATATCCATTAGCGGGGACCACGCCTAAACTGTATTCTTCCAAATACCTGTGCAGAAAAAGTTCGTACACGCACCGGCGATATTTAAAGCGTTCATATTCGTCACGTCAAATCTCGTTTCTTCATACCATTTTAAAAATTCTCGATAATCTTTTTCCTTCATATGTTCGGGTTGGAAATATTCTATCGCTGGAACAGATCCAACGTACTCCATATGGGTTTCATCGTGAAAAATATATGGGAAAAATTGTTTCTCATCCTCGAGGGAAAATGTCGAGGGAAAAGTTCGAAGGGGTTGAGAAATAAAATTAAAGGAATCGATAAATTTAATTTTTGAACATGGTAATAAGATTCCTAATAATTTACTTCCGTCAAAAACTCCGCTAAATTTAACCGACATTTTTAACAAATTGTTTAAAATAAAAAACGAGTCGAACCCTTTGCTATTGTGAGCCATTATTGTGACGCTTTCAAAGACCGGAAGTGTTTTTTTAGTTCGTTTTGATTCGTGTTGCATAATTGTCTCTTTCGTCTGGAACAAGTAGTTCAAAAACTGCGTAGCGCAATCGAATCCACGAAAGGTGTTATAAGCGTATTGTTTCTCTTCCTTTTCCATGGCACTGACGATTAAAACGGGGACGTGTTCGCCATCTTTGACAATCGACTCAGAGTCAAAATAACATCGCCGCATCTTTTCGTATTTAGTTATTAAAGGCATAACGTAACAATGATTTTTCTCATGTCGAATTAAACAGTTTTGACATTGCATAGAACATTCATGAATTTCAGTTATTTCTAAACCACATTCTAAACACCGTTTAAAATTTTCACAAGTACCGTTAGCAACGTGCATATCAAAACACACTTGCCCTTTAAAATAACGATAACATTTACGACATCTAATCAGTATTAAAAGTTTTTTTTCGTGAAACACGTTTAAAGTTTTACATCGATTACATTTTACTTTAGTCGCACACTCGTGTTTTTTAATTTCAGAATGTTTATGAAATATTTTTAAACACTTTGAACAATATTTTTCACCGCCTTTTAAGAAATGAAAATCTTTAAGCACGTGAACGTGATCATCATTAACTAAGACGAGAAAGATTTGTTTTTCTCGATAAGACCACACAAAATAATTTTCCAAATTATCAACTCTAACAACAACAATCTGATACTCTTGTAAATAGTTTTGAAATTGTTGAATATTATTTAAATCAACGGCTCCGGGTTCAATATTGGCTTGACGATATAACTTTAACGCTTCCATTTTTTGTAAAGGATAACTACAATCTTTGATTTTTCGGTAATACGATTTCTCGTCATTCGACTGTTGATGATTTTTGTTCTGACTCCTTTCATATCTCATGTTAGCTAAATAAATTCCAATCACCAGCGCTCTTCCGAAACATAAATCATCGTTATTTTCTATGTAAATATAATTTGGGTTGGTTTTATAAAAGCTATCAAAAGGTATAATGTTTCTAGCGTTAAAGGATTTTTGACGAGTTCCAACCGGAACATCGCATTGTAAAAAAACAACGTCAAAAGTGAGAGACGCTTGTAAATGAAAGTTTTTATTTGACTGATCCACTTGAGAAATAGCGCCCAGAACACGATGAGCCGTTAATTCATTTACATTCATCAATATTAAATTGATCGGATTTTGCAATTCATCTGATCTTATGCAAAACCTAACCCGATTATATCCTTGATAACCCTGTAATAATTGACTCAAGATCGAATTAATGATACTGAGAAAGGTTTCGTGAACTTCGGTTAGTTTAATTCGATCCAAATTTTTAAATTTTACTTTATATTCCAACTGGTGACAATTATATTTCAATGATTTTTTATTAAGAGTTCTTTCGCAATTATAATATTGTTTCGGGTTATATTTAAGACTTAAATTGAGAGGTTCATTTTCCTCGTCCGAGGAGTCTGAGCTACTCATTTTAAGTGAAATCTATTCTCGAAAAGGTTCAAGTTTTGATGCAATTTGTGTATTCTCTCCAAAAAGCGCTAAATGGTTTTTTAATACCACCAGGTAGTTGAAAATTGATACTTAAAAAGCGAGTTATATATGATAAATCATAATGAAAAAACGCTTCAAACCATTTAAGATCATGATAATATTTAAACACTTTACAAGTTACATTATTTTCTATAGTTTTCAGAGCAAGCATGTTTAATTGTTTTATTAAAAACACACTCCAGTCATAATTTTTTGATATTAATATTCTATCTGTATATTCAAGTGTTTCAGACGCTTTTCGTAATTGTTCTAGTATCAATTCACGTATGACACCTACGTTTTTTTCATGCAAATAAATTTCATAACCGTTAATATATGTAACACGTGATTTCATATTCGGATAATCATTACAAAAATTATTTGTAAGATATATTGGATTTATAAACTTCATCGTATTAATACTAAAATATACTTGTCCTTGATAAGGTCTAATTACATACATATATTTTATTAAACCAGTCTGTTCTAAATGTAATAAAAGTGTTACGTATTCTTCTTAATCTTCAAGTATCAGGTCAAAATCATCATGTAGGTTCACTTCTTTTTTGAATTCTCGATACCTACATCTACGACAGATTGCGTGCATAGCGATAATTTGAAGACTTGGTGGATTCATCTCAACAAGAATAAATCAACCAATTGCAAATAAAAGCTCCATGTATTGTTCATAATATTTATATATCAAATCATTATAATCAGGTAGTTTCAATTCTTTTTTAAGATTTTGAAAGTGACGTCTGCGACTGTTAAGATCTTGATAGCGATATCTGCGATAGATTAGGCTCATTACCAGCATTTCAAGACTTAATGGGTTCATAATAAATTTTCAATGTCCTGAGGGTTTAAGGCTTTTAGTTTAAGTACCGAATGTGTTGAAAATGGTTTTTTACTATACTCGTAAGCAAACACGTTCGTTTCTTCTTTCGAGTAAAAGACAACCTGTTTAAAATCGGGCAATTCTATACACATCAAATCGGAAATTCCGACGCAACAAGGCTTTGTCAAAAATAATATAAAATTCGAATAATCAAAAGAAAATTTATACAATTTAATAAGATAATCATCATGATGTATATTATAAAACATTGGGTAAGATGGAGTAATATTGATAAAATCAACAATTGTAACAGGTTTGTTATCATTTTCTTTCACGAGTTCCGAATATTTTAAGTATATTTGACTCAGAAAATGATCCAAAACACATTTTACAAGTTGAAAGTCCGTAATGAAGAAACCGTTAAAATATAGTTTGCTTTTTTCTTCAAATAATTTCTTTTTCTTTTCATGGAATAGATATTCCAAATGAGCTTTACCACTTTCGGGTTGTATATTACAAAACTCACACCAAATATCGTATGGATAATGCTCACACAAGACTTTAGGTAGTAAAATAGTAATACTCGAGAAACACACTACAGGCCATATGTATTTACGTTTATAATAATATTTCCTTGATAAACAAAAACCTCCTCCCACAGATATCCAGTTAATTTCTTCTAGCATATATAAAAATTTACAGTATACGAAATGGTTTCTATAAATGTTTTTAAAACTTTTTGGGTTAATACCGGTATCAAACAAACGTTTTGTAAATCCATCCTTCACTATCACGTTCATAGCTATAATGGATAAAGTGGGGGTATTCATCATTAAGCTTTCTTAGTACGTTTCATTGGGGGTTTAACAACTTTTTCCTCGTTTTCACGCATGTCTTTCGCCACCTTGGCGACTATTTTTCGAATTAATTGACAATCCATGTTATTTTCATTAGCCATAAATTTAATTCTTTTTCCATCGGCTGTCCAAACATCGCTAAAGATATGATTCTTTATAGCATCCCATTCATATATTTGAATATCTATATAGTAATCACCAGTCTGGGCTGGTAAGGATATAGAAAATAATTGAGAGTCCTTTTTCAAATCGTATTTTGGAACTATACCGCCTTGTTTCGCGATAGTACTTTCTGTTTGCACTACGTTAACTTGCGCCTGGGTTTCAAACTCATCGTCAATATCAGCGTAGTCGGGATATCTTTCGTTCAAATCAAAGGTTTTACGCTTACCCAGAGAGGATGTATTCATATCGACAGTCAAGTTGAAAATGTGTATGGAATCTAAAATTCCACTGGGTTTTTATACCCTTCAATTTTAGATTTTTTTCCTCAAACGTCACAATTCTCGAGACGTAAATTTTCTATCTGGGTCGTTTTTTTTATACTAAGGCATGACTCTCTGCGTTAGAGATATTTCTTCCTTTCGACCTAATAATTTTTATCCTCTTACTATTTTTTCGTACTCACCAAAGCCTACTCGTTTTTATAAAAATTGAGGGAAAGTTCTATAATTATTTTCGGTGGTCAGTTTTTTCATACTTGTTTTAGAAATCTTTTAGACAGTTTTGAAGATTAATGATATAACTAGTCGTTCTTCCTCTAACCTAGTAATTTTTTTGTGCATCGCAACGTAGTCTCGCTTTTATAAAATTGAGGTTAAGTATGTAATATGGAAGAACTGAAACTTTAATGTAGTTTATAGGAAAGAATTGAAACTTTTTTATAACTTTTATTCAGGTTATAGGAAAGAATTGAAACGCTTTTTATATATTTATTCAAAAATGCAGGTTAAAAATTTAGTATAAAAACTCCGATGTTTAACATTAGAAAGCATCACAAGTTTCTTGTCGTTCCACCGAATACCGACTAACTTTTAACGCTCTTTGAACACCAGTCTCTCCTTGCCATGACCAGCTCAACGACTCGTATTTTTGAAACTTATTCTCTATGTAGATTATTCTAATAGATTATTTATAAATATTAGAACGCAGCACTCGCCATTTAAATCTAACTACTAAGAAGATAGCCGTATATCCAATAGGGGCAAACTACGAATTAGTGATATTAGTGAAAACGTTAAACACCATCATCATACCCATGGTAGTTTGGGAATGTATACTTAAGAACAAAAAAACGATCGAGGACTCCTTTCAAACTTTTTACCGGTAAATTTACTGAACACTGCCAACAACGTCACCATTCCATTATCTGAATGTGTTTATCACATTTTAATGGAACATGAAGTGATAAAAAATCACGTGATTTTTTTTAATGAGCAAAAACCGTATTTAAATAACATGTATCTGGCTATTTTAGAAGTCTTTAATAACTTTGAAAAAAATTATCTGGACCTTCATAACAATAGAATGGTTGCATTTATACATTTTAAACATAGTTTAAATAGTCACCGTTCTGAAATTGCAGCTTCTTTCATGCAAAGGGAAGAGATGCGTAGAGAGTATTTAAAAAAAGATAAACTGACCCTAAAACCAATTTGTTTAAGTTTAGCAGATATGATTACTTATGCCTTGGTACATATTACATAATTTTTTATTTACATTAAAAAGGAACGTTTTTTACATATAAAAGGAAGAAACCAAACCTGGAAGATTTTGAAATATTAATCGTAATTCTCTCAATTTCAAAATCTTCCAGATTTCGTTTATTAGGGAGAAGACTCAATATATAAAGAAATTCCCATAAATTTAGCCGTTTTGCACCCCCTCCCAATAATGAAAACATTTACATTAAAAACAAAATCGAAATCAAAATCAAACATTTCAACGAGGGTTAGATAATGCATGCATAGTTCGCTCATGCAGTAGAATGCTGAAAGTATGTGTGAAGGAAATGGATACACAGCTTAATGTATGTCCTTAGACCCACAGTGATAACACCAGACACAAACATAAATTTTTATTTTGATTTGAACAATGTTGTACATGTTTTCGGCGAATATACATTTTTTACTGATGAAAGGAGCATTTAAAAAAAGGAAGAAACCAAACCTGGAAGATTTGGAAATATTAATCGTAATTAATTCTCTCAATTTCAAAATCTTCCAGATTTCGTTTGTTAGGGAGAAGACTCAATATATAAAGAAATATCTAGAGTTTTTGAGACTCTACACCCCCCCATCATTAGTAAAAACATTTACATAATAAGATGTATTGTGAATATAGAATTTAACGTTGGTTAGATAGTGCATGCAAAGTTCATTCATGCAGTAGATTGTTGGAATTGGATATGATGGAAACGGATACGCAACTTCGTGCGTTTCCGTAGATCGACAATACGGGTAGTTTTGACTGAAAAATAAATTTTTATTTTATAGACTTGAACAATGTGTTAATTGTCGATATGCTGTATACGCGATCGGGCAAAGCTTACAATTTACAAAAAGGAAAAATGGAGTATGGATTTAAAGTGAAAGAATTATCTGCCGGAATCTTTGTTAATAACAAAGTGAAAGTGGTACATCTAGCGACGTATAAACCCCCCTTCTCCAGCGATATCCTCCCACCCAAGATCAGGAGTTCGAATACGTATTGTCGGTGGAACCTGACGGGTCTCGGGTGGAATGACGGGTTGGCCCGGTACTCGGTACTCGAACAACATCTGGCTAAGATAAGTGTTAATAAGGACACGGTTATATTCAGCAAGGGGCTGGAGAAGTGCGAGGAATTAGCGGCCTTGCTAAATGCACCCGTTATTAATCTAGAACAGCTCGGTTGCGCAAAGTTCGGAAAATCTAAAAAATGTTGCTCAATGCATCATATCTCCCCGTCAAAGTGCGCGCGCGAATCGGTCAAATATTATGGAGATTTCCTCCTAAACAATGAGGACTTGTTAAATATCTCGGTTGCCGATCTAGCAGATTCGGATGACGAATACATTTTTATGAAAAAATAAAAAACATGTATAAGTGTAAAATATAAAACAAAACATTATTAAAGCTTTTATAATTTTATTTTTGAAATTTTTTTATTTTTGATTTTTATAAAAATGAATATATCGTTGCGGATTTCTTGAGAAGAAATTTTCAGTATACTGAGGGTCAGGGGAGGCTAGTGTATCATAATCCCTATAAGGTTTTCTAATATAAATTAAATGTGACACATATACAGGGTGTTTCAGAAAGGTCTGGAAAAAATGAAGGGGGTTCTTCGTGGGGTCAGACTGAGTGAAAAAGGTTTATGAACCTTTAGTCTCACGCGCTGCGTTGCGTAGTTATGAGCCCTTGAAAATAGTCCTCAAAAATACGAAAAACGACCGAAAGGTGTAGGTAAGATTGTGCCTTTGACCTTTATTGTTTTTCTATTTAATTGTGCATAAGCTAATTATCGAGAGATAAGTGAAACAAGGTGTTTATTAACTAAAAAAAGCGTTTCAACATGTTTAGGAGTGGGCAATCATTAACTTTGGTCAGAAGAACTTGAACTCAAACTGTGGTTTCGGGTGTTGAAAAGGGAATTTTACAAGACACCATTATTAATTACCATATTTATCAATTGTTAAATAATCGGAATCAGAAGTATTTACAAAAATTGTTCGAAATGCATTCCGTCAGCGTTGATACACACTTGAGCCCGTCTAATAAATGATTACCTAACTCGTTCGAAGATCCCTTGTGTGTTGCGTATGGTTTCGCAGGCATTAATAATCCTTTGACGTAGATCTTCCACGTCACGCACTTCACTAACATAAACGAAGTCCTTAAGGTGGCCCCAAAGAAAGAAATCACAAGGGTTTAGGTTCGGAGATCTGGCTGGCCACTCAACCGTTCCGCCACAACCAATCCACCTCAAATTGAATGTTTCATTAAGGAAGGCCCTGACTATAAGAGAAACATACGGTGGTGTCTCGTATCAAGGCCAATGGTACGTCTTCAAGAAGCTCTAACAGATTGTCTTGAAGAAACGGGAGGTATGCCTCACCATTAAGCCTTGGCTGCAAAATGAATGGTCCAATTGGTCACCAACAATTCCGCACCAGACGTTTAAGCTGAATTGAACTTGGTGAGCCCTAACATTTGTAGCGTGGGGGTTTTGTTTCGCCCATTGATGCCTGTTTTGCATGTTCAATATGCCGTCACGAGAAAAATGGCCTCATCCGTAACTAAAAGATTTTGGGGTAAGTTGATGTCTTGATGTTGAGCGATAAACCACCGACAAAAGTCCAGTCTTCTCCGTAATCAACAAACTATCCAAACTGTCGACAGACGTTTGAGCGAAGGTGGACATATCCAACCGGCGGGACGAGGTGCTGTAGCCCCAGACGTTCCTGAAGAGGTGGAGGAACAAGTACTCACCATTTTCGACGAAGATCCAGGAACAAGCACTAGGCGAGTTGGACGCCAATTGGGAGTAAGTCACGTTCTTATCTGGTGAACACTCCGAGGACATCAGTTTCACCCTTACCATCTACAGAAGGTCCAAGCCCTTAACGAAACGGATTACCCGAGCAGACTGGACTTTTGTCAGTGGTTTATCGCTCAACATCAAGACATCAACTTACCCCAAAACCTTTTAGTTACGGATGAGGCCAATTTTTCCCGCGATGGCATATTGAACATGCACAACAGGCATCAGTGGGCGCAACAAAACCCCACGCTACAAGTGTTAAGGCGCACCAAGTTCAATTCAGCTTTAACGTCTGGTGCGGAATTGTTGGTGACCATTTAATTGGACCATTCTTTTTGCAGCCAAGGCTTAATGGTGAGGCATATCTCCCGTTTCTTCAAGACAATCTGTTCGAGCTTCTTGAAGACGTACCATTGGCCTTGAGACGATACATGTGGTCTATGCACGACGGTACACCATCTCATTTTTCTCTCCTAAATGAAACATTCCCTTTGAGGTGGATTGGTCGTGGCGGAACGGTTGCGTGACCAGCCAGATCTCCGGACCTAAACCCTTATTTCTTTCTTTGGGGCCACCTTAAGGACTTTTGTTTATGTTAGTGAAGTGCGTGACGTGGAAGATCTACGTCAAAGGATTATTGATGCCTGCGAAACCATACGCAACACACGAGTTAGACAATCATTTATTAGACGGGCTCAAGTGTGTATCAACGCTGACGGAATGCATTTCGAACAATTTTTGTAAATACTTCTGATTCCGATTATTTAACAATTGATAAATATGGTAATTAATAATGGTGTCTTGTAAAATTCCCTTTTCAACACCTGAAACCACAGTTTGAGTTCAAGTTCTTCTGACCAAAGTTAATGATTGCCCACTCCTAAACATGTTGAAACGCTTTTTTTAGTTAATAAACACCTTGTTTCACTTATCTCTCGATAATTAGCTTATGCACAATTAAATAGAAAAACAATAATGGTCAAAGGCACAATCTTACCTACACCTTTCGGTCGTTTTTAGTATTTTTGAGGACTATTTTCAAGGACTCATAACTACGCAACGCAGCGCGTGAGACTAAAGGTTCATAAACCTTTTTCACTCAGTCTGACCCCACGAAGAACCCCCTTCATTTTTTCCAGACCTTTCTGAAACACCCTGTATAGAAACAACATTTCACGTACACTTAAACCCTTTTTACTTTCACTTTCACTTTACACTTTCACTTAACCCTTTCACTTTCACTTAACCCTTTTTACTTTTTTTACTTTCACTTAACCCTTTCACTTTCACTTAACCCTTTTTACTTTTTTTACTTTCACTTAACCCTTTTTACTTTTTTTACTTTCACTTAACCCTTTCACTTTCACTTAACCCTTTTTACTTTTTTTACTTTCACTTAACCCTTTCTCTTTCACTTAACCCTTTTTACTTTTTTTACTTTCACTTAACCCTTTCACTTTCACTTAACCCTTTTTACTTTTTTTACTTTCACTTAACCCTTTCACTTTCACTTAACCCTTTTTACCTTTTTTACTTTCACTTTCACTTAACCCTTTCACATTCACTTTCACTTAACCCTTTCAGTTGTGACTAGTCAAAACTAATCATATAATAATAACCCATACTACGTTATGTTCAAATGATATAATAGTATAATCTAACTTTTCTCAAATCCATTTAAAAAATTATGATAATAATTGTATAGCTTACATAAATTCAAAATGTTCTTCGATAGCCTGCATGGGGACCTCATCATCCTCCCCTTCGTCATGTTACCATGGTTCGTTTTCGAACTCCAATTCATCCTCCTCCTCCTCCTGGTTATTCTCCAGCTCCTCCACCACCTTCTCCTCCTCCAGCTCCTCAGCCTCCAACACCTCCTCCTCCAGCTCCTCATCCTCCATGATAACATCAAGCATGGGGTTAAAACTAGCTAATTCGCTAGCGCTGAACAAAACGCCGCTCGCTAGTAATATGATCAGCATATTCATTTTTATGTTTAGATACGTTTGGGTGACTTTCGGCAATGTGTTAGAACGTGGGTGTGTGAAATAGTACTGGACCAAAATTCGTTTTATAGGGATGGAGATAGGTCAGACGGTCAATAGCCAGAGTCCGGGTTTAGGTACTTTTCATGTAAGATTTCCTGGTTTGTCTAGGTCAAATGACTTGTAGGTTATTTTAGATCCTTATTCTATTTTAAGACTTACTTCCTGGTTATTTTATAATATATATTTTATTTTCCAGAAATAAACCAAAATCGAGTTCACTGTTATTCGTGTCAACAAAGTTGCGTTATCACGATTAAACCAACTCTGGACGTAACAGTTTACTTCTGTTTAAATTCACATTGTGTGTGTTTTAAATCCGCTGTTTATGTTAAATCGAGTGACTACGTATCACACATTGTACCTCAGAACTATATGCAAGAACTCCCATCTGTTTTTTTTCTGTATACATTGTGACGTGTTTAGTTGGAAACGTCTGCGTTACCAAACTCCGTGTTCAAAGTTTCCAACCCGAAAGTACGCGTGTGTATATCCAAAGAACAAAAAATGTATTCATCGTATCATTTCTTCGAAAAATGTGCAATTACAGAAAACCTAATTACGAAAGTACCCCGATTAGGTTCTTTGTGTCTCTTTGAAATCTTAGCAAATAGAAAACAACACGTTAAAAAATACCGAATGTTAAACTACAACTTAAGGCAATTAATATGTACCGAAATGTTAAACAATTCACGAGTAGCTCTGGAATTAACACCGCATCTTAATAAGTATATCTCTACACCAATGGTGATTGATGGGCGAGATTGTGCCCAGCATATTCAATCAACCGAGTGTCATCTTGGTTTAATACATAAATACTACGACAAACAAAGGTGGCGGTGTCAAAATATTAGAAAAACTGCACTCGTACTGGGATTCATATGCCATAGCGCCGCTGCTGCGCAGAGCGTTATAAACACAGCAATGCTTAAAATCCTATACGAGCTGGGTTCAAATAGAACCACTAAACAACGTCATGTCAGAAGACCAGCTGGTCTCGCATATCAAAAGAACCTCCTGAAACTAGCTGAGATTGATATAAATATTTCAAAACTTAGACACTATCACTGGACATACCTAGATTAGCGTTTTGAAGATTGTCGCGTTAATAAACCAACTTTAAACTATATAAACATCTTCTTAAGGCCTTGCGTATACAGACCACAAAATAAAATATTCTGTAATGATACTTTGATAAACAGTACGAGCTGGGTTCAAATAGAACCACGAAACAACGTCATGTCAGAAGACCAGCTGGTCTCGCATATCAAAAGAACCTCCCGAAACTAGCTGAGATTGATAGAAATATTTCAAAACTTAGACACTATCACTGGACATACCTAGATGAGCGTTTTGAAGATTGTCGCGTTAATAAACCAACTTTAAACTATATAAACACCTTCTTAAGGCCTTGCGTATATAACCCACAAAATAAAATATTCTGTAATGATACTTTGATAAACAGTGTTTGAAATGTAGTGACACTTGGTATGTAATGTATTCTGAATAAATTGGATTTAAAACAAGTTACATTGTCCTGTCAAACTTTGACAAGCTGTCATCTTTGACGAATTACACAAAAAAAATAACCCTTTTAAACACTTATATATCGCGAAAAGACCCTCGTAACTCTCCTTCCTGCCTTCTGTAATGTTGCGCTCGAATAGCGGGTCCTAACTACTTTAGTGTACGATCTCATGTACTGATGTCTCTCGAAATTAGGGGTTAAAGGCTTGTAAGGAACGCTAGTTCCATCGAGGTAGAGAGCGATATGATTTAAATCAAAGTGTTGAAAATTAAAGGGCGACTGGGTATAGGCGTTCTGTTCTACCAGAGCGAAAAGGACTCGTTTGGGTAACTGTCCCATAAAGAGATTATCTCTAACGCAGATTTTTGTTCCGCTATTTATGGAAAAAGAGTTACACTCCGTTCGAGTTATTGGATATTTCATGGTAGCTAGTTCGAGATATTTGGCGTGGGCAATTGTAATCTCGGGAGTTAATTTTACTTTTCTGATATACAGGGAAGCGAGTTCGTATTGTACCTTCCATCTAACACCACCCGATAAGGTTTTAATACAAAATTCGTTGGAGCTTTTAATAAATTAAAATTTCAAGTCAATCATGTTCGGAATAAAACGAGACTGTTGACAGAAGTCCGTGTGAACCGCGCCAATCATATCGATGGTCCCTTGTTTGGCGAAACTTGCTCTTTTCTTGAATCCTTCATTTTCCGGCGGGGTATTGAATTTTCCGGCTGTATCGTTGTAGAACATGGCGGCAGTTAGAAAACTTCTTTTCGCAGGTCCACCAAAAGTCACGGTTGTTTGAAACATGGCCTTGTAGGCATAGTTCTGTGGCGATGGCGTTACCGATCTATCACCCAAGGAAACGTGTACCTCGCTAAAAAGGCTCGAATGAAACAGATTCAGGGCGCTACCACGTCCGCCGGTGTGGTGATTACCCCAGCCGCATCGATTACTGCCGCCGCTGGAATTGTTCTCCCGTCCGCTGGGTCGACGAGTCTAACTTGAAGATGTAACAAAGTTTTGGACAAATCAATGTACGTATCGGAGTTTCCGGCCACGGCGAAGGTTAGAGTTGAATTTTCGTTAATGTTCGAGATGGGACTATACTCAACCCATTCTCCACTCACTATACTCGCGGCACGTTGAAAAGTTCGACTTCGGAACTAACCGAACCTTGGGAATCGGGATGGATATGGGCCATTATATTGTAGAAAATATATCGGAGGGTTTTAAGAGCGGTCTTCTCTTCTTCCTGTTCGTCGCTGAACTGACTATAGTCGCCCCAACGAAAGAAGAGCCCTGAGAAAAACGTCCGAAATGGGGTCGCCACCATCGACCCCATAGTTATTAATCAACTTGTTTTTCTCTTGCGATGTCTGTCTGCAATATCGTCTGCTATCAAGATTGAGTGGATAAGTTCGGTGTTATAGAACGTCGGCTTTTTGCAGTGTATATGCTGTTATATTTTGTTTATTGCGATCAAGTATTCTGTATAATTCACAACATAACGAAACAACATTAGAAAGTACACCAGTTCTAGTTTTTTGTTTATTACGATTAACCTCTGAATTTAAAAACATTGAATATTTAAGGAAAGACACCATTAGTGAAAAAACATAAATACAATCAAAAATTAATGTAATTGTCTTAGAATTCAAGCACACTTTGCCCGTTTAGTTCGAATATTCATCGGAGTCTTCGCTGTCATCTTGCATGTTGATAAGAGGATCAATCGCGGTTTCGATGATGGGATCTTTTTCCCAGTACTCTTCAAGTACCTTTTCCACATGCATAATCGCGTTGATTAAATTTTCCGGTGTAACACGTTCTATGGTCCTTACTGTGGTATCTTTGACCGTCGATAGTTTGAAACCAGAATTCTCCTTGGCAACTTCGTTCTTCACTTGTGCCCATATCAACTCAATTGGGTTAAACTGGCAATGGTACGGTGGAAGCCTCACCACTTTGTGACCTCTACTTTCAGCAATCTCGTCAATTTCGTATCTCAGGGTTCTTGACTTGTGAAGTTTAATTATTTCATAGAGTTCCGCTTTGAGTGAGGTTTTGTCATAGGAAATGTGGTGGTCGTCGAGCCATTTCTGCCTTTACGAGTTGCTGTGGTAGGTGCTTTGTCTACAATAACCAAGTGATATCGCGCGTTGTCCATGAAGATGGTCGCATTTTCAATGTTAGGCAGAACTTGTTTTATAAACCACTCATTGAAGCATTTGGCATTCATGTCGGCATGATAGTCTGCAAGGCCCGATTTAGATGGGAATATCAAGAGTCCATTCTTCACAAAACCTTTCGAGGAACCCGCGTGAAGTACAATAAGTCTCTTTCCTTTACCAGAAGGGACTTTCGGACCAGATATATCGTCCGACTACCAACATTGCGATACCGTATGGTTTTCATTCACCCACGTCTCGTCAATAAAAATAACGTTGTCCTTCAAATCTATACCTTTTACAGTTTTTAGAAATGGCCGACGGCGAGCCACGACGTCAGTTCTTTCCATAAGATGCTTGCGACTATCGACCTTTTTATACTCGAAACCAAGTTGATTTTTAAGTACTTGTCGTAATGATTCACGACCACCGCTGAAAATGGCTTCTTGCGTCACATCGTCGACTTGTCGAAGGGATTCCAGTAATTTCTCTACAGTGGGGAGCTCTTTGTCTAAGTAGAATTGATGTACTCGACGTCTAATGGCTTCAAGCTGAAAGCTATCTACCTCAGTTACTGGGGATGATCGGCTTCTAGACTTCCCAGGACTCTGGGCAACCTCGGCGTATGACTTTCCTATCTGTTCGGCATCTTTCACTTCCTTCTGAATCCTTTTAACCGTTGTACAACTTACACCAGTTGCTTCTGCCGTGTGAACTTGAACCTGTTTCACCGGATGCAAGACACGTTTTTCGTTGCGCTCTCTTTCAAAATAACTGGCCACATTAGATATAATTATTCGTGCCAGGCGGTGGATAGTTGAGCCTCTACTACATTTCGGCATGGTTAACTAACTATGAGCTGCACACTCCCATTGATTAATACCATGCGCGATAAAATTGTCAAACGTTTTATATATTTATTATAGAGAAAATATTAAATTTAAAAAATATTCAATTACCCGTGGTTTCGTTTTTTTTTTTTTAGTTAAGCGGAAGGAATTGCACATTTTAATTAAGAGCACTTTTTCTTGTTTAAATTGACCATTTTATCTAAAATAAATATTTAAAACGTTTGACAATTTTATCGCGCATGGTATTAATCAATGGGAGTGTGCAGCTCATAGTTAGTTAACCACAGTAAGGGCCATAGAACGTGTTACACCGGAAAATTGGATCAAGGCGATTATGCATGTGGAAAAGGTACTTGAAGAGTACTGGGAAAAAAATCCCATCATCGAAACCGCGATTGAACCTCTTATCAACATGCAAGATGACAGCGAAGACTCCGATGAATATTCGAACTAAACGGGCAAAGAGTGCTTGAATTCTAAGACAATTACATTAATTTTTGATTATATTTATGTTTTTTCACTAATTGTGTCTTTCCTTAAATATTCAATGTTTTTAAATTCAGAGGTTAATCTTAATAAACAAAAAACTAGTACTGGTGTACTTTCTAATGTTGTTTCGTTTATACAGAATACTTGATCGCAATAAACAAAATATAACAGCATATACACTGCAAAACGCCGACGTTCTATAACACCGAACTTATCCACTCAATCTCCATAGCAGACGAAATTGCAGACAGACATCGCAAGAGAAAAACAAGTTGATTAATAACTATGGGGTCGATGGTGGCGACCCCATTTCGGACGCTTTTCTCAGGGCTCTTCTTTCGTTGGGGCGACTATAGTCTTCGACGCTTACACTTTCTTTTATGCCCGTTTCCAGTCATTCTAGCGATTTCGTTGGCGGCACTGATTACGACATCTCTCGCAGCGTCTTTCCCTCGAGATTTAGCCACGGATTTCACGGGAATTCCGCTGGCTACGTCGGTAACAATTTTAGATCCCGTATTTAACAGTTTTTTCCCAAGATACATGGCTCCGTTTTTCAAAAGTGGTACGGCTCGACGGAAGGCCGAGGCGATAAAGTTTCCTAGACCGTATCCTTGTTGAACGGGGAGACCCTGGTATACGGGTATAGAACCCTTTCCAATTTGACTTTGAAAATATTTAGCGTGTCCAATTTGATTTAAAAAGTGCCGATCGTAGTCCGACTGGGTGGAGGACATTTTTTGCTTCATGATGCGTCTCGTTTAACTCTCGATAAGAATGGCGAGCGCGTCCATACTGTCGGCTTATTTATAAGGGCGACCACATTCTTCGAGGTCTAAAATTTAGAGTCGCGTGAACTTTACCTCTTTCGAACTTGACGGGTACACCCATTTCACTCATAATGTTAATTTCGATGCATTGAAAGGAATTGCAGGAAACTGGGAGGTAATGAGGACGAGAAAATTCTGTCTACCGTATCCCCGTCATTCCCTTGAACGCTCGTTATTCGTAGAAGCGGAACATGAACGTCACCTACAGCCGAGCCTACAGCCCTACTTTCGACGATATCGGAATATATGAAGAGAGAATGAAGACCCGCGTCTAAATCCACCGGATAACTGGCTACTCTCGCGTGGACGATTGTCGTAGTTTGTGTATGATCTTTCGTAAATCCCAACATGACCGCCAACTCCCCCGGTATAGTTAAGAAGTAATCCGGTTTTACAGAAACTTCCACACGTCGTAATTGCGCGATATAACTAAACGTGTATTTAGCACTCGTTGTCGTCTCTGACTCGAACATATCACCCTCGACTGGCGTCCCCTTTTTCAGTATAGTGACGTTCGAGATATCATCTTCGTCGTAATTGAGTTGCTCCAATAGGTCTTCTATATTTCCGTAGTAGCCCGCGGGAAGTTCTACCATTCTCGAATGACTCGTGCTATTTCTATTTACCCCGTGGTTAGTTAAAGATATCCAGAACGGCTATCTCATATTGCTCCATGTGTGGGGATAGCTGAATTCCACCAAAGCCACTTCGTACGGACCTTGTAATTTAACCGCTTCCGGTAAATGTGTTCGGAATTTACGAATCGTATTCCCGAGAAAGTAACTCATAGAACTGTATGACGGTAGGGTTATGTAGAACGGCATCATGCAAGGTCAATTTCCTGCACCCAACTGTCGAATGATGGCGGGTATCCATTACAGCGAACGAATCTCTCGATACTTCCGTCAGCCTTGCGTCGTTTTTTCAACACTTTTTCGATTTTAAAAACGCTGTTACTCAGGTCCTTGCCAATTTTCTGTAGTTGCTCTCGGTAAAAAATCCCAGTAATGAGCTCTTCTTTCAAGTCTCGTATCTTATATACAGGAGGGCTACGAGCTAATTTGAAAAGTTCTTCCGACCATGTAGGTATGTATCCCTTATCGAAGAGATTAGTCTGTTAACTTATACGAACTACGTCACCAACATCAAAGGGGAAAGAAAGCGGAGTCGAGAAATCTACGTCACCATATAGATTCTCCCAAACACGTTTAGATGTAGCCAGCGTGACTTCGACGGGTTTGCACTTTATAGATCGATGATAACTATGATTATAAGCTTTCACCATCTCTTTTAGAACATTGGTATATTTGAAGGTATTATTTTCCGTAAAATATCGATACATTCGAGTCTTTAAAGTTCGATTAAATCTCTCCACTATCGTCGCTTTCAGTTCCGATTCAGGGGCGAAAAAACTTTATCCCTCTACGTTTTAACTCGTTTTGTACTTCCTTGCAAACAAATTCATTTCCGTGATCCGATTGGATTCGTTTCGGCGAACGGCCGGAATCTAAAATGACGTTTAACGCTCCGAGAATAGTCTTTCCTTTCTTGTCCTTGATCGCAACCACGAAGGCAAACTTACTGAAAACGTCGATACAGCGAACCATATATAATATTCTTCAAATCAGCCACTGTTCGTCGATTCCGTAGACTATAGTTTTATTTCTAGTAAGTGTTTCCTCGCACTCCTGTGAAGCGTATAAGTATCTTGGGTTTTCAAGAAATCGCTTATTTCTCTGACAGTAACCTTTAATCCTCGGTCTTTAGCCGCTCGGTATAAGCCGTCAACACTACCGTAAGAGCCCGGATCCGAAACCTTATTATATATTTTTTAAGTTCTTCCATTGAATGAACAGTTGTTCGAAGTACTATAATGCCAGAATACAAAATCGCTAACTTCTATAATTATTATTATAAATACAATTAAAACTGCAGTTAATAACTTGGGAGAATTTATAAATGACTCGAATAGAGACGCTAAAGGTCCTACAGAGACAACCTCGACATTACCACTCTCCATGTCAAAGCCTAATTAATAAATGAATCGAGAAAATATATTCAAGTGTATTTTATTGGTATAAATATTAATGAAATCCAATTACAGAAACCGCGACCCTTCATTGGTCCGCTATCGTCAGAATAATACTCATCTTCCGTTTCATCTTTATATTCCCTCTTCTTGGGTGGGATGACGTCACGTTTGCGGATTTTTATTAGAGATCTAGGCGCGTTCACTTTATACAACAATTCGTAGAACTCTTTCGAGCCCGTGACTGCGATTTTTTTCTTAGATTTTGATACTGAATAAGCTAGGAGATCGACGATGTTCGATCCTACGACTCTACGCTTGTTGTAAATCAACTCCCCGGCGTCAGTCCATTTAATTTTCAGTGATAACTCTAACGACTTGTATAAATCTAAACATTCCGAAGTCATATATGACGGAACGCCGGAAGCAATCTCCGCACTCCAATTTTGTATTTTCTGTTTTTTAACTTTTTTCTTCGATCTTTTATTAATAACCCTAGAGAGCACGTGATTATAGCGATTAATTTTGTCCGTGTTGTTCAAATTGGGATCATCGAGAATGTCTTTAATTTTATCGACCTTTTCCAATTCCAAAGATTTATCCACTTTCAAGTCTTTCTCCGAATTAAGTCTTTGGAACGTCTCCTCGGAAATTAATAGCATTTTTTCGCCATCTTTAATTGATAACTTTAGATAGGATAGCTCCTGCTATCGAACTGATTATCGGAAGTAATATTGGGAGAAATCCACCTTTTTGAATTAAAATTTGACTTCGTTTAGCATGAGTATTTTTCTTGGCCACGCGACGTATGGAATTGCAATGCTTCTTCAGTCGCTTCTTCTCGTCATCTGTGAGAGAAACGTTACCCTGCAGTATATTTATACAACATTCGGCGATGGTTTTTAACTCTTCTTTACTCGCGTATTTAATGGCGGCGTTTCGTTGACACGCGTTACAGGAACTCAGATATTTTAGAAAGTCTAAGTGCTCGTGCACTCTCTTCGGCGGAGCCATGTAGCTAATCGGGCAGCTTTCACGAGCGTACAATTGTTTTCGTCTCGGTGAAACGTACAACTTCTAGGCGTTCCACAAATTATAGTTACTAGTCTCGGGCAGCCCAAATCTTCGGCGTTAGCGACTTCCGTCTTCAAAAACCTTGATAACACGATAGATTTTTCTAAGCCTTTTGTTATAAAAGTAATGGCTTTCTCTCGTATAATTTTGGCAATTTCAGTCTGAGCTTCGAATGGATGATCTCCTTCGTCCCAGCGTAAGTCGCAACTGTTCCTCGTAAGCCATTGACATTGCCTTTTATCCTTAGACGATAAGTCCGTGAAAGGGAATGGCGCTTTAAAGATCCATACCTCGTGTTCGCCCGTCTCCTTCACGAATAGTGTTATTTCTTTCACGATCCATTGGTCTTGAACTCTGAAGAAGTTTGCTTCGATTATTCCGGTCATTTTGGTAGAAAAATGGCGGCTTGTTCTCCTGGTAAAATACCGGTCTTTAGTCTTCTATCTTCCGGGGTCGTAGCTTTGAGGTCTACGAATAGATATCCGTAACTGATAGCTGTAGCTTGTCTAAACGCGTCCACAACGTATTTACTGTTGACTGGAGATATCTGTTTCGCCAAATGTAGAATCGCAGATTGGTCTCTCGGTGATTTAAAGATTATCAGATAATGAGCGTTGAGATTCAATGTTCGAATTTCCTTTCTTGGGTAGTAGAGGTTTTGCATTAAAATTAATACTGAGGTATTTCGATGATGGGATCCTCGAATAAATAAGTTGGTAACTTCCTTGTTATTAGCGATTTCGCATAAAAGGTCGTCTAATATAACAAAGTTTCTAACGTTGGCGTTTAAAGTGCCTACATCCAATAGACCTTCGTGAAATACCACGCTTGGGGTATGACTCGATATGGAATTAAATAGTTTGTCTTGGTACTCAGTATAACACCATATTATCCGTTCGGGTGGGGGCGAAATTCTAATTTCCTTGTGCTCAATTAATTTCGCAACAAAGACGCTTTTTCCACATCCCGTTACTCCAGCCACCAGTCCGTTAAAAGGGTGTTGCAGACTTAAATCCATATCGATAAATGAGAGAATATTGGAATATCATCGAATATATATATGACTTTAAGAACTTAAAAAAATACTTACCAGAAGAGTGCAGGTCTAGATAATTGTCGTGAACGTTGTAAAATAGTCTTATCAATACGATGGAGATAGCTTTTTATACCATGAAAATATGTAACCTTTGATTCAATGACGTGTTGGGTTTTCCTTATATGACACTATTTGTTCAAGTTTTAGTTTCAGGATTGGTTTTAATATTGGTTCGTACACGCATTTAATACGCATTCTAAACATACATAATTGACGAAATTCGTGGTTAACTCTATCTTCATATGGTATTTTGTAAATGGTAGAGATACCAAAGCTTACTGATTTTCCCATATCTTCGCGCCTTTATTTTAAACTTTCAATCACGTGATATCTGAACATAGAGATAAGAACCGAGAATATAGATAAGGATGGAAAATAGTTTAAAAGTTGATAAGAGAAGATGGTGTATTCTGCTAATGTACCTACCTCACATACATGACGTTCCGGGTTCGAAACCAGGATGAAAAAAAAAAAAAAATTGGCACCTCAGGCACCTCCGGAACCTCTTGGCACCTCCTGTGCTTTAACGCTCATTTTCATACTACTGAGGTAATTCCCGTTAAACGGAAGTGAACGATAAGCTGGTATGATAATGTCTCTAGACTTTTGGCTCCACGAGCTCGGTCACGTGATATCCGCTTACACATGAAGTGACACACACACACAGACAGACACGATCAATGTAATACCTCCCCCTGAACTAAAGTTCAGTCGGGGAGGTAAAAAGAAAAAATGACATAAAATACCAATGATCAATGAAAGTTTATCATTGTATCTACCAGGGCTAGAAACTGAGACCCTCCGCATGTGGGGCGGACGTGATAACCACTACACCATATATACGTATCCTGCAACTTTTGTATATCTTTTATAAAAGCAAAAATGATATAAAATACCTATGATCAAAGAAAGTTTAACATTGTGTCTACCAGGTCTCGAACCTGGGTCCTTCCGCGTGTTAGGCGGACGTTATAACCACTACACCATAGATACTTGAGCAACAGGAGCTTCTGCACCTTTTATAAAAGGAAAAATGACATAAAATACCAAAGATCAATGAAAATTAAACATTGTATCTACCCGGGCTAGAAACAGACCCTCCGCATGTGGGGTGGACGTGATAACCACTACACCATATATACTTATCCTGCATCTTTTGTATATCTATTATAAAAGCAAAAATGACATAAAATACTAAGGATCAATGAAAGGTTAACATTGTATTTACCAGGGCTCGAACCTGGGTCCTTCCGCATGTTAGTCGGACGTGATAAGCACGTTATCTGTAAGGTTCATGAAATTTTATTTTTTTAGATAAGTTAAATTTTAGTTATTTGTTTATTTGATTATTGATATGTATTTTTTTTGCTGCTATAACTAAAAGAGCTCAAATTCCTTTTTCAGCTTGACTTCCTGCAGCTATAGCTGCTCCTACTCCTGTGTCTTCATTAGTTCATTCTTCTACGTTAGTAACTGCAGGTGTTTTTTTTCACAATGTTTATTGATCATTTCTTTATTAACTTTACTATTGTCAGGGATAGAAGCTTGTTTAGAAATAGATTTAAAAAAAGTTATTGCTCTTACAACTTTAAGTCAATTAGCTCTTATATTTAGTTTATCTATTGGTTTATGAGAAGTAGCCTATTTTCACATATTAACTCATGCTATTTTTAAGGCTCTTTTGTTTTTATGTGCTGGTTCTTTAATTCATTCAATAGGGGGGTTGCAAGATATTCGTATTTTGGGGGGTGATCTTAATTTTTCTCCTGTATTAGGTTATGGGATATTGTTAAGTTAAGTTTAGTAGGGTTCCCTTTTACTTGTGGATTTTATTCTAAGGATTTGGTTATTGAAATTTTTTTAATAATGGATAAAAAAAATATTTTTTTTTTATTTTTTATTATTTTTTATTGGTGTTTTTTGTACAGTTATTTATAGTTTTCGTTTAATCTATAATCTTTTAATGATACGTTTTAATGGGGTTAGTTATTTTAATTATTGTGAGGATTCATATTCAAATTTTTCTATTATTATATTAGCATTATGTGGGGTTTTTTTTGGGGGATTTATAAATTGGTTATTATTTGACTATGCTCACTTAATTATTTTACCTAGCATTTTTAGGATACTTATAATTATAGGTTTATGTTTAATTTTTTGATTATTATTAGAAACTTTAGTTTTTTATAAATTTTTAAGTTTTTAATTTAAATTTTTTGTATTTTATTTTATTAGAATATGATATTTAAGTTATATTAGCTCATTTAGTTTTTGTAATATTTATAAGGGGGTAGGTTTTAAAATGTATGAAGGGGATATAGGTTGAGGAGAGATTTTAGGTGGTGATGGTATATATAAATTTTTATTTAATTTGAAATTTTTTCAAAATATGCAGTATAATTTATTGACTTTTGAAATACTTTTAATTTTATTTTTATTTATATTAATTTTAATTTTTTAATTTATATAGTTAAAATATAATATGATTTTGAAGCAATCAAGGTAGAAAAAATTCTTATAAATATTTCTAACAAAACTATGTATTTTAATCTTGGAAAGATTAGGTGTTTCTTTACACTATAGAAAAAGAAATTATGTTAAAATATTTAACATTTATTAAAGTTAGCAGCTTTAAATTTTTAACTTCTTTAATAAGGGTATTTAACCCAATTTTCGTATTAACATTAAGATACCTATAATTTGGTTTTTATTAAAATAAGAAATTTATTTTTCAAATTTTCAGGTCGAAACTGAATGTGAATTTTATTAAATTTATTAAGGCTAGGTGGGTAAACAATTTCTAAGTGTAAATTAGATTTTATTAATATTTAAATACTAACCTATATTCAGTTAAGTCTTCCATCGTATCATTCATGTAGTAACCCTATAAAAATGATTATAATAAGAGTAGAGATAGAAATTCTTAATTTTCATGAATTTATTATAAATAGAGGGGAAGGTATAATGAGGATAATTTCTACATCAAAAATAATAAAAATTAAAGCAATTAAGAAAAACTGTAAAGAAAATGGAATGCGTGTTTTTTGTGAGGGATTAAAGCCACATTCAAAGGGTGAATTTTTTTCACTTATTATGTAATGTATTTTTGCTAAGTTAGAGGATAGAATTATTTCAATTAGTCTAATGATAAAAGAAAAGGAAAGGTATGTTATAATTATTATTTATTTTATTAAAAACTTTTTAGTTGGAAGCTAAATGTACTTTTTATTTTATACTAAATAAATTATCCTCCTCATCAGTAAATTAATGAATATAATAGTAGTCATACTACATCAACGAAATGTCAGTATCATGCTGCGGCTTCAAATCCAAAGTGGTGGGTTCTAGAAAAGTGTATTTTATTTAGTCGGATTAGTGTAATTATTAAAAATGTAGTTCCTACAATTACATGTAGCCCGTGAAATCCTGTTGCAACAAAAAAAGTTGCTCCATAAATTGAATCAGCAATAGAGAAGGGTGCTTCAATATATTCTTATGCTTGCAGTAATGTAAAATAGCCACCCAAAATGATTGTTATTATTAGTGATTTTTTAGCTTGTTTAAGGCTTCTATTTAAAATTCTATGATGGGCTCAGGTAATTGAAATTCCTGAAGAAATTAAAATTGTTGTATTTAGTAAAGGAATTTGTATTGGATTAAAAGGTTCAATTCCTTTAGGGGGTCATATTATTCCAATTTCAATATAAGGGGAGAGGCTTCTATGTAAAAATGCTCAAAAAAATGAAATAAAGAAAATACTTCCGAAACAATAAATAAAATTATACCCCATTTCAGCCCTATTATAACTTTTTGTGTATGATGTCCTTGTAGTGAGCTTCTCGAGAGATATCTCGTCATCATTGGTATCTTGTGATGATTAAAATTGTAAATCTAATTATTCTTAAAAATGGGGATTTAATATGAATTCATCTAGTTGTTCCTGATGTTAAAAATAAGGCTCCTAAGGCTGCTGTTAATGGTCAGGGTCTTTGGTCAACAATATGAAATGGAAGCTACACTACAAGGACATCATACACAAAAAGTTATAATAGGGCTAAAATGGGGTATAATTTTATTTATTGTTTCGGAAGTATTTTCTTTATTTCATTTTTTTGAGCATTTTTACATAGAAGCCTCTCCCCTAATATTGAAATTGGAATAATATGACCCCCTAAAGGAATTGAACCTTTTAATCCAATACAAATTCCTTTACTAAATACAACAATTTTAATTTCTTCAGGAATTTCAATTACCTAAGCCCATCATAGAATTTTAAATAGAAGCCTTAAACAAGCTAAAAAATCACTAATAATAACAATCATTTTCTACCTTGATTGCTTCAAAATCATATTATATTTTAACTATATAATTTAAAAAATTAAAATTAATATAAATAAAAATAAAATTAAAAGTATTTGAAAAGTCAATAAATTATACTGCATATTTTGAAAAAATTTCAAATTAAATAAAAATTTATATATACCCTCACCAATTAAAATCTCTCCTCAACCTATATCCCTTCATACATTTTAAAACCTACCCCCTTATAAATATTACAAAAACTAAATGAGCTAATATAAATATCATATTCTAATAAAATATAAATACAAAAAATTTAAATTAAAAACTTTTAAAAATTTATAAAAAACTAAAGTTTCTAATAATAATCAAAAAATTAAACATAAACCTATAATTATAAGTATCCTAAAAATGCTAGGTAAAATAATTAAGTGAGCATAGTCAAATAATAACCAATTTATAAATCCCCCAAAAAAACCCCACATAATACTAATATAATAATAAAAAAATTTATATATGAATCCTCACAATAATTAAAATAACTAACCCCATTAAAACTTATCATTAAAAGATTATAGACTAAACGAAAACTATAAATAACTGTACAAAAAACACCAATAAAAAATAATAAAAAATAAAATTTTTTTTATCCATTATTAAAAAAATTTCAATAACCAAATCCTTAGAATAAAATCCACAAGTAAAAGGGAACCCTACTAAACTTAAGAAACTTAACAATATCCCATAACCTAATACAGGAGAAAAATTAAGAACACCCCCCAAAATACGAATATCTTGCAACCCCCCTATTGAATGAATTAAAGAACCAGCACATAAAAACAAAAGAGCCTTAAAAATAGCATGAGTTAATATGTGAAAATAGGCTACTTCTCATAAACCAATAGATAAACTAAATATTATAAGAGCTAATTGACTTAAAGTTGTAAGAGCAATAACTTTTTTAAATCTATTTCTAAACAAGCTTCTATCCCTGACAATAGTAAAGTTAATAAAGAAATGATCAATAAACATTGTGAAAAAAAACACCTGCAGTTACTAACGTAGAAGAATGAACTAATGAAGACACAGGAGTAGGAGCAGCTATAGCTGCAGGAAGTCAAGCTGAAAAAGGAATTTGAGCTCTTTTAGTTATAGCAGCAAAAAAAAATACACATCAATAATCAAATAAACAAATAACTAAAATTTAACTTTTCTAAAAAAATATAATTTCATGAACCTAAATTAACTAAAGCAACGATACCTAATAAAATACCAACATCCCCTAAAAGATTTCTTAATACAGTTAATATCCCTGCGTTAAAAGAACGAATATTTTGATAATAAATAACTAAAGCATAAGAAATTAAACCTAAACCATCTCACCCCAATAGTAAGCTTATTAAATTAGGACTTAAAACTAATAAACCTATAGATAAAATAAATAACAAAACTAGGCTAGCAAAACGAACCTTATTTATATCACTTTTATATAAGAATTACTATAAATAAAAACTAAACCAGAAATTAATAATACTACAGAAAAAAAGCTACACCTAGTCAATCTAATAATAAAAGAAAACCTCCACTTCTTATGCTAGTAAAAAGTTCATATTCATACAAATAAACTTTATTTAATAATAATAAATACAAAGCAAAAAAAAATTATTAGAAAACTTGCAAGTATCAAAAAATTGACATTATTTGGGGTAGTACATAACTACAACTTTAATTCCACAAACTAAAATTTATTTTAAACTACCCTAATTTTTTAAAACATTAAGTTAACATTTAATATAAGTATTAGTAAAGGGTAAACATGCCCCCATAAAATAATATACTTTTTTAAATCTAGGGAAGAAAAGCTAGAAAAAAGCCAAAATTTACCATGCTGGCTAATTGAGTATATATACAAAGAAAAACCTGCAACTAAAAAAAATATGAAACCTAAAGTGATTATATATCACAAACTTACCCCTACTATCCCAAATGAAAGAAATAATACACCTAGTAAATTTAGGAGAGGAGGTGCCGCTATATTTCTAATACTAAAAATAAATCATAATAAAGAAAGACTAGGTAAAACTAATATTAACCCTCGAATTATTAATAAACTTCGGGTATGTATACGCTCATAAACTATGTTTACAATTCTAAATAACCCTGAAGATGTAAAACCATGGGCTAATATAATTAATAAAGAACCTATATAACCATAAATTGTTAAACTTAATAAACCCCCTAAAAATATACTTATATGTCCTACAGAAGAATAAGCGACTAATCCTTTCAAATCACTCTGTGATAAACATACTACTCTTATTAATAAACCACCCCCAAGAAAAAAAGATAAAATTAATCCTCCATACAAAACTAAAAATCCTAAAAATAAAGAGATTAAACGGATCATCCCATACCCCCCTATTTTTAATATTACACCTGCTAAAATAATAGACCCAAAAACAGGAGCCTCTACATGATCTTTCGGTAACCACAAATGAACTAAATATCCAGGAAGCTTAATTAAAAAAGCTAAATTAATAAAAAAAAATAACCAGAAAATTCATATGAAAATAAATAAAAGTAAAAAAATTTAAAGATCCTCTATCCTTACTAATTATTAATAAACCAACTAAAAGAGGTAAAGAACCAAATATAGTATAAAAAAGTATATATAACCCGGCTCGTTATTTTTCTGGTTGATATCCATAACCCACAATTATTATAAGAAGAGGAATTAAAGAAGCCTCAAAAGAAAAATAAAATAATATAGTGTTATAAGTTAAAAAAGTTAATAATAATATTAGTATCAAAAAATAACACAAAAAAGTAAATATAATAAAATTATAACCCTCCTTATTTAAATTTCAGCTAGCTAATAAACCTAAATAAATAATTCATAATGTTAAATGAACTAAAAGAAAATTTAAAGAGTCACAACTAAAAATTAAAGAAATATTAGAAATAGTACCCTCTAAAGGAAAATAAAAACTTCATAAAAGTAAAGAGATTCTTAATAAGCCTAATAAATTTAAAAAATTCAAAAAAGGAGTAAGGAGAATCAAAGAAAAATTATATAGTAAAAAGGCTAACATCGTAATAAATTTAATAAACTAAATAAATCTGCCCCATACCCTTTAACTAAAGAAACTAATAATCCTAAACCTAATCTTCCCTCACATACCACTACAAATAAATATAACATTATTAATAAAAATTATTTAAACCTCCCCCATTCTAATAGATAAAGAAAAATAAATTGAAAGCATTAAAAATTCTAATCTTAAAACTATTACTAATAAATGATAACGACTCAAAATACAAATTAACCCTCCAATAAATAAAGAAAAAATATAAAAATTTAAAATTATCATTAAGTTTTAATAGTTTAAAAAAACATTTGTTTTGTAAACTAAATATGAAATTTTCTTAAAACTTAAATTAAGAGAACTATACACAAAGTTACTTTAATCTCCAAAATTAATATTATTTTTTAACTATATCTTATTTAAATTAGACTACTAATTATCAATACTTTATTAAGATTAAGAGCTTATACCACCCACCCTCTAGTAATTATTTGTACCAGAATATTAGCCTTTAACACTTTTGTTTTTACAAAAATTTCACTATTTAGTTACATAATTATATTAGTTATATTAGGAGTGCTAATTATTCTATTTATTTATATAGCCTCATTAGCCCCTAACGAACCTATTTATACAAAAAAAAATATACAAATTCTTTCTATAAGAGTTTTAATAACAATAGTGGTACTTATATTTAACTACAAATTACCCTATCAAATTAATAAATCCATTGAAGTTAACTTATTAATAAATAATATTATATTAATTATTATTGCAGCTAGCTATCTTTTTATAACACTTATTGCGGTAGTAACAATTACAAAAATTTCTAGAGGCCCCTTACGATCAAACTTTTAATGAAAATACCTTTACGAAAAACTCATCCTA
This sequence comes from Odiellus spinosus, assembly GCA_963920705.1. Lineage (NCBI taxonomy): Eukaryota > Metazoa > Arthropoda > Arachnida > Opiliones > Phalangiidae > Odiellus > Odiellus spinosus. Next base: position 400,357 of record CAWUCO010000183.1, read on the forward strand.
TTATTAAAATTATTAATTCATCTTTAATTGATCTACCAGCCCCATCTAATATTTCATACTGATGAAATTTTGGGTCTTTACTTATTTTATGCTTAATAATCCAAATTATTACAGGAATTTTCTTAGCTATACACTATACAGCAGATATCAATCTAGCTTTTAATTCTTTATCACATATTGGGGGCAATTCTCTAACTTTTCAGGATTTTATCGTAAACGATAAGTGATAACTTTACCGGGCGGTACCTTATCGATCGTTCGCTAAATCCGTATTCTCTAACTCGCGCGCTCGATTTACGATAAGGATTAGTACGATAACTCCAAAAACGGTAAAAACCGTACTTTCGATAAAAAAAAAAACTTTTTTCGTTAGGCTTAGCTCTAAAATGAAAACGTTTTACAAAGTTTTATTTCATTTTCATTCGGATTTATAGGATCCTTGGAATTCATTTAAATAAGAAAAAAATTAAAGAAACAGAAAAGAAAGCTTATTTTATTTAAAGCCATTCTAAACTATTTAATAATTATTGAACTAGCTATGAAACTTTGATTTAAAACGAGGCTAAAGATGAAGGATTTTCAAGTATGAATGTGTAACCACTAAACTCTTATTTAGCCTAATCCACACCGACAATATTGAAGTATTTAATATAAAAATTGATTCTTTAGTTTTAACTTGAAATAAGGATGTATTTACAGACTAGAAATGCGACGGAGAGAGTGCTTAGAAAGGAACAGTAGAAATAGTTGTAATGCCATATGTAAGAGGTTGAAAAAGCAAGTGATAATATGGATTTCATTCAAATTGTTTTTATTCAAACTGATTCGCATTAATGTTACACAAAGTACATTTTATTCACTGATACAAGAATTATTAAACCGGCTTAGGTACAGATTTTACAATTAACACGGAGAAAAAATTTAAATGAGGAAATATTTTTAAAAAACAAGTTTACGGATAAATTCAAAATACCTAGCTAGAAGTTTTAATTGCCCTTGCAAAATTATTAATGTTTGCGTGTGGCACGGGTATTTTGTGACGAAACATGGCAATTCTTGATAAATGTCCAACTTCTTCAAAATCGGTTGCGGTATGAGTAATATTTTCGAAATTTAGCTTTCCAAAAGTCATGAAAAATATTTTAGATCTATACACCGAGACTTCCGTAGTTTTATCCCATTTATTTATACGGTATTCTTGGCTTTTTAAATTTTAAGCGTAGAAACAGTTTGGTTGCGGGATCTCTTTCACATTCCTAGCAAATTTACTGTACTAGTAGAATTTCCTACGGTATCTGGTATCCAACTTTTAAATCGTGATAAAATTCAGCAGAAAATCAACGTACGCAACTCTGAAAAATGATTAGTGTGTTACTTAGCTACGTAGAAATCAAAAAGGTTCAACGAAAAAAGGTTGAGCGACGTACTGAGTTTTGAAATCACAAATAGAAATAATGAAATAATACTTTAAGAAAATGAAACTCAGGAAATCGTTCTACCATTTACATATGAATAGAGAGAATATGAAATATCAAATTGGTACAGTTTAACTGATGCAAGGCTTACCTTAATAGTATCGAGGTCTTTCGAGGATCAGACTTCCTAGGACTATATGCTCTGGCTTGACGAACAGATTATTGAATTAGATACTCGGGAGAGTTTAAAACCTTTATCATGATCTCGTAAAACATTCTCTCCGCGAAATATTCGTCGATTTTATTTATTTCGAGCCTTCGGGTTCGGCGCAAATTCGTTCGTTCGCTTGGCTGCCATTTTAGCGGAAGCCTGACGAAGGTCGCCACCTAGCGTTTTTTATTTGAAATAAGATTGAAGCCGCGAAATTCAAACGCGTATTTTTACTAGTATTTGTTTGTTGAAGCCTATCAATTCTAAAAATGATCTAAAAACGCTGAATTATAGAAATTATGGATGTTTTTTCTTCGTTCGATAAGAGTTACCGACAGCAAATACCCTGTTGTTAAGTTATCGGGTGGTTATCGTATCTCGCGCTCGATAATTTCACGTTTGGAAGTTAGAGAATACCATTTTTTGATAACTTATCACATTTACGATAAATCCGGAGTTATCGTATGCGCGTGCACGATAAAAAAGTTAGAGAATTGCCCCCATAATACGAGATGTAAACTTAGGTTGAATATTCCGACTAATGGGGCTAGTCTATTTTTTATTTGCATTTATTTACATATTGGACGATTAGTATATTATGGATCTTATAAATCTATAACTGTTTGGTTAACAGGAGTACTAATTTTATTTATCCTAATAGCAACAGCATTTTTAAGTTATGTTTTACCCTGAGGACAAATATAATTTTGAGGAGCTACTGTCATCACAAATTTATTTTCAGCCATTCCATATATTGGAACAAATCTAGTATCTTGACTTTGAGGAGGATTCTCAGTAGATAACCCCACCCTAACACGATTCTTTACTCTACATTTTTTATTACCTTTTATTTTAACAGCAATAATTTTTATCCATATTGTTTTTCTACACCAAAAGGGATCAAATAATCCCTTAGGTTTAAAAAGTGAAATTGATAAAATCCTTTTTCATCCTTATTTTACTATTAAAGATATTTTAGGGTATATAATTACATTAACTTTTTTTTTACTAATTATTATAATCTACCCAAACATATTAGGAGACCCAGAAAATTTTAATAAAGCAAATAGATTAGTAACCCCTCTTCATATCCAACCAGAATGATCATTTTTATTTGCATATGCTATTCTACGTTCTATTCCTAATACGGGACTACCAAGGGTACAATCGAGTACGTTTCTGTAGTCGCTCTGATGAATTGGATAGCACGATTAACCTGGCCTTTATGAACATAAATGACCTAACAGCCGAAAGAGTTATTCGAGCTATTAGTCAAGTAGCGCAATCGAACCAAAATTTTCATCTTGAGAGTTCCCTAACTTTTGACGTAGTTCTATTACAATGTGACGTCCCAGTTGGAGCTCTCCAAAAAAGTTTGAATCGTCGAAATATTGTCCCTTTTGATACGTTTATTAAAATCAATCCCAATTACATTTATCTGGAAAATGATGATCATTTATGTTTCGGCCGAGCTTTGGCTATTGGTATCTTTTTAGCCGACCTCCGGGTCGAGAAAAGAAAGAACAAAGTCTTCAAACCGAGCAAAGACCAGACGTATTACTTTAGGGATCTTAAAGATAGTACGAAGGATGTACAGAAACGTGAAGCTCTACTCTTATACCATAATGCCAAAATCGAACCAGGGGCCGTTAACTTGAAAAGTATAGAAAAATTCCAACACTTTTTGGTCGACTACCAAATTGTCATTATTCGATTAGAAAATATTAATGAATTTTATTTTCGCGGTCCCTGGCGTGAAAAACAAATTTTTATGGTCCTTGTAAACGATTACGTGCATATATTGAAGGATTATCATTGTCTGAAGGGTGGGTCATCCTATTGTTCCAAATGCTTAAAGATTTTTACACGCTATAGTCGTCTTAAAGAACACGATTGCGAGACGCGTGTGAATTGTAGTAGATGTCGTATGTTAAACGTTTTTCACGAGGAAATTAACATTCCGTTACAGAGATGTCGCGACTGTGGGCGTTACTTTAGAGGTCCAGATTGCTTCAATTTACATTTAGCTAACGGCACGTGTAAAAATTTTAAACGATGTGTAAAATGTGGATTAGCATTGAAAGACAATCACGAATGTTCGAGACCCTGTAAAAATTGTCGGAGAAAACACGAAAAAAACCGTTGTTACGTCATGCCTTTGGATACCAAGTACGAAAAGAGACGTTATTGTTATTTTGACACTGAGACTGTGACCAAAAATAACGAACATGTCCCAGTTCTGTTGGTTAGCGCCATGGAAAATGAAGAAGACGGAGAATACACTTACAGTATTTTCCGAGGGTTTGACTGCATTGACCAGTTTATGGCGTACCTCTTCCAAACGAAAGATACCTATATTCAACACGCCACGAAACGTATGAAGAAAAAGGTTCCAGTCTTTGAAAACGTAACATTAATCGCTCACAATTTTATGGGCTTTGATAGTTTCTTCATTTTAAACGCCTTATTAAAAATGTCCATTACCCCTGATGTCGTCTTTAAAGGTAGCAAGCTGCTGGCCATCTTTCAGAACCAACAAAAAATGAAATTCTTGGATTCCTTTAATTTTGTGGCTCAACCCTTAAGATCGTTTCCCGCCACGTTTTCATTGGGGGAAAGCAAAAAAGAATTTTTCCCCTATACTTTTCATACTGAAGACACGTTAGATTACGTCGGGCCTCTCCCTAGCAAAGACTATTTTCAACCTGAATACATGAAAGAAAAAGATTACGCCGAGTTTAGCCAGTGGTACGAAGAGAAGAAAAAGCAACCAGTCTATAATTTGAGAGAATTGGAGTATTACACAATCATGGATGTCAAGGTGTTACAACAAGGAATGGATACCTTTCGAAGATTATTCCAGCAAGAAACCGCTTACGACGTTATGAATATGAATGCTTTGACCATTGCCGGGGCTTGTACTAACATATTTCTGCACAAGTACCTGGAAGAATTTAGTTTAGGCGTTGTTCCGGCAAACGGATATGGAAAAATGTCAATCAAAGTCAAGCCGCATTAAAATGGTTGGCTTGGGAAGCTGAGAAACGTAACATCGACATACAAACCACCTTATCGTTGGGGGGTGAAAAGAAAATTGGTCGTTTTCCGGTTGACGGGTATTGCGCTAATCCTGAAATCATTTTTCAATACGACGGGGATTTTTTTCACGGAGCTGCGAATGGGAAGAAATGCTGAAGACTAACCAGGAGCTAAAAACATTCTGCAAATCTTTATCTTTTCGCGAGCCAATTGGTCCGAAATCCGCTTTATACGGCGGTCGGACAGAAGGTCTCGTTTTGTATCGAAAGGCTCAACCGGATGAGATCTTATTCTACGATATAATGAGTCTTTACCCCTTTGTCTGTAAGTACCGTGACTATCCAAAGTTACACCCGGAAGTAATTAAAAAAAATTTTAATTACGAAACAAATTTTTATTTTGGATTAATGTCTTGCAAGATTTTGGCACCAAAAAACGCCTATATACCAGCCTTATCTTTTCGAACAAGGGGTAAACTTTTCTTTGCCTTATGTAAGACATGCGTCGAAAACGATCTTGAGTCTTGCACCCACAGTGACCAAGAAAGGGCTTTCGACGGCTGCTGGACGAGTGTTGAAATACACAATGCCGTGGAATTTGGATACGTCATAATGGAAATTTTCGAAGTTCATCACTACGCTGAAAGATACCGCTACGTTAAAGGGGAGGATCCAGGTTTCTTTGGAGGGTACATCAATACCTTTTTGAAGCTGAAAATTCAAAATTCGGGATGGCCGAGAGAAGTGAAAACGGAAGCCGAAAAATCTGAATATTTGAAGGCGATCAAGGAGAGGGAAGACATTGATATTAAAGCTGAGGATGTGACGTGCAACACCCCTCTCAGAACTCTTCCCAAGCTAGCGCTCAACTGCAATTGGGGACGTCACTGCATGTCCCACGACAAGCCCAAGACGGTCTTTGTCAAAACCTACGAAGCCTACATATCCATTGTCACAGACCCGACTATCGAACTGACCGATATGCGACCTTTCAATGACGAAGTTTGTATGTTGTCTTACAAGTTCAAGAAAGATTTTTGTCCGACGTACTACAAAGGCTCGCCAGTGGTTGGTTGCTTCGTTAGCTCCTATGGTCGCATTGTCTTGTTTCAAACTTTGCAACAGTTGGGGACCAGGATTTTATATTATGAAACTGACTCGGTTTTTTTGTCCGAAAGAACAATGACGAAACAAATTTTCCACCCCTCGGTCAATTTATGGGAGACTGGACCGACGAAGTTCCGGGTACTTATATCACTGAATTTGTGTGTTCAGGACCCAAGTCGTATAGCTACAAAACAGCCGACGGTAAAAGCGTCACGAAAATGAAAGGCATTTCCCTCAATCGAAAAAATGAAGAAATCATCAATTTTGATTCGATAAAAGCGGCCTTGGACAAACCAGAAACCACGTACTCGGTGGAGGTCCCCTTTAACGTGGTGCGCAACAAGAGTCAGGCGAAGCTTTTTCTGGGTAATTTAAAGAAGACTTATGGTGTCACCTTTAATAAAAGAATTATCAAAGATGATTACTCGATAGTGCCCTTTGGATATTCGAACGAATAAGATGTATGGTGAAAGTAAAAGATTGGAGACCTTTAACAATATCAATTGGTTGACGGCCTCGAAACATTTGCCACGCCACTCGTATCTAGCTTCGGAACTGGCTGAAGCGGGTTTTTTCTATTTGAACGAAGGTTGTAAGACTAGATGTTTCTGTTGTCACAATGAATTTGACTGGAGCGAAAGCAGTAGCGATGAATATCCACTGAACGTACATCAAAGAGAAGCCCCGTTTTGCGCCTTTTTACTCGATCAGGATAAAACTAATTTGAAAGCGTACGAAGAAGCCCATCAAGAAAAATTGGCCAAGGAAGCTGTGGAAAAACTGACCATTTTGATGAAAAACAAACATATTTTGAGGTTTGTGGAAGCATTACGCGAGGTGGTATTAGATGGATTTGGAAAAGAGTATAAAAAAGGTGACATTTGACGAGATAACGGTTATTTGGTATATCCCTGTCGAGGATCGGACCAATTGGAATTTTGTTAATCATTTCCGTTTTAAAAAGAGAATTAAAGATTTTGAGCTTAAATTTCAAAAATGTCGTGTCGAATCAAATTTCAAGCTCCAATGCAGCTGTTGGTGAGTGGTCCAACCATGTGTGGTAAAACCACCTGGATATTTAACCTTTTAAAAAACGCCGAGACTTTAATTGAACCTCCACCCAATAGGATCGTGTACTGTTATAAAGAGTACCAACCAAAATTTAAAGACATGCAGAAAGAAATAAAAAATTTAGAGTTTATTGAGGGATTGCCCCCAGAAGATCGCAATTTTTGGGATGAAAATTTGCATAATTTTTTAATTATTGATGACTTGGCCTTTACCTGTTATAATAACGCGCACATTGCTAATATCTATTGTGTTTCCTCGCACCATAAAAATGTGTCAGTGGCTTTGTTAACTCAAAATCTATTTGGGCAAGGAAAAGAAAGCCGAACAATTAGCCATAATTCCTCGTATATCATATGTTTCAAAAATCCTCGTGATGGAAGTCAAATAAACTACTTGAGTAGACAAATATTTCCCCATAACAAAAATCTCGTGGCCAAAGCTTTTCATCTAGTGACGGCTGCTAATCCATTTTCTTGCTTGTGTATAGATTTTAAACAAAATATGCCTGACGAGTTACGTTTAAGAAGTAACCTATTCCCTCACGAAGGTACTATGATCATTGTTTGCAATGACAAATAAAAAAGCTTGTTTCTTCAATAAAAGTGTTATTACGGATCTTGACTTTAAAAGAACATGTTGAGAAAACGTACCTCAAGACGTTTGCGGAGCAAGCGAAAACCAATATCATTACTGAAAAAAGTTTTATTACGGAACGCTCAGAGGGCCTTACGGACCCAAACCAGATTTACCAGACAACGGCATCCCCTGAAGAAACACTTGCCTTTCTTACGAAGGTTGGTCAACGTTAGTCAAAAAGGAGGTGGAAAACTAGAGCAGTTTTTGAAAAGAGCCAAGGCCCCTCAAATTAAATCAATCAACAAAACGTTTTTTAACTTGTTACGCGGTAACATTGAGATACCTGAGGAAGCCCTATTGTACCTAAAACAACACCGAGGTCTTGTCCGCAAATAGGCAGTAAACGGGGGACCACCCACACGAATCGGAAATTGTATATAAACAAGCTGGAGGTCTGTTGCCCTGGTTTTGTTACCAGAAACGGCTCTTTCCTCGGAAGCGGGTAAAGAAGCCTCAGCTCTTGATCGTGAAATAAAGAGGATTTTGAAAATGAACATGTCACCCGAAAACAAACTTCGACACTATCTGACGACACTACAACAATTTTTGACCATGAAAAGTTTAATAGAACCCCCCTCCGTCAACGTGCAGAACTTTCCAGCCAGTCTGACGGCACCAATATCAACACCAGCGCCACCATTGACCGGACCGACGCAAATTACACCTACACCGAGCTGGTTTCCAAGTTTTACAACTTCTCCCGCCTTAGCGTTGTCGTCAACTGCTACGTCTACACCGCTCGCTTCTATATCACGGACTCCTACCCCTCCACCTCAGATATCAGCCGGAGCATCAAGCAGTCAGACCCAGCGTTTGTCACAAGCGATATCGAATCTGTGACTTCGCAAGCGGCGTCCTCTTTACCTCCGCTACAAGTTGCTCACCTGCCTCCGAAGCGTAGCGCGAGCAGCGTGGCCAAAAAACTATTGGCGAGAAATCGAGAAGAGAAACGAGAGCATCAAAGGTACGCCGGTCGTACGCTTACTTTGAAAGATGCTACTGATATTGCCGATGATGAGGATGTGCCATCCCGAATGACTATGAGAAAAAAATCCCTAAAAGATTAAACAATCGGGTAAAGGAACATTACTTTGGGAGTAATTGACAATGATTTATTCTATCGCGAAAAAGTTTGCTAAACTGGTTTTATGCATAGTAATATTTTTGAACATTACGTTTTGGTTAATTTTATTTTTACCCATTTTGTTACTTTGCCTTTTATATACCAAGTTTAAGCATAGGAATTCAATCTGTTGCGAATGTCCGGGATTAGTCCGTCTTTATTTTCACGATTCGCAGTTTCGTCGAGCATATTTTTTTATTTGGTGTAATTCTTTACACTTTATTATTTTTCTTGTAAAAGCCCTATTATCATTTAATCTTAAAAAAGTAAAAATGCTGTATTATTCAGCCTTGTTTGTCTTTACTTCTGTTTTAGGCGCGGGTTACGGTGGTTTTTGTAATTATTGTCATAAACGTATAACAAAGTAATAAAATGTTTTTTATTCAAGACAAGATTGATTTTTATGATTCCATAAATGTATAAGCATATTTAACATAATTATAGCGTCGTTGTACGTTTTGTCATTCTTGTTGTACATATCTTGAAGGATATCTTCGAAAGAAATTCCAGAGCACAGGTTTGTCAGAACAAAAATGACGTGTCCGCCGCAGGAGAAAGATTTGGTTGGCTGCAGTTGTGTAAGATTGTGTTTCCAGTTTGAGGCGTATCTCGACAAATCTAATCCGTAAAAATCCGGTTCTTTCCCGTAAGAACAAAAGAAAATGCCGTCATCATTTTTATCCACGTAGACGCCCATCCAATGCAATCCACTTTCAGTCGAAGGTTGCGAGTTGATGACGAAACAAAAGGGCGTAAAATCTGGTTTCTTGGGTAGAATATCTTGAGGGTAAACCCCGATAAAAAATGGTCTAGTACGGGGATCGCATTGCAAAAAGCCTTGTAAATCTTCGGTATTCATAATTCAATTTTTTGAAGCTCGGGCTCGTAAAAGCTACCCTTAATTATTTCATCATTTTCGTCTTGTATGACGTAAGCGGGCGGATCTCGAAATAAGACTTTTTTAATAACAAAAATTTCCGTTGTCCAGTACCCAGTATAACCTTTAGCAAAAACCCCTTTATCAGCCGCTATTCTAACCAAATCACCGACTCGTAACTTTGGGACTTTTCTTTTTACGCTTCTATTCATGTATAATCTTTTCCAGACAAGATGTTCGTTATTTATAGTAACATTTTTGGGTGCCATCCCAATGGTTGAATGGACAGTTTGATTGTAACCATCAACCAATTTTTGTAAATGTTTCGAGTAATTATAATCCTGGTTCTTGGTCATAAGACGAAACATTCGGCTTTTTAAAGTTCTATTCCAACGCTCTATAATCCCACATTTTATATTACCATAACTAGCGTACCAGAGGATCCCTTTACGTTTTAAATAAGCTTGAACTTCTTTATTAATAAATGTTCTTTCGGCATGATAACGCGAGATCCGTCAGCGATATGATTCAAAAAGTTCTTTTTAAACTTCTTTTAAGGCTTTTTTCATCTCTTGGAAATTCCAACAGGATCGAACAAATCCGACTTCTCTAAGATTGTTTCGAACTGTCACCACCAGGTTTAGTTCCTTTCGTTGAGAGAAGAAAACGTACTCGTCCATCCTCTTACTCTAACTTGTAAAGAATGGTTCGATCTTTCGTTATCAACATTTGGTTCTCAAACTCGCCGTAGACGATAACTGTGACTGCCGAGCTTAACGGGTTTTTAAATTTCATCGTTAAGCGTAAACTACCGTGTTTTTCCAAAGAAAAATGTTCGCCACTAGCTCCCTCTTCAGCTGTTAAATCCAACGCCAGTAAACAATTGCCCTGGGGGTATTCCTCGTACGAGATATCATTACCTTTATTTTTACCGTAAAAATCTAAAGCCGTGAACAGGGATTGGTATTCGCGACAATAGCGTTTTTCAGCAAAATTTGGTTGAAAAGGTTGATCGGGATAATTTTTATTTCCAACCGTAACGGCTAAATACGTCAAATCCAAGTGCTCGAAATTAAAAGGATTTTCAGTTAAATCTCCGTTGAAGGCTGATGTCTTTACGATGGCAATTCTAATTCTATTTGGGATTCTACCCAAGAAGACATTTTCTTTCGTCGTGTCTGTGTTACCTCTTTCTATCCCAAAGTACTTTGCCACAGTCTGATTAATCGGGTAGACGCAGGGTGTTTTTTCCAAAACCATGGCGTGGGCTAACATTAAGTCTGGGTTTAACTTAATTTTCCTAACGTAGAGCGATGCATCGCTGATGACGAATCTATATTGAGTGGCGGCTGGGGGCAGCGCGGGCGGGGCTGGAAGTGCTTCTCGCGATATAATGGGAAACGACATTCCTGATCTAATAAATTTAAATTTTACATCTACATTGTTTAAGACGAATTTATTCATTTTACAAATATCCAGATGGAGTTTCCCTATCATTTCACATACTTGAGATGGATCAACGCGCTCTTTTCTCAGTTTCATTCCTTGATTAGACGCGTCAAAAATATCCTCGGGTTTTATCTTGGTATCTTTGTAAAACATTTCCAAAGCTAATTGCGTCTCTTTGGCATCTTTCCCGTAATTTAACAATGTTTCGAAATAAGCGATATACGGAGCTAAATTATTAACGGTTTGTACTAGCGTATCATTTAACATTGCTTCTATTTGAGAAAATAAAGCCCATAAGAGTAAATTCACAGGTCCAACTGTGTCTACCGCCGCCGTCATATCTTCCCAAGCATTATTCGTCGTGTTTTTTTTTAATAATTTAACGTTAAGCTTTAATCTGGTTTTTGATAAATCGACATAGTGTTCCGGAGTACCGGGGACGAAAAATTCGATTGGTCCTCCATCCGTAATTGAATTGACGGGTTTTAATTCAATATCATTACTAGCCAAAATATTATAATTACTAACAGGTTTGACGAACAAGTCGGCTTCAGACATCATACCTTCAGACCCCATCTTGTTGCGTTAGATAACTACAACTAAAGCCGATGCCGGCAAGATCCGGCTATTTATATCCCTAGGATAAAAAATCGGTTTTCTTTCTTCGTTTTACTTTACGACCCTTTAGACTTTTTCTTTTACGTTTACCAGTGCCGTATTGCGAATTGAGAACTTTGTCACCAGCTGTGTGTAATAGATTAGACCCAGCAATTTTAATATTCCTTTTTAAAGCTGATTTTGGATCTTGCCCCGCTGAAATATCACCGATCCAGCGACTTCCAACACCAATTGCTTCCCGACCTAAGGCCTTGGCCGCTGGCTTTATAATGGGGGTAATGAATCGAACTAGACTCTTAAAAATTGAACCTAACCCGTTACCGCGTTGAAAAACGGGACCTCGGAAGCCTCCTCCTCCAGCTTGCTGCAGGTAATAGTAATAATACCTATTTCGCGACATCATTTTTATTTACCTTCGTCTAAAATGTAATGTGGTCACTGTTTTCCCGAGTTTGAAAGGAATTTTACTGCCCGAATCAGTGGCAAATTCTATATCAACCACGTTAAAATTCGGTGTTCTGACGGGGTAATAATTAATCGGGTTAAACGTTAACTCGTAGGGGGTATTATACTTGTTGTTCTCTGGTCTGGGTATTGTACGTAATAGACCTCCCCAAGTGTCACCTATAACCTGAGGGTATATGAGACTGGTATAATCGAATAAACTCTGGACACCTCTATTTATATCAGCGATATGTTCACCATGGCTCTTGTGCGTTAAGCCTTTCTCAATTTGTTTGGTATCAAAACCCAGCATAAGACCTAAACCAGGATTGGATTTGGGAAAGCGAATGGTAAAACTGTCTCTCAAATTTTTTTGTTGATCCGTGAGAAGATAATCGGGTTTTGCTTCATCAATTAACCCTAGACCACAAAGTATCGTTACCGTCCCATTGTTATTTTGCTCAAAATCAAAATAAGGCCTCATTCTCGGGGGTAAACACTCTCTCATTCCTTTTAACACCTTCTCTATAGTTTCGTACGTACCGTGTGGTAGTTGATAAGTTTTAGTTTGATATAAAAGATTTTCGACTCGTTCGTTACCCGTTAATTTTATGGTCTTGTCTCTTTTGACCATCTGCCGAACGTAAAAAGGGGGATATTTGGAGGTGTCGAGTTTGATCCTGTTCTGGTCTAAAGCTCGTGTTCCAACAATGGTTGTCCCCGTTATCCATTTTTCACAATCCCGCGCTTCTAAACCTAATAATTCGCAATACATTCTGGGAAATTTAACGAAGGTTTCACCATTGGGATCTTTAAATTCAATAAGAAAACGTTCCTGACCGTTGACGATCCCGATTTGAAATTCTAACTTGTCTTTTACTTGTTGTTGAGTAATAGACGCCTGCATCTGATTAATAATTTTATGATAAATACTTTCATTCGTATTTTTAATTATTGTACTTTTATCGTTTACGGTTCCCTGACCCGTTTCGTATTTTAAATCTAAATCAACCATTCTAACGACAAAAGTATCGAAGAAGTCGGTAATATTATCCCATTTCGAAGGCATACTAATGCCCGATAAACCGACTTCCCAATGTCCTTCAGATAAATCAAATGACGTTTGTAATTGCGTCGTGTAACTGGTTTTTGTGTTTTTCGGGTATTGAGTCATGGAGGCGTTACTCGGGAGAGTCAAGTAGAACGAATCGTAGATGGGAGCGAGCATCGTCAAACAGAGTTGAAGGATAACAATGACGATGAAACAAGCTGGTCAGACTTATTTATCCTTCCTTTTGAGAGGAATTAAGCCATCGCACCAGTGGCATATATGGTTTAAAGGTTTCAACTCGTAGATCTCCCAATAATACGGTAAAATAAAGATTAGCCCAAGAATATCGTACCATGGGGCCAGAACGAATCGGGAATTTCGAGTAATAATTGAACGAATAAGACCAATGGGGACCGTGATCGGAGTCAAGAGGACTCTAAGCCAGTATTTACAATGGCGAAGAGTGTAAGAATCGTGAAAGAACCAACGCTTCCAGATACAGCATTGACATTTCTGTAATTAAACGCGAGCACTTTCCTTCGTTACCCGTAAATCCATTTTAAGCTGACTTTAGGATCGAGTCTTTTATATGATATCCTTCTACCCTGGTGAGTGAATGAGTCATTGGCCCCCCAGTCTTTTTGGCTATAGAATCCCCTTTTATATCCGGAGTCATGCAGAAAAACAAAGGAGCAGGGACTGAAAAAATAAAAAATAAAGGAGCAGGGACGGAAAAATGAAAATTTGTGTCAGTCCTCCTTGAAAATGGGTTTTTTGACCGGGGGTTAGGCCGGGTCAGACTGGCGGGGTTAATTAGGCTAATTTGTTGACGGATGAGGTCATTTGTTGATGGATGAGCTGTTGATTGACGGGGGCGGGGTTAATTTGTGTACTGGGGGGTGGGGTCTATTAGGCAAATTTGTTGATGGATGACGTCATTTGTTGACGGATGCGCTGTTTGTTTATTTTGGGGGCGGGGCTAATTATGCAAATTTGTTTATTTTGGGGGCGTGGCTTATGCAAATTTGTTTACTTGATGACGTCATTTGTTTATTTTACCCTTAAAGTATAGGCTTAAACTACTAATCATGATATCCTTTTCAGAAAACTAAATCATTATGGACTTGGGGGTGATATTTTGAAATTTCTTGAGGTGTTTCTGAAAGGAAGATCAAATATTATTAAATGTAATGGGGTTGTAACTAAACAGGCTTACCTTACTAACTGCGGAGTCCCTCAGGGCTCTGCTCTAGGTCCGCTTTTGTTCACAATTTTTGTCAATGACCTATCGGACTGTATAACTAACGCTAATACATCTCAGTTCGCGGATGATTCGAAACTCTATCCGGTAATCAAAAACTTAGAAGATTGCGAAAAATTACAAATTGATATAAACAATATAGAGAGGTGGAGCGACGAAAATTTATTACCGTTGAACGTAGCTAAGACTAAATTAGTTACATTTACTAGAAAAACGCGCAAAATTACCTACCAATACAAATTGAACAATATAATGATTGATAGGGAACCTTTTCGAGAAGATTTGGGTATAATATTTGACTCTAGGCTACTATTCTGTGAACAAATGTCAAATGTAACGTCTCGTTGTCGAAAAACTTTAGGAATGTCTTTGAAAATTTGTAAAAAAAATTGGTTCTGCGTATGCCTTTAAACTCTTATATATTTCCTTGGTTAGGAGTATAATAGAATATGGCTTATTGATATATGGGGGCTGTTCTCAATCCAAACTTAACATAATTGAAAAGGTACAAAAAAGTTCATTGAACTATATTATTTTAATTTTAAATGTGAAGGTATATATTTTTATAATAGTGTACTTAAACGTATACATGTCCAGAGCTTCGAGTGTAGAAAAATGTCAATTGAAATATTATTCTTAAAAAAGATATTAAACAATCAAGTTGATTGTCCATTTTTATTATCAAAATTAGGTATATTTGTTCCTTTGAAAAATACGCGGCATTCGAACTATTTCTATCAGAAACAGCCTTCTAATCTTAATCCAATTTCTAGACTTCAATCTACTTATAATAGAATTTCCACAAAAATCGACTTAGGGGATAATTCTATTAATTTTATAAAGAATTATTTTAGACACTAGTATTTTATTGTTGACGAATATGTTTTATTATAACATTTGATTTAAATTGTTAATTAATCTGTTCCTGGGAATATATACCGCTTAATTTAATTTATTAATTTAACGATGTGAACCACTGTAAAAAGCCTCGTCTGTTGGTGTTGTGGCCACAATAAAATTTGATTTGATTTGATAATTAAAATAAAGCTTTATAGGGTCTTATCGTCCCCTAATATTACTCTTGAATTTTTACAAGCAATTTAATTTCAAAATTTATCTAAAAGACAGCTATTATTCGTTTTCCCTTTCATACAAGATTCCATTTAAAAACCTAATGATTATGCTACCTTTGCACAGTCAAAATACTGCGGCTATTTAATTAATTATTTAATCATGGAGCAGGGGTTACTTTAAATATTCCCTTAAAGAAATGTTTTTGATAAACAGTCGAAAAAAATTTTTGCCGAGTTCCTTTTAAATAAGTTATAAATATTATAAGCATAAGATTACTAAAATTCTATTAATAATTTTTTCTACCCTTTTATTCTACTAATAATTTCATTATTTATTAAAATAAAAAAATTTATACTACTATAATTTAACTAATTTTTATTTTAAAATTACTAAAACATGTTATTAAACAAAAAGCTACTTTAAAGCCTTAACTTTAAAAATTTTTAAAAAATATATTAAGAAAAAATTAAGCTTATCCCTAACTTCTTAACTACTTAAAAAATTAATTTTTAAATACACATCTAAAATGATTTATAGAAGAAACCAGATAACAAAGAATACGTTAATATCTCACAACTATAAATATTTTAATTTAATTTATGTAACAATCAATTATTTAATATTTATAACTCATTCTTTTTCGGGAAATTTAATAAATATAAAAACTTTTAAAATTCCCTGATACAAAAGGTACCTCTTTAAAAAAAAAACTTTAATAAAATTTTTAAACTATACCCTTACAATTTACCTTTAATATTATTTGTTTCTAAAATTATTAATAAAAATTAAATTTTTTTAAATTATTTTTCATACCTAATAATTAATACTAATAATAAAATTAATATTATAATTAAAATACTTTAACTTAATAAGGTTCCTCTTAATGTAAATAAGATGCTATATAAGCTTTATTTTATCTTTCTAGATTCAAGTTCCCTTAAATCTACTTTGTTACGACTTATTAGATGCTGGCAGTCGCCAGCATCTGTTATTCATAGCTCTAGTTTTCCGTAGACGGCTAGCAGCTCCTCTGTTTGGGCTGTATTAACTCCAATGGGGAAATAACATGGGCTGCCAAGATCCGAGATTCTTATACATTATCGAAGCTCAAAAATCTTGGAATTACACATGACGCTTTTTTGGTACACGTTAAAGTTCAGTGTGTCTGTACCTAGAGTCGTCATACCCGAAGGCCTATCTATAATTTGGAAGCTGTTTGTTTTCTTTTTTTGTGTGATTTAGTTTAATCTTATGTCGATATGTGTGCTTTTGACCTTTTTTTTCCCCAAATCAGACTTTAGTATAAAGTAAAATTAATTTTAAATCTATGTTATACAGAATGGTCGCTCGCTTTGCACGCGTTGAAATTACGGTTGCCTCTAGCTAGTGCATAAAAGGCCATAAAGTATTTGCACAGCCCGCTTAGGCAAAAAAGGCTGTAGCTTCAAGCTCTATCATTGCTATAATGCTAAGTTCGTACGCGTTGAAATTCCGTATGGTTACACCTCTAGCCAATGAACGCGCCGTCAGGCGGTTAACCATCCCGCTTATAAATTCCCTACGCGCTGCTGCAAAGCGACCGTTCTCTATATTTATTCTGGGATAGAGAAAACACAACCCTTTACCTTTACACCCGCTGAATTTGGGAAGTGAAATAAGCGGGAGAGTAGCGAAAAGAGAGTAAGAGACGCCATAAAATGTTTCATCGGTTAGTTTCGTAAAACTACTATATCTTTAACAAAAGACTTGAATATGGTAATTATTTTTGTTTATTTTATTTTTGAAATATCTTAATAGAATTTTTATAAGTTTTATTTTCCTTTTGGACTTAAATATTAACTAAATGAGTTGTTACGAAAATTCATATTGGCCCCACTTAACAACTTGTTTACGCCCACGCTAAGTTCGAACGCTCTTTCTATACTCGAGTTTCCACAGACAAGGTCGTCTACGTAGAGATCGGAATCTAACGCCCTGACAAACTTCTGGTCAACCCCGTTAGCCTGTTTAATGTGATATTTTATCGTGCTGGCTAGCAAAAACGGGGAGGCGGTAATCCCAAAGGGTACCCTAGTCATACGTAGAACCCTGAACTGATTTTCAATTAATTTGTTTGTGGGTCCCTCTTTCACCCAAAAAAATCTGACAGCGTCTCGTTCACTTTCCGCTAGGGCTATTTGTAAGAATGCGCCTTGGACATCCGCAACTACAGCTATTTTATGCAATCGGAATCTAAGGAGCAATAACAATAAATCTGGATTTAAGTTTGGCCCAGAAAACATGACGTCATTAAGGGAGGGGGCCCCCTTGGCATGAGAAGATGCATCATAAACGACTCGAACCTTAGTTGTAGCGGCTCCTGCTCTTCTTACTGCCTGGTGGGGGAGATAGTAGATTGGCCCCTGCTGCTTTTCTAGGGGGTTTAAAACCTCTTCGACTATCCCTAGTTTGAGTTGCTCGTCAATGACAGTTTTATAATCGGAGTACGATAGGGGGTCTTTTTGAAATCGTTTCAGTAAACCGTTCATTCGTTTTGTGGCTATTTCCAAGTTATTGGGGAGGATATCTTTGGCTTCCTTCCATGGAAATTGCACGTGGTATCTACCACCTATCATTTTAATTTGACTATTGAATTTTTGAATGGTCTCGTTATTTTCTAGATCAACTGATTTTTGCTCCCCACTATCGATACCTATATGTTCTAGTTCCCAGAACCCTTTAAGAGTATTGGCTACCTGTCTCTCCGTGATACTAACTTTCATTGCTGAGACTTTACAATAATCACCATCCCTACCCGACGATTCTACGGGTCCATGTACAGCCCAGCCTAACATTGTTTCCATCGCGACTAAACTATCCCCGAATCTTTCAGATTTTCCTGACGCAATTTTCCAATAAAAGTCGCCTCCTATAAGAATATCCATGCTAGAACTGTTCTGAATCTCGTTACTGGGTCTATCTGCTAATTGCCAACCCCGGGTTTTCGCGCCACGTCTTCTCGGATAAAGGACGATTGGGCTCCCGTATCTAGCAAACAACGCACCTATCTTCCCTCTATTTTATTTGGGCTTCTAACAATAGCGAGCGCAGTTTGAAGTAAAACTGTTTTTCCGTGGCTCGCGAGGGTTGTAGCTACACTCGCCCCTACTACTTCTAATTCCCCGTAACTTTTATTTTCGCTTTTTGGCGCGCTTTTATTAATCTTATTTTCTGGGCAAAGCGCGAAATTGTGCCTTTTTGAACAGGTTCGACAATTTTTGAACTTGGAGTAACAAGTTTGAGCCTGATGTGAACGCCTAAGACAAATAATACATCTCCCTTGGTCCCTAATCATCTGTTGTTTTTGTTCAAGACTAAATTTTTCGCAATTAAAATTTCTGTGCGTGGCATCTTGGCAAAATATGCAGAAAATATTATTTTTGGAGTACTGATTTTGATCTCTATTTACTACAGGTAATGCTGAAGCAGACGACTTAAAGGGTTTTTTAAAGGAGTTTTCTCGCGAATTATTTGTGGCTACGTTTTGAGAAAATCCAGAATAGGCACCTAATAATTCTGAGGTTTCCCTACTCTGAATTTCTTCTCTTAAAAATTCTAACAAGGCTATGACGTTCCATTTTGCTTCAGCTTTGCGCGTGCGACTATATTCGAGTCTAATTTCTTCGGGTAAACATTTAAGTAACGCAAGGCATAAAAAAAGTACCATTAGCGACCGTATCTTCTCCAAGCGATTTCAGACTTCTGATATTTATTTCACAGATGTCATTTAATCGCCTGAGAGCCTTTAGGTCGCTCGATTTTCTTACGGGCTCTAAATTTAACAACCTGTTCATATGCGTATGAATTACTAGATCCCGGCGACCAAATCTATTTTCTAATATACCAATGGCCTCATCATAAGTTTCATTCGAGGCATATAACCCGGTTAACGCAATTTTGGCATCTCCTTCGAGATACGACACTAAATAATTAAATTTTTCTACCTTGGGAAGATTTTGGTTATAGGCAATCGCTGATTTGAACTGGTTCCAGAAAGAGTTCCAATGGGTGATGTCCCCATTAAATTTTTGAATGCCGAGTTTTGGGAGCTTCGTTTCTGTGTGATCACCGACGTTTCCTGAAGTTTGAGGAGAAGGTGAGCTCGTAGACGGTAAAGTTTGTTGTCCCGATGGAGAAATCACAGGCGACGGTCCAGCGATGTTTTGTTGGGCGAGTGGCGTAATCCCGGGCGGCGGTCCAGCGACGTTTGTTAGCCGGTGATGATTGTTGATGATGTCGTCGACCCTGAAGGAACTCCGCTTGATATCGTTTGGTGTCCCGTTAGCTTGTTTACGTAACGTTGATCTTTTCGGATCGCGAGGGTAATTTTGTCTTGGCAATCGTACTCGTGTTGGGTACCCTTTTCTTGTTTCGTCGGATTGTCGTAGAGCGCTTCAATTTTTGCGTCGTACGAGATTAAACTTTCTTCTTTTTGTTGTAATAGCAAGATTACATCTATCTCGCACGCATCTGTATTTGGATCCTTCATTAGTGTTTCGAGGGCGTTCATTTGTCTGGTCGTAACTCCGCGCACTCCTCTTCTGGCGAGTTCGGCTTCCCTCTTGGCTTTTTCGACTAGTTGAGGATCACGTACGGTACTTGTTGACCTGGTAGCGGGCGTATCCGATGTTTTAGCTCCGGAGTCCGTAGTTTTGGCTCCAGTGGCATCCATTTTGGCTCTCTATTTCCGAGCAAGCTTATACATTTGTTTTTGTTTAAGTTCCGATAGTTTGGTTTTTTTCCCGGGTTTCACAGCACCATGTAGAATTTACTCTTTGATTTCTTTGTATTCCAAGGGATGGGAGAGCTAACTTAATTTTGATTAAACCACCGACTGAAAAATGGTTTAATTATAGCTAGGTTGTATCGGAACTTATTTTAACTTTAACTAAAGAAAAAGACAACTAAATTTTAACTTTAACTAAAGAAAAAGACAACTAATTTTTATGTCTCTAATTTTATTTCCTTTATATTTGGGAGCAATTTTACGTTTTGGGCTCCATACTGGCATCCTCTAAGAACGAGTTTTTGTAGAGAAGTGTGGTATATAATATTCTATTTGCCTCTGCGTAGCAAGCTACGACAGAGGCTTACAATGGTAGTGACGTAGGTAGAGGACATCATGTTGATTTTCGTGCGTATTTGGATTACCCCAAAAACCCCAAACAAAAGGGGGGAACAAAATATAGGGTTCGGTTTTTCTTATTTTAAACGCACCTGCATTTACAGAAATTTTGAGTTTATAGAAACATATTTGACATAAAGTGACCTCCGCTTTCTGATCATTCCCTTCAAAGAGATGGATATCAATTTATTTTTAAAATCACTGAATCTCTCCAACCTCCAGGTCTCATTCTAATCGCGGACTAAGTAGCGTGCATGATGAAGGTAAAAAAACACGACTGAGAAACTAAGTTAAAAACATTTAATTTCAGGAAATCGCATCGTCGAACCTTACATAATAAGAACTGACAACTAAAGGTACACTCGCAATGAATATATGCTAAATAAAAAACAGATCTATAATCTTTTACATAATCATAATCAATTTAAACTTAAAATGTATACAACCGGTAAACATCTTATCAATTAAAAACAAACCTTAAAAAATCTATATACAATTACGAACACTCCGCTTTCTGATCATTCCCTTCGAAGAGATGGATATCAATTTATTTTTAAAATCATTGAATCTCCATAACCTCCAGGTCTCATTCTAATCAATTCCAAACGTAACTCTCGTTTACGGCGTGCAGATAATTGATACAACGGTACATTTTTATTATTTGGAAGATCAAACACCGAGAATGTTTCACATATCTCCGTATTTGTTCCATGATTCCTACGTAATATATTCGTCTGCAAAAACGGTAAGGGATGATACGAAAGTGCTATCGATCCAGGGACTCGGGGACTTGGTTTGGGTTCTGGTGGCTCTGTCGCTGCTCTCGGTGTCCGCCATATCTTCTTAAATCGGCAATAGAAAAAAGATGCTCCGTGGAAGTCATTTCACTTCGTTCGCCGAATCGTTTTGGATCCACGTGGCTGATATTCTAAACAATTGTAAGTATCTCTTTCGAAAGTCAATAATTACGACGAATTAAACGTCCCAGAAGTGTCTCGACCATTCTTGTCCAAGCCTGGTCGTGCGCAGGGTTGGGATCGTGTTGGAAGCCTTGTCGTGGTGACGGACCCAAGATGAGAGTCTTGCACTTTGTTCCGCGAACTGGTAATACGGCTGCTTCGTTCGGCTCCCGGAGGGGCTGGGCAAGCTGGGACGCGTTCGTCTCGGGGTCTTCCAGGGGCTCTTCTGTTCGTGACGTTCTTGCTCTCTGTGTTCCCCAATGCTTGGGTCGGTCGTTGTGTGCCGCGGTTACATTGCTGTATGGGTTTTGGTCTGCCAAGCCAGCTGTCCGCCTTCCTCTGCCTTAGTCGCACGGTACTTTGCGGACTCATGATGCAGCCGCGCGGATTGGCGGGGCGGTATGTTCTGGGGTCACTGTAAGCCCCCTTAGAGGGTAAATGAAAACTGCTCCATCACTTTCTTGATTTTACGTTTTTCTGAATCTACGTTATCGAAAACCTAAGAAAAATATCAACTCTTATTTTTAAGCATCTCCTAAATATGATAAAAAAGGTTTTAAAGATCGGACTTAGTTGTCTGCTACAAAAAGCATGGAGCCTATGTGTTTCAATTTCCGAGGTAGTTACCCGACCAATAGGCGCTCTCGCGAAATCCCGCGTGCTCGTGTATAGTATAGTTTATATTACCATAGCCTCCTAGAAGAGCGAGCGCCGCCGCCGAAGCGCGTGATATAAAACTTTAAAATGAATAAAGGCGCGTGAGTTAGAAATTAATTTACGTTTTAGGTTGGATTAAGGCTTACCATTTTTAAGAGATTATACATTTTTACTACGCTTAAGCGGGCGTTGCGACTTAAATAAATTTATTTAGATGAAATAATGCTTTCTAAATAAAGCAAAACACAATTTCGAGCAGTTATTTCGCTATCAAAGGTATTTAGCCTGATTATATGGTTTCTCTGGGGTCACGTTGTTTAAACGGCCCCTATTGGTCGGATTCCTTCCTCGGAAATTGAAACACAGGGGCTCCATGCTTTTTTGTAGCAGACAACTAAGTTCGATCTTTAAAACCTTTTCTATCATATTTAGGATATGCTTAAAAACAAGAGTTGATATTTTTCTTAGGTTTTCGATAACGTAGATTCAGAAAAACGTAAAAGCAAGAAAGTGATATAGCAGTTTTCATTTACCCTTGAACAAATTACGTAAAGGTGTGATTATAGATTGAGAATATCTACTATGCAGTTGAAATTCAAGAAAGTCTCGAAGTTACGCCAAAGAAGCGCGTAGAAGTTTTCAAAAAGATATGTCATTAGAGTTAGATGGGTTTCTTAAGAAGTTATGGATAGGTTAATCGTATGTTTAATCTAGATGGATGAATAATTGGTTCCCGTAGATAAGTAATTCTTTGAATTTTTTTGGCAGCCGTAGCGTGTGCTAAGAAAGTGGCAGTACCATTGAGATGCACGCGAGCCTGGTGGCTCTTGGGAGTAACATCTATACTTCAATTTTGGTGCGCTGGTTTGAAGAGCAATCTTATCGTTGATCACCTTTTGTTCATCGATTCTTTAGAGGATTTGATGTCCAGCCGAAAATTTATTTGCCATTTTTCTCCATCTACACGGTTACATAAATTGTTCGAGGTGAGTTATTCCTGCAGAGTGAGGTATGGACCGAAACACGATCGATAAAATTTCTATGATATTTCAACAGGTGTTAAATTATCGCTGGTTCTACACGCGCGCTAAAGCTGCTTTAAGGATTTAATTCATTTGGGAAAAACAGTAGAACTAAAACTTGTTGTGCTCTTTTACTCTTCTTGGTCTATACCCATTCAGGCTTTTGCCACGAGACAATCATGCTCTATAGTTACTCTCCCAAGCTTACTGATAACTATTGCAGGACGAAGATTCAAAATACACCAATTTGAGGCAGCAGTTTCAAATTAATGGAAAGGTTTATTGGCAGTTTGACGAGAAAACGAATGTAAAATTTGCTAGCGGGGAAGCTGTAGCAATCGAAGAAAGTACTACGCTTCTGGAATCCGCCGTATTCGACAAGCTCAAGCGAAACCAGAGGAAACTGTACGTAGGAAAGACCAAATACGAGCAGTTCTACTCGCACATGGTATTCAACAAACGACTGCCTCGCGATATCAAGGAGAGAATCGATTATGTGTAAGAAACCTCAGATAAGAGTTATGACTTAAAAGTTTTTGAGTCGTCTTTTAAGGAAGACTGTAAAATTTAGAATGCAACCTTTAAACAAGTGATTTTTTATCGATTCCTTATCGTTTAAATAGGCCTAATCCACTAACAACTCGTTTACAAAACAAATATTAAACTAGCAATAAATTTAAAACTTACTTGGAAAATAGGCTTAGCGGAATTCAAGGAGATCCTGAATTGCCTCCGTGTAAGGTCTAGTGACCAATCGAACGCGATTGTCAATCTCGTGGTGATCTCCCGTGAACGACGAGCTTCTATCATAATATCATATTTAAATTTAATTATATTGCGTAAATATATATGCTGTGAACGTTCTACCAGCAGTTGGCACTAGTTTCTTAGCCATCGTATAAATAGTGTGGCACCAAAAGTAACCATATAGCAAGAAGTGTGCCACTTCTCAATGCTGAGACTTCCTTAATTTAACCAAAAAAATTAACATCCTCAACTAGGTTTTATTAATTTTCCTGTTTAGCATTAGACTTGGCACGAGGAGAGGTAATATTTTGGTTTCCCAACTTGTTTTCTCTCTGCTCGGGCGAAAGCTCTTTTGACAAAACTTTCATAACCACATACCAATTATATTATGAATTGTAATCTTGAAGCATGATTTACCTGTGGTTATAGAAATGAAAGCCATATTTGCGCTAAGTCTAATTTTGAAATTGAAGAAATTCAAATTAAAAAAATGAGGCTGAGCAGAGTCGCGGAATCGCGTGACGTGCGCCACGGCGCAACTTATTATAAGAAATATGAAGTAATTACTCAATGTCTTTTAACGCGACCGCTAATTGAAGGAAAGGTCTCTGTAGCGGAAAAAACCGGCGGCGGCGTGACGGTGTTTTTTAGTTTCGGCGGCGGCGCGCCGAGATTTTTCCCTAGGGGTGGCGTAAACCATGAGCGTATCGGCGGCGGCGGCGGCGTTTATCGGCGTATGACGACACGTGGTCAGCTCCCGACTGCCATGTCGCGTCTTTCAGCTCTCCCGTGAACGAGCCTGGGCAGAAATTTTACTTTTACTTTTACTTTCGTGGTTACGGTCTTTCACCGTGCCTGCACCGCGTGGCAGTAGCCATTCGACAGCTGCTGACCCTTGTTGGCAGAGTCACGCTCGACTTTTGAGTCTTACGGATCATGGCGCGCCAAGAATTAACCGGCGGCCGCGGCGGCGCGCCGAAAATATTACATATCGGCGGCGGGGTCGAAAATATTGCAAAGTTAAACGGTGCGCCGGCGTGTAATCTGCGGCTTCGGAGTCTACTCTGTAGTAGCGAAATTAAAACACACGTTCAAGATATAAAACTTTAAAATATATTTTCTGAGAGAATATTTTCCGATAGAATAACTACTTGAAATGTTATGGAAAAAACTTCAGCGGTTCCTATTTTAAAGGGATCTAAAAAACACTTAATTTTAGATGTTAGTATCCCTTTAAAGGGAGAATGAAAGGCCAAAACAACCTATTTTTAATCGATTAAGAACGCTAAAATAATGAGAAAAACAATAAATAAAACTCACCAAAAATATTTCGTTATTTTATAATCAATTTCCAAAGGTCCGAAACTTGCAGATGCTAAGGCTTAGCTGCCTAGCTCTGCGAACTAGGCGAGCACGAGCCGTATTGTTTTTAATATTCCCGTCTGATCTAGTCGCCAATTACGTGCGAGGACGCGTATTTTTAAAATACGCGTACTCGCTCGTGATTGGCGACAACAACATCCGCGATTATTAAAAAAATACAGGTCGTTCTAGCCTAGTTCACCGAGCTAGGCAGACTAGGCTTAGCATCGGAACTTTATAAATTGATTATAAAATAACGAAATATTTTTGGTGCGTTATATTATAGTTTTTCTCATTTATTAAGCATTCTTAATCAATTAAAAATATATGGTTTTGGCCTTTCATTCTCCCTTTAAGAAAATATTAAAAAAAGTTTTTTACTAGGGCAACAAGAATAATTGAAACGAGACAGTTGGAGCCCTTTTATCGAATCGGAAAGAACTTAAAAGGAGGAAACGTATTCGAGTCGGATAATTCGATATCTTTCACGCCAATAAACATCGTGTATATGAACGTCGTTTTTCATCTTTGGATTATTGGCCTATCATTGGGAACAATAACCTTCATCTTCGAATATTTCGGGAATGAACTTTGGCGAAAAAGGTCCGTATTAATTTCAACTATATATCACCACATTTAGAATAAATGTACTTTTTAAGAAGCGTAAAGAGAAACTAGGTGTTTCTATCGTTCCTTTACTTTAAAGGAATACAGGCGTTTTTCTTTGGACTCTCCGACTGTTATGTGGGCACTCTGGATGCAATTTTGAAGTACTCCGGGAACAATCCAAGCAGTCCGAAGAAAAACGCCATTAAATTCTTTCTTTGCGGATGATATTTTCCTCTTTGAACGAAGAATGCAAAAATACAGAGAAACACATTGAGGAATGTGTATGTAAAAGACGCAACTTGGTGCCATGACTTCCCTTGGGCTGGGCGACAATTCTCAGTGTCCCTGAACTAAATCGTTCAAGATGTTCATGAAGCGGTCTTTTTATCTAATGAAATATTTATTCTTTTCTCAATCAATGATAGATTATTTAGGACCATCTACAAGATTTTTAGAAAGAAAGCAGTAAACGTGGAACCGTATTCAATGTAAGAACACGTCCGAACGCCATAATTATGATGAAGCATTTTTCCTGGAAGACATTCTTCAACACGTCGTATCAATTAGCAGCTCAGCTTCCTCAACATTTTCCCACAATTCTATAGAACCCTCGCTTCCCGCTTACGTTTTGAACTTACGCCAGTTTACGCTACTGCGTACGATTATTGACGATAGAACTGAAGATCAAAGTACCACCGATCGAGGGGTTAACTACTCCACGTTATCGGTGTTCAAGCCTGTAGCTTTGACTGTGGTAAAGTGATTATGTAACTTGTTGTTTAGCATTACCAAAGGTTGATGTGAGTTATGGGAGTGGTTAAACCCGTCACCACCCATTTATAAAATAAAATCAATATAATAAAAGTCAATCAACGGCTGAAAAAACCGAGAGACATCAAAGGATCAAATTTGATAATCGGTGTTTAGATTCGCCGAAATGTCATTAGCCCTGGGCGTTGATATATTTAAATATATCCCCTAAAAAGTAAAAATTTTATCAAATATCCATCCCACTAACATTAATATTATAAAACTTATAGTGCAAGATAAATATAATTAATCAATATGATTTAAGTGTACGTAATACGTTATTTTATAGTTTCATTATTAATGAGTGTTTGCCGATGAAATTGTAACCTAGCAGAGTTTCGTGTGGCTAGAATTTTTGCGTCGCGACAAGAGGCTCCGGGTTCTATTCAAGCTTGTTCAAAACCTTCGGCGATGAGTTTTCAAAGAGGGCTTTCCTAGATTCCTTCGGTTTCCCCTTGCCACAAAAACTCACGGAGATAAAGGTATTATTAAGCGTAGGGTCGCTAGCAGTGGGTGGTTAGTAGTTGCATCATGGTTAACTACTTCCACCGTACCCTCTTACGTTCGATGAAATCGCTTCTCAAGAACCAGCTTAGATTAATGTTATTATATTCTGATAATCAACGTTTGGAATCGCCGAAAAACATAACTAAGGATGGCTGATTCTTCTATTTACCAATTACTTGAACCGTTAAATGTTAATTGTAGTTAATTAAATTATTCTAAGCAGCCGTGTAATTTGTCACATTTTATTCTACCCTACCCTCTTAAGTTCGATGATATCCATTCTCTAGAAACAGCTTAGATTAATATTACTATATTCTCATTATCACCGAAAAACATAATTAAGGGTGGCTGATTCTTGTATTTACCAATTACTTGTTATGTTAAATGTTAATTGCTGATGTTATTGTAAGCAACCGTGTAATATTTCACTTTAAATTACCATTAAAAATTAAATGTTTCAAGATAGAATATGAATATGATAAAATATTATTCGATCCAACAGTCTTACGTCATCTGTTCTATACACATTCGCAACATTGCTTAGAGTTAAATTCAACAAAGAATGAACGTTTAGCTCTGTAAATATTTATGTATAGTTGTTCCCGGTGTTGTAGCAAGCATATGATGGTGTAATCTATTTCTCTTTACTGATGGGCGACCCATTTATATTTATCCAAAGAACAAAAGCAACTCCCCATAAGAGTCTGGTTACATGTAATGTTAAAAATCTTCGTCTCTCTTATGATAAATTCGTATTATATTATTAAAATAGGGTAATTGGGGTACAATTTAAACGTAAAATTCGCGCTCACAACTGTAAATCCTAGGAATAACAATTAATGCAAAGTGTCTTCTATAATGTAAAGTAAACTTTCGTGCCGGATATGAAAGCCTTCCCCCACACGAAAATCGTGAATGGTTTTGATTTTAAATTGATAATTATGTTAGGAAAATATTAGAAAATAATTATTTTGTAGCTGCCGTGGGTATAGTGCTGGCGGCAAATGAAATTCCTATACATTTGTCCTAAAATGCTCGAAATAGTTCAAAACGCCCACCTATCGCTTATTCATGCAGTACGATTTGATTGCTGTTCAAGGGCTAGTGCAAAGACTATATAGATCACTTGAGTAGCTTTTGGTGTATAAGAAACCCGAAAAATAAATAGAGAAAGCATACCTAATAGTAGACACTGGAGTAGTATCTTTGATTATTTTTTAATTCATATTTAACAATATACACTTTTATAACATTTAAAGGCACAATTATGCATTTGCTAAATAACTTGGTTACTTCCACCCACGAACAACTTGTTTTCCTATTCAATTGTATGAGATTTTAAAATACCACCTTCGAAGCGAGCTGAGAGAAAATAAAAGTAAATGTACAGAAAACCCAAAAATTGTCAAGGACATGAAGAGCACCTGGCTCCATTGTCCTCTCTCTCGGCTCCCGTACGAAGGGAAAAGTTCGATCTAAAGGATCAGAGTTGAAATTGTAACGTATCGACTAAGAGAGCAGAAAAAACCTCTCTTTAGGGCCGCAATAAAACAGGTCAAAAATAAAAATAGTTTGGATTAGAAAATCAGTCCTTTTTTAAAAACTATTTAAAAATATTAACCCAAGATCCCTGAAATGTTTCAGTCCGTTTCACGAAAACTCATAAACTAAAAATAAGATGCTCTCCCAAGCTTAGAACCAGGTTTAGAAGTTAGCCAAAATTCTTCAGAATTTAACACTTAGATATTATACGTTTAACGTATGTCTAGCGGCTCTAGCTCAGTGGCATCTTCACCAAGATACCAGATTACGCTGCTAACGTGAGAACAAGTACCTATTGTCAAACTACCATCAATGCCATTGCAATACCAGCCTTTAATGGCATTTATACCTGCCACGTTAGGTACATAACGAATGATAGCTTGGTGAACAACTCAGGTGAAAAATTGACCAGGCACACGTATAATAATTAAGTAATGTTCAACTTTGAACTCTTCGACGCCGAAAGAGACTGATTTCTCTACAGTCAAAGACACATAAGATTTAGTGCGTTTCGTTTCAAAGTCGCTCAAAGCCATCTCATGTACATCACTTTCCCGAAGTACCGGGAAGTCTTGGAAGTCCCTATCACAATTCTTTGCAGATTATCGCGCCCAACTACTTCCTTAAGAGGATTTTTTTTCGTGGGGCTGAAACCATTTTTTGACGGCGTCTTCCCAGAAACCTTTATAGGGAGTTGCTATTGATCTTTGATACTTTTTCGAGGACTTTGTACCTGATCTATATCTCCCGGTTGGATATTTTTTACGAAGGAAGTAATAAAAGATTCTAACGAGAATTTTAAGCCTTCATTTACGAGACGGGATAATGACACTCTTATAAGGAAGCATTTAGCCAGTGACTCGAATTACACGAAATGTAATATTATTGAGCTGCCCCTATTTACACCTTATCAGGACAAAGCCTAGGTAAATATTAATTCTTTCATTTACACTAGAGACTTTGAAATAAATACGTGAGATTGTAAAATTTTGGCGTCAACTGTAACGATATTTTATCATAAATTTTGGCGTCAACTGTAACGATATTTTATCATAAAATTTAAGTATGAATTTTCATTATTTTTTGAAAAATATTTAATCAGAACAAAAGTCTTTCACTTTATTCCACAAAAGTAAACAACGCCCCGTAGCTTAATACTATCAGCAAAGGGCCAAGGTAGACGTACTATTCTAACTTGAAACTAGTTGCCAAAAAAGTCATCACACCTGTCTGGTTCGAGTGATTTGGACTCTTCCTGAATAATTTGAGTCGGGAGGGTGGGACGGAATTTAGGGGCGCCGCGCTTGGTTATATTGTCTTCCCCGCAAGTCCGTAATTTTTCCAAAGAGTGGCGCTTCCGATTTCACTATGACTGCGGCCGATGGAGCACTGCTTTCCCTAATACTAGGCCACGAAATGCCAGCAAAATGTATTTAATCTTAACATTTCCAATTTGTCCGATATAGATGTCACTTTCCTGAGGAATCTGTCTGGGGATTATGAAATGAATAGCCAAGCGCGAGTCTCGTGGCGCCTAGAGCCAATTAGAAATGACTAGTAAGTAAGATCATAGAAGTCCTAGCGGTGTATTCCTGTTGAACCGACATCCATTCGACCGACTCAATATCGATTGTATTTATCATTTATATATGTCGATATTTTCTGGGTCGAGCTACATCCCATTCGACCGATACAATATCGATTGAGGAAAATGTTGATGATGATATACAGGGTGGAAACCTTCGCCGGCGTCCAGTCAAGATACTTCCCCTTACGTATTGTTGTTATTCAGTGAAATGTTAAGGGATCAGTTCACTTCAGTTCCACTTAATAATCAAAGGTTTCAGTTTTAATGTAGAGAAATGAAATGCATAAGTGAAATCAATGACGGATTTAATTTAATTTAATTAGGAAAGAAAAGATGTCACTTGCGGAAACCAAATAGCCCAAATTGAAGTTAATCAAACATTTCCAAATTTAAACATTAAACTCTTCAAATTTAATAACAAAGCATTACATTAAATGTTCAAAATGTCTTCCGTCGACATTGACACATTTCCGACAACGGAATTGCCAGTTTTCTTTTTCGCGAGTTAACATCTCGGGAGAAACGAGAGCAGCCGCTTGCTGAATTCGGTCTCGAAGTCAATCAAGTGTTGGTGGCTCAGTGGCGTACACAAGGCTTTGTACATACCCCCAAAAGAAAAAATCCACCGGCGTTAAATCTGGCGAACGATGTGGCCAAGCGACTGGACCACCACGACCTATCCATTGGGGACCGAATTCCGCGTCTAGCCAATCCCGAGAAACACGTGCAAAATGCGGTGGTTCACCATCGTGCTGGTACCAGACTCGTCTTCGATCTGCTAAGGGAAGATCGTCTAGGGCATCGGACACTACGGTGTTTAAGAGATCAACGTAACGATCTCCGTTTAGATGTACTTCGAGAAAAACAGGTCCAATTACCCGATCACCTAACAATCCACACCAAACGTTTATCCTCCAGTTTTCTTGGTGATGATTCGCCCTTAGCCAATGGGGATTTTCCCTCGACCAGTAGTGCATGTTGTGGCGGTTAACCGTACCGTCCCGGTAAAACGTACACTCATCACTCGTAAGTACATGGTTTAGGAAATTTCCATCAACTTCAATTTGGTCCAATACCCATCGGCAAAACTCTACGCGTGGTCCAAAGTCTTGTGGTTTAAGATGTTGGTGAAGATGAATTTTGTAGGGGTGAAATCCATCACCACGAAGAATTTTTAAGACCGTTGTATGAGAACAATTTAATTCCGCTCCGATTGCCCGTGAACTGGTGTGGGGGTTTTCTACGATACGCCTTACTACTTCGTTTCGTCTGCCCGCCCCGTGTCCACCTCCTTGTACAACTGGCGGATGATGTTAATGTCGCACTGGTGCCTCTTTCAAGAAATCGGGTTATTGCGTTTAAAATTACTTGATGCCCCGGATGTGGCCGGTTCGGAAACCTTTCTGCAAACGTCCTATCAGCTAACCTTGCGTTTCTCTGACACTCTCCGTAAATGAAAAACATTTCAAGGTAATCCTCAAAACTGTACATATCAATTTCAGCCATGTTTTACCAGACGTAAGCTAGAAAACGGACTGCTTTCTTCAATTAGAAACAAGTAGCCTTTGTTTCGCATTTACTGTCTTGGTTTTTTATTGTTTCAAAAAATAAGAATTTTGTTGTGCATGACGTAGACTTCGAAACAAAGGTTAAATGTTTCTCATTGAAGAAAGCATTCCGTTTTTTGTTGTTTCATAATGACCTAGATTGTTTTGTAAAAACCCGACTTCTTGAAAGAGGCACGGTGATTCGACAAAACAGTCTAGGTCATTCAAACAACAAAAAACGGACTGCTTTCTTCAATGAGAAACATTTAACCTTTGTTTCGCAGTCTACGTCATGCACAATAGAGATATTGATTTAAATCTACGATTTGATTTAGAACTTGTTCTAAATTTAAATATCGTAAAATAACGGTTTAATTATTTGACTCTTAAAATAAACACCAATTAATTTATTCTAGATTATTTATTAATCTAACATTCGTATCTATTTTTGAATTTTTCCACCTTCATTTGAATCTTCCCCTTTTTTTATCCTCAACGATATTTTTGAAATTGGTACCGTCACCCCTTTTTTCCTACGGAGAGTCATAGTATTAAAGAAGGCAGTGGCATAAGTGTCTCGAATCAGAATCTATCGGTACAATTACCCGAAACTTTGCTTATAGTATTAAGCCACGGGGCGTTGATTACTTACTATGGAATAAAGTGATAGACTTTTAATCATAATAAAAGCTTTGAAAACATAGATATTTCGATAAAAATATTTAAATACTCCTGTCCATTTATGGGTTTCACCCGAACAAAATTAAGTTCACCTTTACGGCATTTTACACTTTATGTTATATTATTCATGACCCGAAACCCCCACTTTTCTCATCTTTTTTCAATTTTTAATCATAATTGTAAAGAAAATGAATATGAAAAAAGTGATTAGATTACGTCGTCTGCTCGAAATAAGAGTTCAATAATCAGTGCAGACCGCCATTACGATAAAAAGTAAATCAGGTATTTCTCCTAAGTTGAGGCTACTCTGTACTCAAAGACGTATCATTTCAAGCCGAACGTTAATCTTTATACTTTATCATTTATAGTGAAATGTTACTATTCAAATTATTTTGTATTCATGAAATTTATTTTTGGGGTTATCCTACCCATGAATAAAGTTTAAGAACTGAATACCATAAAATGTTCCCCGCTTTGACCTAATTAATTTTTTGTCAGCTCGGACAAACCATATAATAGCTAGAATCCATAATTAAACTGTGAATTTTTCCTTTTATATCCAGTGCACCCTTGCCACTATGACAAGGATATTCAAAAATTTAATTTATTTGCTAATAGCGCTCCTTTACACGGTAACCTTTAGTAAAAGGCGAAAAGTTAACTCGATTTGTGAAGAAGCAAGCGTTTAACCCTTCGAGCCGAAGCTCAAAGATGACGTAATAACGTAAATAGTCACGCCTTGTATCACTGCGTACCTAGCAGAAAAAAGTCATACCCCGTGATTAAAAACTAATAATTAACAGTTGCATTATGAATATTATATTAAACATAATTGCGCGCTTTAGTACTCAACCTAATGAATAAAGCTGTCGAAACTAATTTAGAACTCTAACGGTTTTCTTAAAAGTTACAGTTCATTCGCTTTAAATTTGTTTCTTCATAGAGCAGAAAAGGAAAGACACTAGCCGAAAAATAAAAATAGAGCTGGGCTTTTCCACCAATTTTTTTTATCCTGGGGTGGGAAATGTTCAACAGATAGATGTAATATTATTCGCTTCTGGTAGCAAACGTCGTCAGCAACGTTCAGTTACGTGATCAGGAAATTTATTTTTGGCGTAATCCTACCCATGAACAAAGATTAAGAACTGAATACCATAAAATATTCCCCCCTTTGGCCTAATTAGTTTTTCTCAGCTCTGACAAACCATATAATAGCTAGAATCCATAATTAAACTGCGTATTTTTTACTTTTATTTCCAAAGCACCCTTGCCACTATGACCAGGATATTCAAAAATTTAATTTATTTGCTAATAACGCTCCTTTACACGGTAACCTTTAGTAAAATGCGAAAAGTTAACTCGATTTGTGAAGAAGCAAGCGTTTAACCCTTCGAGCCGAAGCTCAAATATGACGTAATAACATAAATAGTCACGTCTTGTATCACTGCATACCTAGCAGAAACAAGTCATATCCCGTGATTAAAAACTAATAATTAACGGTCGCAGTATGAATGTTATATTAAACATTATTGCGCGCTTTAGTACTCAGCCTAATGAATAAAGCTATCGAAACTAATTTAAAACTCTAACGGTTTTCTTAAAAGTTACAGTTCATTCGCTTTAAATTTGTTTCTTCATAGAGCCGAAAAGGAAAGACACTAGCCGAAAAATAAAAATAGAGCTGGGCTTTTCCACCAATTTTTTTATCCTGGGGTGGGAAATGTTCAACGGAGAGATGTAATATTATTCGCTTCTGGTAGCAAACGTCGTCAGCAACGTTCAGTTACGTGATCAGGAAATTTATTTTTGGCGTAATACTACCCATGAACAAAGTTTAAGAACTGAATACCATAAAATATTCATTGCTTTGGCCTAATTAGTTTTTTCTCAGCTCGGACAAACCATATAATAGCTAGAATCCATAATTAAACTGTGTATTTTTTACTTTTATTTCCAAAGCACCCTTGCCACTATGACAAGGATTGTCAAAATTTTAATTTATTTGCTAATAGCGCTCCTTTACACGGTAATCTTTAGTAAAAGGCTTTTGTTGTTTATTAAATTATTACAGAGTAAAATAAAATATTTTAAAATGTATAAAGCCTACTTTCAGATTTAAAATATACCTTTTAGACTACACAAAAACTCGTTAACAGTTTAACATTAAGAAAATTTACTCAATTGAAACTTTAATTAGAATAAGAGAACAATTTCATTGCTACTATTAATTTTAACTACTGGTAATTCGCCGCGGCACCACTTATCTATAAATTCAAGTTTTTCGAGTTGCTTGAAATCCGATCTTGCTCTCAAAAGAATTCTCGAACGCGCTTTAGCCAACATAAGAAAGCTTGACACGAGTTTACGAGCAAACACGTATGAATTGCGCGAGTCCCATGCTTGAAATCGGAGTTCAGAAGCGATGATGCGGAAAACGTAGCGTAGGGGCCCGGAAACCGGAATAACTTCCTGAAAAACGGCCGCTTTTGCAGAAATGAAACGGAGGCGAAAGAAACTTCTAATATGATGCCAAATCGGCCGAACGTGATTGCAGTCAAAAAAGGCGTGAATTAACGTTTCTGGAGCCGGGCAAAAAGGACAAGTCCACGACGAATACATTCCGTACTTTTGCAAAAGGAACCTTACAGGTAGTACATGATGCGCTGTCTTCCAAAGGAGATCTCTTCTGCTTGGTTCGATCGAACGGTTGGCTGCTTCCCAAAATACTGCTTTCCAGTTTAAGTTAGGAACGGCACTCGCTGCTTTAATTGCAACTTCCCTTTGAATTAGGACACAACGAGGCATTGGAAGCTTTGGTCCAATCGAAGCCAGGCTTCCTAATCTTTAGGAATTTCGTTCGTTTTACAAAATCCGAGTATAGTGAGTGGATCTCGCTAGAATGTGGTATACATCTGTCCCAGGGAAGTTGAAACAACGTGACCAGTGTACTTGAGAGAAAGTAACGAACGGACTTGCTAACTGGGTGTTCGTCTGCTAAGATGCTGCGCTTGTTTCTAACGTAAGAGAATGTCATTATTTCACCTTGAATATTAGGAACGCCGAGTCCTCCTTCGTTTGCCGATAGGTAGATTGTTTCCCGGGAAACCCATTCTGATTTTCCGGACCAGATGAACTTGAACATAAGCTTGGTAATCCCTGTTATTTCCTCCGGAGAAAACGTAACCACAGGTATCCCGTAAGTTAAAGTGGGAATGCCTATCTGGCGGATGATTTGAGCTTTACCCAGTAAGGATAAATCCGCCTTTTCCCAGGTACGAATGACATCTTTAAAACGGTCCAGAAATTTCGTAGAGTTGTTTACAGCTGGGCCAATCCCGGTAAAAAGAATGCCTAGTATCTTCAAAGGCTCGTCCGTCATATTTATACCTAACGATTTCGGTATTTCATGGGCCCTAGGACGTCCTATTTCGAGTATTTTAGTTTTCTCCAAATTAACCCTACTACCCGAGGCTTCGCAGAATGTACGTGTAACGTTCATGGTTAGTGCCAAAGAGTCCGTATCTTCCAAGAGGAAATTAATATCGTCAGCGTGACTTAACGATTTTATATCTTCAAGTGGAGTGAGACCTGGACCCTTGATTCCACGGATCTCGCTGATTCCACGCACTCTGCGAAGTAAAACTTCAATAGCGATCGTGAAGAGAGCCGGAGAAAGGGGACAGCCCTGGCGGACTCCCCTTTGGATCAAAACTTTACTCGTTAAGGCTCCATTTACCATTATCTTGCTGTACGAATGCTTGTAGAGGCATTTGACGGCATGAATGAAAAATCGGAAATTCCGAAGCTGGACATGGCCCCAAACTGGAAATCATGGTCGACCCGGTCGAAAGCTTTATTAAGGTCAACCGCGAGCAGAAGTCCTGTGGTTTGTCGGTCCGTCGTGTGTGCAAGCACATTTCGTAAATACAGAAGATTACTGTAAAGGGTTCTTCCTTTTACTCCGGCCGTTTGCGTATGACCGATGATCTTTCCCATTACAGTCGAAAGTCTCATTTCAAGGATTTTGGCGAGTAACTTTCTATCAAAATTCAGTAGAGTTAGGGGCCGCCAAGCCCCAAGATCTTCTTTCTTGTCTTTGTCGTTACAGAGAAGGCTTTCTATTCCAGACTGGAAAGAATCAGTCAACTGTCCATCCTCTAAACTGGTATTAAACACATTAGTAAGTACTTGCTTTAGTTCTTGCCAAAAGGCGTGGTAGAAAGCCGCGGTCAAACCATCAGGTCCCGGAACCTTGCGGCGAGAAAAGGTTTTCATAGCCGCGGTACATTCTTGAACGGTAATTTCTGACGTTAGGGCATTCTTCGACTCCGGAGGTATCTGAGGTAGATCTTTAAATAATGAGCCAAATAAAGAGTTATCTACGGGTTGTTTGTCGTATAGATCTTGATAAAAGCGTCTCACTTCTTCTAGTATATCTTCTTGACTGGTAAGTACTGCCAGGTTCGTATTGATCTGAGTTATTGACTCTTTCTTACGTGCCATAGCGGTGCTGCAATAAAAATCCGAGTTAAATTTCATTTCGCTGGCTACCACTTGGCCGTATTCACTAGCGCTCTGAAGTCGAAGTTTCGACGCTTAGTGTTCGTGTAGAATGCTTCGTAAAGACGACGTTTCGGCGATAACATTGGCATCTTTACTCCTCGGGGGTAGTCGTTCCAGTAGGGAGAGAGACCAGCGCAGAAAGTGAGCCTTCTTCCTGGACAACGAGGCTCTGGATTTTCCTTCGGCTCGAAAGAGATCAGCAATTTTTAATTTGCAATCTTCCCAGTCGTCACACGAACTAACTGTTTCGGCGAGACGTCCGATAAAGGGCCTCAGGTTACCGACGAAATCTACATCATCCAAGATTGAGTCATTCATACGCCAGACGCCCCTACCTCTAGGAACAGAGTTAATAATTTCTACCTCCAGGATTACAGCGCGGTGGTCAGAAACGTACGAGGTTGAACTACCCAAAGGAGTGATAGAACAGTTTTTAATATTATTGACCAAATTGGACGGCACGTAGATACGATCCAAACGGCTTTTTACGTTTTTTGCTTCCCAAGTGTACTCGCAAACACCCGGGTGGCGTAGTCGCCAAATATCCACTAATTGAAGAGATTCCATTTTATTTTCCAAGACTTTAGCCGAGGCGTCGACGTGACCGTCACCGCCCTCTTTATCCAAGTTGATGTAAAATACGCAATTGAAGTCTCAAAGTACGAACAAATGAGTAAAGGGCCCGTCTAGATACTGATGTAATCCATTAAAAAAACGAGATCTTTCACCCATTTTGTTTGGCGCGTAGATGTTAAGAATTCTGATACGACTGTCGTTGTAATCCAAGTCGACGCAATTCACTCTACCGGCGTCATCCAAACGCAGACTACGAAAATGAGCGCGAGATTCTTTTCTCACGAAGATAGTGGTGCCGCGACTAAAATTACTACCAACACTATAGTATATTTCTTTGGCATTAAAAAGCTTCTTTAAATAAACAAAATTATCAGTATTAATTAAGTGGCTTTCCTGAATACAAAACACGTCTAACTCTACTGTTCTAAAAAAACCCGCAATATCTTTGTTTTTTAAATTTACGTAAACCCTCTACATTAAGAGTACCTAATTTTAAAAATGACATAAAATTTAGTCCAATTTCACTTCTTCCGTTGATTGCCTCCCGAAGAGCTGTTGGAGCGCTTCGATGGTGGCCTCGCAGGGGTTGTTTTTATTCTTGATGGAGCGTGGTCGTACGGTGCAATTTACTTAGGCATACCTGGTCTTACAAAATTAGAATCCTGTTTGGTGGAGAGTACCGGAGCGCCCTTAACTGAGGCACTGTAGGTATGTTCCAAAACACTGGACAGGGATGGAAGGTTCGGGTCATCGGCCCACAAACGGGTACTTGAAGCCGAATGTTCTGTTTCTGGAGCGGATTGATGCGTCGGTTTGAGTGAGCTGACATCTGTAACTAATTCTTTGGTTTCCTCCCTGTGTTCTTGATTTTCCTTATCGGATTCCTCGATGTCTTCTTGAATTTCCTTTTCTGGTTCCTCGCTGGCTTCTTGAATTTCCTCCTCAAAACTAGTGAGAGAGTCATTCTTTTGACGCGGGCTAGTTGGCGCTCCTTCTGTGGCAACGACACCTTCAATGACTTGCGCTCCTTCTTTAACTTCCGTCGTATTTTGGGACATTTCGTATTCTTCCAAAGCAAGTTCTGCCGCCTTCTGGACCCATCTACGATCTTCGTTAGCGCATACTCTAGCGAGATGCTCAGATGACCCGCATTTGTAGCATTGC
The DNA here is from genome assembly GCA_963920705.1 of Odiellus spinosus. NCBI lineage: Eukaryota > Metazoa > Arthropoda > Arachnida > Opiliones > Phalangiidae > Odiellus > Odiellus spinosus. The sequence goes on from CAWUCO010000183.1 coordinate 439,230, forward strand.
CGTTTAATGCCTCGGTATTGTACGTTGACCCTGAAGCTACCAGCCATGATAACATTTGGAACTGGGGCTCGTACCTTTAACTTGATTAATCGGTTGCCATTCGTAAGTTGCGGATAATTTTTTTCCGCTTCGTAATCCCATGACAATACATCTCCATAAGGGCGAAGGCTACCGTTAACAACAGCGGGGTCTAACTCGTAGGGAGCACCGATGACGGCAATCATTAACTCATCTGAATCAACTGGAGATACTTGGAAAGAACCTTAACCGATCGTAATACTTCCTGTGCCGAGAATCTTCGAATAGTCATCTGTCGAAGAGCATGTGATATGAAAAACTCCACGTCCTTTAGGCTGGCAACATCTAATCGAGGCGGGACCGAACTGGTCGAAAAAGGCTTTAGCAACATCCAAAAACTTCAGGTTATCACCACCGACATCTATCTTTAACGAGAGCGGCCGCTTCAAACGCCCGGGGGGAGGCATCCTAACTGTAAAACGAACAAACGACTGCGCGACTGGTAGTAAAAGGAAAAAAGTTAACTCGATTTGTGAAGAAGCAAGCGTTTAAGGTGCGTTTACAAAGGCGCGAGAAACCGAAAAAGTCGAAGCTGAAAGCGTAGAGATGAAGCGTATTTCTTTTCACGTTTTCTCAGCGGGGTGTTTACATACGAGCGAGAGATTAAACGTTGCGCGTTTTGCTCATAGATGAGGCTGATTTTCAGAATAAGCTTCGGATCTGCGGGGTTCATTTTACCGCTCAAGTTTCGATCAAGCGTCGCGTCACGTGATTTCGCTAGCCAATGTTATTCGAATTTCCACTAATACGGCTTCACTCGCGTTCGTCTGCTAAATTATTTTGGTAAATCGGCGCGGATTAAGCGGATATAATTATAAAATTTCTTTGATAGTTTTATACGGATAGTGTTAACAATGTCACTGAAAGAGAAAAAAGAAAAAGACAGAGTGTTGAAGGCGTCTTTGAGGCAAAAGGATATTGATAAAAAAGAAACTTTGATAAATTTGATAATTAATTATCCAATGTTATGGGATAAATCCCATAGGGATTATAGAGAGAGGCATTTGCAAAATGTAAATTGGGGTCAAGTGGCTGATGAAATGAAAAGCCTGGTAAGCGAAACAAATTATGTTTTAAAAAGGCGAAATTATAGATAATGTTTTCTAGTTAAAGATGTAAAAGGTATGTGGAAATACTTAAAGGACCAATTCAGGGTAAATTTTCACGCAATTTCAACCAAAACATCTGGTCAAGAATATGTAGAAGAAAACGATGCCGACCTTGTGAAATGGCCTTTTTTTAAACAATTAATGTTTCTTAAAGATGTAGTGACGAGACGAGAGTATGTTATCAATTATTCCTACTTTAGAAACTATCAATGAAACTACTAGTGAGTTAAATTTGATTAATTTAGTACAACCTCGAACATTGAAATTGCTTTAAATGCTCATGACAATGAGACGTCGAATGAAGCAGATAGTGTAATTGCAATTACTTAAATTAATGGCAATTAAATTATTAATAATATAAGCCTTTAAAACTAGCTGTTCGCCAAAATTGGAAAAGAAGTTGATTTGGACGTAGTGGAAGATATAACTTCGAATCAAGATGATGATGTATTTACTGATGGAAATTTGCCTTCAACTTCTAGTAATAAACCAACAAGGTCGTCAACTGCGCAACCCTCTAAGAAAAGACGTCGTTCTGACCATTCAGAAATTGTTGATATTGAGGAGAATATTTCAAAGGAAATAGACAAGGTTGATGGGTATGTGAATAAGGTTCAAAAATGGATAAGGGATGTAGTTTTATTAGAATTAATCCCAACATGTCTAATTACAGTCTTATTGCTGCAAGCCTTGCGCATAAATGTGAGAAAAATATCGAAGGTAGATCAGAAAGATTTTGTAAATATTTGGCTGATCTTTTGAAACTGGTAAATGTTGATCTACAAAGACGGTGTGAAATTGAAATGGCAGAAGTAGTGGATAAATATATTGAGATATATAAAAAGCAGGCCGAGAAACCACATTCATGCAACGATTCTTGAAAAATTTATAATATTTTAATATTGGTATCAACCTCATATACTCAATGAATAAATTTTTATTTCTTTAAACACCACCACCAAAATCCATTATTTAAGTTTAGAGTTTTCAGTTAAAAATGTTTGTCACAATCTGATATGCTGGCTCTTGAATTTGACTTGAAAGGGGCTCCATAAAAAGGTACCTAGTCCCTTTAAAACATTTTCTTATAGCTTTGAGACATATTTTATCGATTTACACCTGGCATATCCCACTGCCATGGAACTGCACCTTCCTCTGACCAAAAATAATCAGTGTATATTTTCCTGCATTTTTTAGCTGCTTCTGTCGAATTTCTCGCTGTTGAGCCTCTCAGATTTAATAGCGCATTGTCATGCTCATCATTCCAAGTGCCATATTGGTAGTTCCCAAGGCTGTCCGTAAAATCTGCAAACCCAGGAGGGCAGTACACCTTTTGAGACTTTTTTAGTTGTTTTTCTTTCGTGATTAGGTAGTTGTGAAGCACAACTGTTGCTTTTATTACTCTGTCAGCATTCTCCAGTGCAAGGGTTATTGTTCTATGGTAAATCTTCCACCTCGCCCCCAATATTCCGAAGGCATTTTCACTGCAGCGCCTAAGTTATGATGGACTTAATTGTATTTAATATATATTAATTATTAAAGAGAGAGTGAAATCTGACACCAAATGACTTTTAAAATAACCCTAATTCATTGGCAAAAACAAGCAAATACGTAATTAGAAATCAAGTTTTATTTTTAAAAGTAGACTTATGAAGTTATGACTGTACTTGGCGTTTGCTTTTTTACCTAAGCCTACTTTCTGAGTAAGTTCAGATGAAAAAAAAATCAGTTGTCAGACTTCACTCACTCTTTGATGCGGTTAAATAAATGGGATAAATGGGTGGTTTTAAATATTTTGCATTATAATACCCACTAGAAAGTAATTACCTGGCTCTACTCAAACGATAATTAAAAACTCGAGATTTAGAATTTAATTCCTTTGATGAATAGGGACGCAAGAAATTTTCTTGTAGTTGAAAGGCTTCATCGCCAACGAATAAATAGGGTGCGGAAATCTTACTTCTCGGTAATTTTGATGGGGATGGCAAACCCAGAGTTTTATTTTCTCGCGCAGAACCAATTGAAGAACTTTTAAAAATGCCACCATCAGAATTAGAGCCAAAACCTCCTATGTCAACAGCTAGAAATTTGTACTCGGCATCCACAACTGCCATGAGCACAACAGAGTTTGTACCCTATCAAAACTATTTATTAACTAGCTGAAAGCCCGACCTACGGGCGGGTTTCATCCAGTTGCTTCGGGCCTACGGGCGGGTTTCATCCAGTTGCTTCGGGCCTAATGAAATTGTATTAAAATCTGAGTTTCCACGCGCCTGCCATATGAAAAGAGGTGAAAAGGATTGAACAGTGTTATAATTAGTAACAGCATGTAACGATACGAAATCGAAGATTTAATTTTTCACTTAATTCTAATTTTAAGAAGATTTAATTTTTCACTTAATTCTAATTTTAAGAAGATTTAATTTTTCACTTAATTCTAATTTTTATTTTCATCTTTTTAAGGGCGGTCCTCTTCCTTTCCACCTTTTTTTCGGCGGCCATCTTGCTTTTCATGCGGCCATCTTACTTTTCATCTTTTTTCATGCGGCCATCTTACTTTTCATCTTTTTTAAGGCGGCCATCTTGCTTTTCATCTTTTTTCATGCTTCCATCTTAATTTTCATCTTTTTAAAGGCGGCCATCTTGCTTTTCATCTTTTTTCATGCTTCCATCTTAATTTTTGGTTTACCCCCATTTCGCCCAAAACATTTGACCCAATTCCCATTTCGCCCAATCTCAAATAATCTAACCTAACCCTACCTAACCTAACAATTGGGCGAAATGGGAATAGATAATTTTGGGCGAAATGGGAATAGATAATTTTGGGCGAAATATTTGGGTGAAATGGGAACACACCTAATTTTCATCTTTTTTTTCTGGCGGCCATCTTGCTTTTCATCTTTTTTCAGGCGTCCATCTGACTCTCATCTTTTTGCAGGCGGCCATCTTGATGTTCATCTTTTTCCGTTAGTTTAAAAGGTTCCGTTTAAAATTTATTACCACTCCATTTTTAAATGCTCCCTGTAATGCTAAGCGGGGTTTTAATACATAAGACTACTACTCCGCGTCTAACAATCCTCCGTGGGAAAAAAAAAGACCCTATACTATACAAATCATTATCAACCAATGGGAGGCCGGCGTTAAGGCGAGGCATCCCGCAACGGGATCCTCCTGAAACGACAGATTATCGTGTTAACGAACGGAAGCCTTTATCGAACTGGAATTTTTAACTTTAATTTTAATTTAAAAAGAGTAAAAAGCGGTACGAACCCCGATTAAATTTTATAATTTAAACTGAGCGGAGGCCTAACAGGAAGAAAATTAACGAAACACTGAAACGTTTGTAACGATACCAAATCGAAGATTTAATTTTTCAATTAATTCTAATTTTAATTTAAAACGAACTACGAACCCAGATTAAATTTTGTTCCGTAGACGGCGTGTTTCTCCAAGAGCAATAAAATTAGCGAACTCGTGGGGGGCCGGAACGGCTCGGAATAAATTCCCCCGCGAAAAAACCAACCAACGAACGACGAACGAACGAACGTCGTGGTTTTTATATATAAGATATACCTCTGGATATATTGCATAAAAATATTTACCTTGTAGTTGTAGTACATTGAACCACTGTTTGCGGGTTGTTGGATTAACACGTGCTTACCATCAACAGCACCACAGCAGTTTGGATACTGCCATACTCGTCCATATTCATAAGCAGCATCTTTCCAAACGTTTTCGGTTGGTGCCTGAAATCCATCATCAATTAAAATTATTTAGAAAACAAATAAAAGCTACATTTACTTTGAGGTAGAGTGGCTGTAAAACATCCCGTAAGGCATCGCACGTCTCTTTGACTACAACGTGGGCGGTAGCTTTTCCAATGCGGAACCCATACGCAATGCTCATGAGACTGTCACCAGTTGCCAAGAATCTGCGCAAAAAAATACAATAAGAAATTAAAAAATTTTAAAAGAAATATTTACATTACCGGAGAGTGACAGCTAATCTATGAGCTGGTGAAAGAAGCTCTCGAGATACCGGATTTTTTTTCAACCGGTCAGCCAATAATTCCACTAATTCGTCAAATAACTGCGGCGACATTCGGACGAAATTTTTAAAATAATCATGGTCAAATTTTCTCATCTTTTGAAGCTACAAAAGAAACCAAATTTCTTTAAAAACAGGTAAAATTCGAAAAAAAAATTCATTTGATAAATCTTAAGTCTCCATATTGGGTGGACCCACCAACGACGTTTCATTCTACGTTTTAACTTCCGTATTTTAATTAATCTTTGTTGTTTCAATAGTAACAATTTCTTTTTCATGAGAAGCAAATTAAGAACAGTCGACGCCATTTTCGTTGTTTACCTTTTATTTTCAAGGCTATCGACTAAACCACCATCTGTCAGCTCTTTTGTAAACGAAACAGCGAGAGGCTCAAGCGGGGAGAGTAAGCTTTCCTCCGACTCCGAATTTCACGCGCGAGATTTAAATTTTTTTTAATCGTCATATACCCGCTTACGCTTCTACTAAAAGTGCCTTTTTAAGCGCACCTTAAACCCTTCGAGCCGAAGCTCAAACATGACGTAATAACGTAAATAGTCTGCGTACCTAGCAGAAACAAGTCAAATCCCGTGATTAAAAACTAATAATTAACAGTTGCATTATGAATGTTATATTAAATATAATTGCGCGCTTTAGTGCTCAGCCTAATGAATAAAGCTATCGAAACTAATTTAGATTTCTAACGGTTTTCTTAAAAATTACAGTTCATTCGCTTTAAATTTGTTTCTTCATAGAGCCGAAAAGGAAAGACACTAGCCGAAAAATAAAAATAGAGCTGGGCTTTTCCACCAATTTTGTTTATCCTGGGGTGGGAAATGTTCAACAGATAGATGTAATATTATTCGCTTCTGGTAGCAAACGTCGTCAGCAACGTTCAGTTACGTGATCAGGAAATTTATTTTTTGCGTAATCCTACCCATGAACAAAGTTTAAGAACTGAATACCATAAAATATTCCGCGCTTTGGCCTAATTAGTTTTTCTCTGCTCGGACAAACCATATAATAGCTAGCATCCATAATTAAACTGTGTATTTTTTACTTTTATTTCCAGTGCACCCTTGCCACTATGACAACGATATTCAAAAATTTAATTTATTTGCTAATAACGCTCCTTTACACGGTAATCTTTAGTAAAAGGCGAAAAGTTAACTCGATTTGTGAAGAAGCAAGCGTTTAACCCTTCGAGCCGAAGCTCAAAGATGACGTAATAACGTACATTGTCACGTCTTGTATTTTCTTGGATTTTCCGAGTGGTATGAATTAAGTTTCAAGATTTATTTTAAGACTAATTTCATAATTTTACACCGATTAGTTGGCCCACAATCTATTCATGAAAACGGAGGGAACAACAAGGCGGAGAAATAGATTCGCCAAAAACCTAAGCATAATTTGACAAATAAGGCTTAGGTTTCATATGGCTTTTTAAAGTCACGTGCAGGAGGACTGGTGGAGGAGCGCGCTTGATTTGGAGGCTATGGGTATTGAACTCTAATAACTTAATTTCTCCTCCTTCATATTTTTGCCGTTTTTATAGATAGATTGTGGCCAAATTAATCGGTGTAAAATTATAAAATTAGTCTTAAAATAAAGCCCGAAAAATATCTGGAATCATTAGAAAATAAATCTGAAAGGTAAGTCTCTTACAAAAAATCTAAATCCCATAGAATAACATTAAGTTTCAATTTCTCCGCCTTAAAAGTACTCTCCTTTTTAAAAATGAGTGAAATTCCTAACGACTTGCCATTCCGAACGGCAATAAGGAAGGTATTAACATCAAAAATAATGAAAAAATAATTGGAATTTAGTTTAAAGGGTAATGGAAAATTATAAAGATTTCACTGCGGCTGTCGGAGGTATTAACATCAAAATTGATGAAAAAATTAATTTAAATTTGGTTTAAAGGGCAATGGGGAAAATATAAAGATTTCACTGCGGCTGTCGGAGGTATTAACATCAAAATTGGTGAAATAATTAATGGTAAAATGTAGAGATCTGACCGAATCAAGTGAGGCTTCCCCAGCTATTAACATAAAAAATTATGAAAAAATTTAGTTTAATTGGGTTTAAAGGGCAATGGTAAAAATGTAGAAATTTGACTAAATCAAGTGCGGCTGCCGCAGCTATTAACATAAAAAATTATGAAAAAATTAATTTTAATTGGGTTTAAAGGGCGATGGTAAAAATGTAGAGATCTGACTGAAATAAGTGAGGCTGCCGCAGCTATTAACATCAAAAATTATGAAAAAAATAATTTTAATTGGGTTTAAAGGGCAATGGTAAGAATGTAGAGATCTTACTGAATCAAGTGCGGCTGCCCCAGCTATTAACATAAAAAATTGTGAAAAAATTTAGTTTAATTGGGTTTAAAGGGCAATGGTAAAAATGTAGAAATTTGACTAAATCAAGTGCGGCTGCCGCAGCTATTAACATCAAAAATTATGAAAAAAATAATTTTAATTGGGTTTAAAGGGCAATGGTAAAATGTAGAGATCTGACTGACTCAAGTGAGGCTGCCCCAGCTATTAACATCAAAAATTATGAAAAAATTAATTTTAATTGGGTTTAAAGGGATATATTAAAAATGTAGAAATTTGACTAAATCAAGTGCGGCTGCCGCAGCTATTAACATCAAAAATTATGAAAAAATTAATTTTAATTGGGTTTAAAGGGATATATTAAAAATGTAGAAATTTGACTAAATCAAGTGCGGCTGCCCCAGCTATTAACATCAAAAATTATGAAAAAATTTATTTTAATTGGGATTAAAGGGCAATGGTAAAAATGTAGAGATCTGACTGAATCAAGTGAGGCTGCCCCAGCTATTAACATAAAAAATTATGAAAAAATTTAGTTTAATTGGGATTAAAGGGCAATGGTAAAAATGTAGAAATTTGACTAAATCAAGTGCGGCTGCCCCAGCTATTAACATCAAAAATTATGAAAAGATTAATTTTAATTGGGTTTAAAGGGCAATGGTAAAAATGTAGAGATCTGACTGAATTAAGTGAGGCTGCCCCAGCTATTAACATCAAAAATTATGAAAAAATTAATTTTAATTGGGTTTAAAGGGCAATGGTAAAAATGTAGAGATCTGACTGAATCAAGTGAGGCTGCCACAGCTATTAACATCGACAATTATGAAAAAATTAATTTTAATTGGGTTAAAAGGGCTATGGTAAAAATGTAGAAATTTGACTAAATCAAGTGCGGCTGACGCAGCTATTAACATCAAAAATTATGAAAAAATTAATTTTAATTGAAATTTACAAAAAAATGTAAGACTGAAGGAACAGATATTATATCAAAAATGTCTTTGTGAACAAAGACCCAGAAGGACACGTTATGATTTCGGATGGCTGAAGGGACAGATATGTTAAATTTTCTTTTAAAACGTAAAATTTAATTATAATCGCAATCTGACAGGATTTAGTCTAATTTCAAAACAACTGATTTAATTAACTCGCAAATATTTAAGAAAAAACATAACAGGCGATTTTCTCCCATTGACCTTTAACATTAAATTTGGCTTAATTATTTTTCAGTGATTACGTGTCAGCCAAAATAAAACTTTTCGTTCGATAGAAAAGGTTGGGTATTCTAACTTTCGACTTATTCGTAAATTCATTCACCGAGATTTAAGTATATTTCAGACCTTTTTTTATTCTTACTTTGAATTACTATTCGTTAAAGACCACACGCTATCCCGAAAGCAGGGATTACTCAACGTTGTTGTTTCAAAGGCCATATCTGCTCTAGAATGGATACTATTAAAAAACACTTTATTTATGTCCTCGATATGTAAAAAAACCAAGGTTGTGAGATATGTGGCTTTAAAGGGGCTATACGCTAATCATGGATACTTTCTTTAACTATATGTATTTCGATAATTAATATTCTTAAATTTGTAATTGACGAATACTCGAATACCGATAGAGATCGGGGTTTGGACAAGAAATTTTCCAATTATTTTATCTTTATTCAAAACTTAAAATTTTCGAGGAAAGTCTATGATAAATCCAATGTAATCGCGAATAATTTTTCGATTATTTTTTTACGATTAACTGATTAACTGATAGTTGTGGATTATTTTGTCCAAACCCCGATCTCTAAATACCGACCTTGAAATTCCGTTAAAACTCGGTTAAAACTACTTAAATAAATAATGTTTTATTATAACTCCTCGACTTTAGTCGAGGCAATTCGTTCATATTGCATTATGCGTGCTGAAATAAGGAGCTTATATAGAATTAGGTTGCGGATTTCCAAAACCATAATCCTTATGTATTAGCGCTAGAAAGTGATCTCTTTCAAGGGAATCATAAAATAAAATTATAAGGTTTTCCTCGAAGAAAAATAACTACGAATAATTTAAAAGGCCTATCTTTTCTGAAATATGGCCCATTTAAAATTCTCATTTGACTGCTCAATTTGTTACGGTCAACGTCGTCTGCTAAGCTAGAAAACAAGGCGAGTACAAAGGGGTTTTAAAAAACTCAAATAGTCCCTAAAAGATACTCATTCTTATAAACCGGCGAGTATTTTAACGATCTGTTGAAGTACGAGTCGTGACAATTCGGGGTTAAAAAAAAGTGAACTCACATTATACTAAAAAAAAAATAAAAAAAAAAATAAAACAATTCAATACACGTTTTCCCTGAAAAATAATTAAGCCAAATTTAATGTTAAGGGTCAATGGGAGAAAATCGCCTGTTTTTCCTTAAATATTTACAAGTGAATAAAATCAGTTGTTTTGAAATTAGACTCTAAATCCTGTCAGATTGCGTAAATTAAATTTTACGTTTTAAAAGAAAATTTAACATATCTGTCCCTTCAGCCATTCGAAATCATAACGTGTCCTTCTGGGTCTTTGATCACAAAGACATTTTTGATATAATAAAAATAGAGCTGGGCTTTTCCACCAATTTTTACCTCCCCGACTGAACCTCCTTTAGTTAAGGGGTCGTGTGTATGTCTGTCTATGTGTCACTTCCTGTGTAAGCGGATATCCCGTGTAAGCGGAAATCACGTGACCTAGCTCGTGGAGCCAAAAGTCTAGAGACGTAATCTTGCCAGCTTATCGTTCAATTCCGTTTAACGGGAATTACCTCCTTTAAGCGTGGCTGCCACATTGAGTTTCACATTATTTCACATTGTCGTGCAATGATATGCAACAGGACGTCTCCAATTGCATATTATCGCCTTTCACCATGCACTTTACGGTCAAACCTCGATGCTGGACAGTTGAAGGCGATTATACGCAATGGGACGTCTCCCACTGTTATAATCACCTCCGACCATCCCCACATCAAGGTCCAACCTCTAGTGTCTGATCTCACTAATATGGTCCACTCTCCAAACCAATGGTCCACTCTCTACCAATGGGTAAATTAGCGTTGCCTACCAAGTGCCTAGGGTTACGATAAACGTCTAGATTTTGAAGGGAGGGGGTGTTCCTCCCAACTTCATGGCCACATCACTCGATTAATAAAGGCCTTCGAACGGTTTATATACTACCTTTTTGGATTGAATGCAAATGAGCCTTATGGTGTGATATCGTTTAGGGAAATGAAAAGCAATATTAATTTATTTAATAATTAAAAATATCAAAATGGTTAAACTTAATCTAATTAATAATTCAGTTGAAAAATCAATTTAAAATTCGAGATAGTTTAGAAGATATTTAAGAAATTGTTCAAAAATTTAAAGAAATGTGACCGTTTAATCCAGCTTGAGTTTGCAGCACGCGCTAAGCTGTTTTCCATATATCATTTAGTCCAAAAAGCAAAGGTATAACGGGAAGTAAAGGCTTAGTCTTGCTGCAAACTTGGGGTGGATTGAAGAATCTATATAAAAGTGCGTTTATACGGGTATCCAATATCCCACCGTCCACTGAATTCGAATTAATAGAGACAAAGGTACTTTGACAAAATTTGATAAGACTTCTTTCGGGTACGAGAGTATCTTTAGTTAAACACAGACATATTGATAAAGTACATGAAGTAATAGAAAGTAAAGTGCCTGAATCAAATTGTTGTTTAAAAAACAACAATTTTGAATAAAAAGTGGATATCTGATGTGGAAAAAAATAGGCTTCAGTTTCTCCGCTATAAAACCAAGAAACATTTCCGATAATTTTCATAAGCAAAAGTAGCCGTGTGCAGTGAACTTCGTTAGCAGACCCGGAGACGAGACGAAACCAGATCAGACGAAAGAACGCTATAATAACTTTAGTGAGATAATCAACCAGCGCAGAATGTCATCACCGTTTGAAGTCAACAGAGCAAGGACACGGCTTTCATTTATCACAACAAGGAGACGACCTGGCTACGAAGAATTGACACATGCAAGCAGTGAGTGTTTTCGGACTCGACTTATGAGATACCTACAGTCAGTAAAAGTTAGGCAGTTCTTCATAAAGCCTCGTTATTCTAAACATAAAAGAAGCTATTCAAGTATAAATATTAACGGTATGGAAATTAGTCTACATTCAGTCTTTAAGATATTTTTTTATCATAGGAGTGGAAACTAACGTCTTGTCAGCCGGTTTGGAAAATAGCCTCTCGGCCAGCTCCATCCTTGGATTCTTCCAATGACTGGGATCTCTCGTATGATGATAATATCAGTAATGGTCGTCAAACAAGAACTTCAGACGAAAACTGTACCGAAAGTAATTGCCAATCATCTACCGATAATGGGTAGTGAATGGAACATTCAGTCTATAATATTTTCTGGTTTGTCCAAGAGGAACTTGCTACCATATCATCGACGTTTTAATTCCTTGTCTTCCTTGCCATCCCAGACTAAATCCTTCGTCTTTATCAAAGATAATCACACAGTACAGCCTATGCTCAAGTGTTAATTTATATTACAAGAATTTGTATTTTACATATTTACTTTGAAAATAAACAGTTCATTTGGTGTGTCTATTAAGAAATCTACGCCATGTCGCATATAATTATAGTTAACGCAGGACATATCATTTGGTGTGTCTATTAAAAAGTCTACGCCCTGCCGCATATAATTATGGGTAATGCAGCACACTCTTTTGCATTTTCTGAATCCTTGAGGTTAAGTGAAAATACTTATACTCCGTAACGTGGATGGGAAATAAAGAAGTGTGAATCAAATGCACGCTGTTTCTTCTACACTTCCAATACTCTAAATTATATTAAATATAATTGCGCGCTTTAGTACTCAGCCTAATGAATAAAGCTATCGAAACTTATTTAGATATCTAACGGTTTTCTTAAAAGTTACAGTTCATTCGCTTTAAATTTGTTTCTTCATAGAGCCGAAAAGGAAAGACACTAGCCGAAAAGTAAAAATAGAGCTGGGCCTTTCCACCAGTTTTTTTTATCCTGGGGTGGGAAATATTCAACAGTTGATGTAATATTATTCGCTTCTGGTAGCAAACGTCAGTTACGGGGTTAGGAAATTTTTTTTGGGGTAATCCTACCCATGAACAAAGTTTAAGAACTGAATACCATAAAATTTTCATTGCTTGGCCTAATTAGTTTTTTCTCAGCTCGGACAAACCATATAATAGCTAGAATCCATGATTAAACTGTGTATTTTTTATTTTATTTCCAGTGCACCCTTGCCACTATGACAAGGATATTCAAAGAATTTATTTATTTGCTAATAGCGCTCCTTCAAACGGTAACCTTTTGTAAAAGGCGAAAAGTTAACTCGATTTGTGAAGAAGCAAGAGTTTAACCCTTCGAGCCGAAGCTCAAAGATGACGTAATAACGTAAATTGTCATGTCTTGTATCATTGCGTACGTAGCAGAAACAAGTCATATCCCGTGATTAAAAACTAATAATTAACGGTTGCAGTATGAATGTTATATTAAACATAATTGCGCGCTTTAGTACTTAGCCTAATGAATAAAGCTATCTAAACTAATTTAAAACTCTAACGGTTTTCTTAAAAGTTACAGTTTATTCGCTTTAAATTTGTTTCTTCATAGAGCCGAAAAGGAAAGACACTAGCCGAAAAATAAAAATAGAGCTGGGCTTTTCCACCAATTTTTTTTTATCCTGGGGTGGGAAATGTTCAACAGATAGATGTAATATTATTCGCTTCTGGTAGCAAACGTCGTCAGCAACGTTCAGTTACGGGGTTAGGAAATTTATTTTTGGGGTAATCCTACCCATGAACAAAGTTTAAGAACTGAATACCATAAAATATTCATGGCTTTGGCCTAATTAGTTTTTCTCAGCTCGGACAAACCATAGTATAGCTAGAATCCATAATTAAACTGTGTATTTTTTACTTTTATTTCCAAAGCACCCTTGCCACTATGACAAGGATATTCAAAAATTTAATTTATTTGCTAATAGCGCTCCTTTATACGGTAACCTTTAGTAAAAGGCTTTTATTGTTTGTTAAATTAATTACATAATAAAATATTTTTAAAATGTAAAAAGCCCTGTACAATGCAAATCGTTAATTTCTTTTAGTATAACAAATAAGGTGGCACAAATAAAATCATACCCAACAAACTACAGCCTTGCTCTCAGTAACTATAGCTTAAATTCATGGCCCAAAAAAGTCCCACTCCTAACTAGCCAAATTAAATTAAAATAAGTGTTAGCTCGTCGTTTAAACCCATCTTAACAATGGGCAATTCGTCGCGGCACCACCTTTCCAAGAAATCGGGTCTCTTGAATTGGAGGGAGTCCGATGTAGCACGAAGAAGGATTCTCGCACGCGCCTTAGTCAGCATAAGTATATTATAAACTTTTTTCCTCGCAAATACGAAAGAGTTACGGGAGTCCCACGCCTGGAACCTAATTTCAGAGACGATGATACGAAAAACATAACGTAGCGGCCCGGAAACCGGGATAACTTCTTGAAAAACGGCAGCTTTAGCTGAAATAAAACGTAATCGGAAGAAACTTCTTACTTGGTGCCACACGGGCCGTACTTGGGTGCAATCGAAAAGTGCGTGAATCACTGTTTCAGTGGCCGGGCAAAAGGGGCAAGTCCAAGATGGGTACATTCCGTGAGCCGTCTTCCAAAGTAGGTCTCTTCTACTGGGTTCTATTGAACGGTTCGCCGCTTCCCAGAAGATTTCCTTCCAGTTCAAAGTTGGAACCGCAACTGTAGCTTTAATAATAGTTTCACCTTGTAACAGGGCGCATACTGAAGCATTGGAGGCTTTGCTCCAATCGAAGTCTGGGTCCTTATTCTTGCATAGCCTTGTTGTTTTAACGCAGTCGGTGTATAATAGGTGGGTGTCACCCGCATGAGGGAGACGTCTGTCCCACGGAAGATTGAATGAAGTCGATAATGTACTTGAAAGAAAGTATCTAGCGGACTTATGGACCGGATGGTCTTCGGCCAGGATGCTGCGCACGTTTCTAGTGAAAGATAAAGCCATGATATTAGTGCTGAGGTTGGGTACTCCCAGGTCCCCTTCTTTCGCCGATAAGCAGAGTGTGTCCCGTGCAACCCATTCAGGTTTTCCAGCCCAGATGAACTGGAACATGAGTCTGGTTAATTTCCTAAGATCTGTAGTTGAGATTGATACCTATCTGCCGAATGATTTGCGCTTTGCCCAATAAAGAAATGTCCGCCTTATCCCATTTGTCTATAACTTCTCGAAAACGATCCAAAAAGATCTTGGCGTTAGATTCGCAGGGTCCCGTCCCATTAAAGAGAATACCCAGTATCTTCAAAGGTTTGGCAGAGATGGTAATATCCAAAGATTTCGGTACTTCATTTAGCCCAGGGTGTCCCCGCTCCAATATTTTAGTTTTATCCAGATTTACTCGGCTACCTGAGGCCTCGCAAAAATTACGTACTGAAGCCATGGTGTGGATCAGTGACTCGGTATCTTCCAATAGAACTCAAGCAGAGCTCTTACATATTACATTGGACCGCAACGACTAATCAATTGGATATCTTATGTTTTATTTTAGTTCTCCATACATGAAGGACTAATCGTGGACAATAGCGACATAAAAAGGAAAATAGGCAGTGTGACGGAACAAATAAAATCCAATATGTTTTAACATCACGTGAGACCTCGACAGTGCTAATAAAATTTCTGGACTACAGTGAACCTCCTGCTGGTCTACGGAATATACAGAAGAAGGAAGTGTAGCTACGCCCACAGATAACATAAACTTTGCACCGCGACTTCTACGTCACTCGGGAGTAACCGAAGTTTTCCTCAAAACGAGAACTCTAAATCGCAGATTAGAACTCAAGCAGAGCTCTTACATATTACATTGGACCGCAACGACTAATCAATTGGATATCTTATATTTTATTTTAGTTCTCCATACATGAAGGACTAATCGTGGACAATAGCGACATAAAAAGGAAAATAGGCAGTGTGACGGAACAAATAAAATCCAATATGTTTTAACATCACGTGAGACCTCGACAGTGCTAAAAAAATTTCTGGACTACAGTGAACCTCCTGCTGGTCTACGGAATATACAGAAGAAGGAAGTGTAGCTACGCCCACAGATAACATAAACTTTGCACCGCGACTTCTACGTCACTCGGGAGTAACCGAAGTTTTCCTCAAAACGAGAACTCTAAATCGCAGATTAGAACTCAAGCAGAGCTCTTACATATTACATTGGACCGCAACGACTAATCAATTGGATATCTTATATTTTATTTTAGGTAAATATTTTGTTTTAATTATTATACTAAATTCTTAAAGAGCTCTGCAAAAGTAAAAATAACTGTAAACAGGATAATTCTAATTCACAAAAATGGGGGATAAGGGTGAAGTCACAAATAATGACACCATTCTTAACCAGCTAAAGCTAATGAATAATAATATTGACTCTAAATTTATGGTCATTAATGGTAAATTAGGAGCGTTACATACAGAAATAACAAATATTAACACCAGAATAACTCAGGTTGAAATCACAGTAGACAACTTAGATAGCAAAGTTACTTCACTGGAAAACACAGTACAAGCAATTCCGGCGTTAGAACTAGAAATTAAACTACTAAGAGACAAACTCAAAAAGGAAAGAACAGATCTAACAAAAGAAATAAATCAAAATAAATTTAAAATTGAGAATATGGAAGTGGCCGCTAGGAGGAACAATGTCCTTATTAAAGGAATACCAGACAATGAGACCGAATCTAGAATTAGCCTAGCACAAACAATTACAAAAGTATATCAGGACAAGTTAAAATTAGAACTGACAGTAAAACCAAACCAAATATACAGGAGGGGGCCTTATCAGCAGGGAAAATGCCGATACGTAATATATATGGCCGAAAATTATGAAAAAAAACTTGATATTCTCAAAAGTGGGCCAAAGCTAAAAGGAACCAACATATACCTTGAGCATAACTATACCCCATCCCAAGACAAGGCACGCTACGAACTTAGGACTTTTGCTAAAATTCACTGGCCCGGGAAAAAGTTTAAATTTACAAGTATTAACAGCATTGAAATTGAAAACGAAAATTATAAATTCAATTTTGATAGTCAAAAAATTATTAAAACTTAAAAATCCGTCTATTACACCTGTACATTATCCAGTTGCCTTTTTTTTGTTTTTCTTTTCTTTTTTCCCTGTTTCACACTTAAAGAGTTTATTTTGTTAATTCTTAGAAATGCTTAAAATTCTATCTAATAATATTAGAAGCGCCGCCGCAAATTTTCCATATCTCTTCTGTAACGCAACTTTAACCTTCCCAGATGGAATTGATATATACGCACTAACCGAAACATGGTTTAGAAATGAAAGCTATGATTTTTTGCAAAATTATACTTTTGTGGGGATTGGACGCAGTAATAGAAAAGGAGGGGGGGGTGGGGTTTTACATCAAAAAGGGAATAGTTTTTGAAATTCAAGATAACCTTACAAATATGCAAGAAAACTTCGAATCATTTGGAATAAAAATACAGGACTACTACATAACCGTTGTCTACCTCCCTACTGGAAATTACCACGACCTCACTAGTAAATTAGAAAACGTAATAAATAGTATGGGAAATATAAAAAATAAGCGTATAATTATCGGGGACTTTAACATTGATCTAATTGCAAAAAACAACAACACTAAAACTATAGAAGATCTGACCCTAAGTTATGGTCTACAACAATTTGTAGACGGCCCAACACGAATTACACAAACATCAGCAACCCTGCTCGATCCCTGCTATGCAAACTTCGATGTTACTACAATAAGATTGCATGACTGGGACGTCACTGATCATCTCCCGATACTAATCACAATAGACATTCCATATATTACTGAAACCCCAAAATTTTGCTATCGTAACTTAACAACCTCTGCAATTAACGAGTTCGCGATAAGTATGAGCCTGATAGATTGGAAAGAACTTTATCAAATTAACAATGTAGATCAAGCGTTCGGAAAGCTCTTAGAAAAAATTACCACTAACCTAAATTATTTCTGCCCTATAAAAACAGGAAAAATTAAAAAAACCAATAAAAACTTTAACTCAAACAAATGGGCAAACGATGAAATCAAAGCTATCATAAGACACAAAAATTATCTCAAAGACCTGTCAATTAAAAATCCAACAGAAGAAAATATTAATAAATATAAACTTGCAAGAAACCGCTGTAATAATGCGGTAAGAAACGCCCGAAACAATTTTTTTCGTCATCAGCTATCAGCTCAAACTAACTTAAAAAACACCTGGAAGGTAATAAATAACCTAATTGGGAAACCACAAGACGCATCTAAACAAAAAATTCCGCTCTCCCCAGATGAAATAAATAAATTTTTTACTGCCCCACCCCAACCGGCCATCGATACCATAGGACCTCAAACGTCTTATGATAAGGTTCATCATACCCTAAATTCGATAGTTCTACTACCGGTTGCGGAAGAGGAATTATCAAAAATAATAACCAATTTGAGAGATAATGCAGCCCCAGGAATCGATGGGGTCTCCGCAAAAATAATTAAAAAAATAAAGACCTACTTACTTAAACCTTTAGTTTATTTGATAAATCTATCTTTCAGTACTGGTAAATATCCAAAGATTCTTAAACATGCCAGAATAACACCAATTTTTAAAAAAGGAGACCCCACAGATCCTAATAACTACCGCCCTATATCAGTTCTTTCAATACTTGCAAAAATTGTAGATCAATGTTATCACTCTCGTTTAGAGAACTTCTGTGAAAAAAATCAGCTTATATCCAAAATACAATTCGGCTTTCGTAAGGAAAGAGGTGTGGAGATGGCCGTGGCGAGGCTATATAAACAGATAGTGGAGGGGCTGGATCAGGGTAACTTTGTAATAGGAATATTGTTGGACTTAAAGAAGGCCTTTGATCTAGTGAACCACGAAATTTTATTAAATAAACTATACATCTTGGGTATCAGAGGGAAAGCGCACGAATGGATTAGTTCATATCTCACAAATAGGAGTAGTACAACTTTAGTTAATAATGAACTATCTATGGAACGAGTAATCACCCAGGGTGTCCCCCAAGGTTCAATACTTTCCCCCATCTTATTTAATCTATTTATAAACGATATTGAGACTACCGTTGATGATGACTGTTTAACTTTATACGCAGACGACACAGCACTAATAGATAGTGACAAAATATTCGAAAATCTAATTGACAGAGTAAATTACAAGTTGCAAATCATTAGCTGCTGGCTAAAAAACAATAAACTAGAACTTAACGTAGACAAAACGATATATCTAATATTTAAGAATCAAGGTAAGGTAATTCCTTCTAGCGGCAACATAATTTTTAATGCTAGTATACTAAAAAGAGTAACGGAAGCGAAGTACCTGGGTGTTTGGCTGGATGAGAGACTCAATTGGAATGTACACGTCGACAAAATTGCAAAAAAAATATCATATAGTATCTACTTAATAGGAAAAAACAGGAAAATTTTTACAGACAAAATTTCTTATCAATTGTACTACGCCTTAATATATCCACACTTAAATTGGTGCCTTCCAATATGGGGTAACACATCCAGCCAGAATCTGGATAGACTTCTTAGATTACAAAAAAGAGCGGTAAGAATAATACTGCGCAAATCATACCTTGAACACACCCAATCATTATTTAAATCTTTGAAAATACTCAACATTTATCAGCTTTTTAAATATTGTACTCTTGTACTTTTAAATAGATTAATCTCCATAAGAGATAATGATACAATCGAGTTAGCCTCCGCAAAAATCTATAGCACCCGTTCAAAGCCCTACCTAAAATTACCACCGGCAAAAACCACTAGGAAAATTAATTCTTTATTATATAATGGAATTAAATTATATAACCAATTTATGTCTGCTGAAGCAAACAACCTCAAAAACTTTAAAAAAACTGCAAAAATATCGGTACTTGTACTACAATAACCCTTTTTTTTTTCTCTCTTCTTCTCCAATTGATGAAAATTCATTTAACTATTCCTAATTATTGTTAGATATTTGCTTAGTTTTGGATAATTTTCTAAATACTACTATGTAATCAGCTCTGAGTTTGTAGGCCAATAAGTCTTTTAAGACTTAGGCCTTAACGTAAAGGAAATTATAAATATGTAGTGTTGAATGAAATAATAAAAAAAAAAAAAAAAAAAAAAAATATCGTCTGCGTGGCTTAGCGATTTGACTTGTTCCGATTGGGTCAGATCTGGGCCAGGTATCCCACGTATATCGCAGTTTCTGTGCACTTTGCGGAGTAGAACTTCAATGGAGATGGTAAAAAGTGCCGGGGACAGTGGACAGCCTTGACGGACGCCTCTATCTATCCGGACCTTGCTGGTTAGAGTTCCGTTTACCAAAATGTTACTGTAAGAATTTTTATAGAGGCATTTAATGGCGTGAATGTAGTTCACTGGGAGTCCGAAGCCGGCCATGGCCTTGAACAAGAAACCGTGATCTATGCGGTCGAAAGCTTTGTTTAGGTCGACTGCAAGCAGGAGTCCGTTTGCTTGACGATCCGTGGTATGTGCTAAGACGTTACGTAAATATAGGAGGTTACTGTATAGGGTGCGCCCTTTAACTCCGGCTGTTTGTGTCGGGCCAATGATCGTGTCCATAACTGAAGAAAGTCTCGTTTCAAGTATCTTGGCAAACATTTTCCTATCGCAATTCAAAAGAGTGAGGGGCCGCCAAGACCCCAGATCGTCTTTCTTATTGAGGTCTTTACAGATAAGGCTTACAGTGCCCGCCTGGAAAGAGTTCGTAAAATGTCCGTTTTCAAGACTGGAATTAAACACGTTAGTTAATACTTGCTTAAGTTCATGCCAAAAAGTGCGATAGAAGGAGGCGGTTAACCCATCAGGTCCCGGGGCCTTGCGGAGCGAGAAATTCTTCATGGCAAGCGTATATTCTTGTACCGATATTTCCGACGTAAGAGTATTTTTGGACTCTGGAGGGATCTGTGGTAAGTCTTGAAATAGCGAGTCGAATCCCGTCAGGTTTGTAGGTTGCTTGTCATAAAAGGCCTGATAATAGCGCCTAACTTCTCCTTGTATATCCCTTTGCGTGGAAACACCGTCTGCCCCGCGCTAATCTTGGTTAATGGCTCTTTTTTAAGCGCCGCCTTGGAGCTACAGTAGAAATCCGAGTTAAATTTAACTTCACTTGCAACCTTGCTGCCAAACTCTTTCGCACTTTGAAGGCGCAATTTAGTTTCATAATGTTCATGTAGTGCGCCGCGTAGATTCGATATTTCTGTGATGACGTAGATATCCTTATCCGCTGGGGGCAGACGTTCCAACAGGGAGAGCGACCATCTCAAAAAGTTGGCCCTTTTTCTGGATCGACTGACTCTGGATTTACCTTCCAACCGGAAAAGTTCAGCAAATTTCCTTTTGCAGGCTTCCCAGTCCTCGCAGGAACGGGCTGAATCAGCTAAGCGTTTGATAGAGGGCCTCAGGTTTTCCACGAACTCCTTGTCATCCAAAATTGATTCATTCAAGCGCTAAACGCCACGTCCTCTACTGATAGCATTCGGGTTTTCCACCTCCAAAATTACTGCCCGATGGTCCGATACATGTGAGGCTGGTGTGCCCACCTGGGTGATTTCGCAGCTTTTTATATTAGTAACCAGGTTGTTCGGCACATATATTCGATCCAAACGGCATTTAACCTTCTTGGCTTGCCAGGTAAATTCACGAACTCCCGGGTTGCGGACTCGCCAGATATCTGTTAAATTGAGGGCTTCCATTTTCTGCTCCAAGGCCTTGGCCGAGGCATCCACCAACACGTTGCCGCCCTCTTTATCCAGGTTAATGTCAAAGACACAAATGCAATCTCCTAGAACGAATAGATACGTGAAAGGTCCATCCAGAAACTGGTGAAGCCCGTTAAAAAAACTCGTTCTTTCTCCCATTTGATTAGGAGCGTAAATGTTCAAGATTCTTAATCTGCAATCGTTATAGTCAATATCAGTACAGCAGACTCTCCCATTGGCATCTAGGCGCATACTGCGGAATAGCGTACGAGAATCCTTTCTGACGAAAATAGTGGTGCCACGACTGAAATTGCTTCCTGCACTAAAATAAATTTCCTTAGCCTGAAACAATTTTTTTAAGTAGCCAAAATTATCAGTGTTAATTAAATGAGATTCCTGTAAACATAATATATCAAAATCTAATGACCAAAAGAAACTCGCTATATCTTTCTGTTTTTTAAAACTTCGTAATCCTTCAACATTGAGTGTACCCAATTTTAGAGTTGACATAAAAAATTATATTTACGCACAACCTGTCCGAGTTCATACTACTTTTTCCGTTGACTGCCTTCCGTCGAGCTGCATGGGCGTTTCGAAGGGGTTGTTTTGATACTGGGAAGAACAGGATCGAGTGGGGTAATAGCTTTGGGTTTACCCGGTCTAAGAAAGATCGAGTGGCGGGGTGCAGAGGGCGCACTGGCCCCCGTTGCAGCTTTGGTCTCGCTGGAAAAACTGCGGGAACGGGCCGAGTCCATTATCCGTGAAGGAGAAGTCAAGGGAAAGCAATTTTCTGAATTGAGCTCCTCGTGTGCGTGAAGAGGCCTCATCTCCTGAGGGTCCGTGATCAGTGAAGGCTCCGGTGCGGAGGCCCAGGTTAGGTACGCTGATGTCTCCCACGTCTATTACGGAGCTGGTGAACGGGTTTTCCGTGAGGACAGGGCTCAAAGGCAAAACATCTATGGCGTTGAGAGCATTGGGGACCTCAACCGTTCCAGGAGCCTTTGCTTCCTGCGACAACTCGTAATCTTCCCTGGTGGCTTCAGCCGCTTTTTTGTACCCATCGTCTATCTTCGTTGGAACATACCCTCGCTAAGTGTTCAGAGGACGCACACTTATAACACTGACGTTTGATACCTCTGTATTGAACAGTGACTCTGTAGCTGCCCGTCAGGATGACGTTGGGGACAGGATTCCGTACTTACGGTTACCATTCGTAAGCTGTGGGTAGTCTTTATCGGCTTCATACTCCCACGATAATACGTCACCATAGGGTCGGAGACTACTGTTGACTACGGCAGGGTCAAGTTCATAAGGTGCACCGATAATCGTGATTAGCAGCTCATCAGATACGACTGGGGTGACTTGGAATGACCCCTTGACCGATCTTAATACCATTAGAACCAAGGATCTGAGAATAGGTTTCTTTCGTGGAGCATGTGACATGGAAAATCCCACGTCCCTTCGGCTGGCAACATCGTATCGAGGAGGGTCCAAACTGGTCGAAGAAGGCTTTCGCGACGTCCAAAAACTTCAGATTATCTCCTCCAACATCCAATTTCAACGAAAGGGGCCGCTTCAAAGCCCAGGGGGCGGCATCTCGCTAAAACCGCACTGAACGAACGACTACGCGCAACAAACCGACCGTACGGACTCGAAAAAATTTAAAAAACTTAAAAAACTTTAAAAAATCTTTAGTAAAAGGCGAAAGATTAAAGCGTTTTGTGGAGAAGCGAGCTTTTTCGGTAAAAGGCGAAAAGTTAACTCGATTTGTGAAGACGCAAGCGTTTAACCCTTCGAGCCGAAGCTCAAAGATGACATAATAACGTAAATTGTCACGTCTTGTATCACTGCGTACCTAGCAGAAACAAGTCATATCCCGTGATTAATAAGTAATAATTGACAGTTGCATTATGAATGTTATACTAAACATAATTGCGCGCTTTAGTACTCAACCTAATGAATAAAGCTGTCGAAACTAATTTAGAACTCTAATGGTTTTCTTAAAAGTTACAGTTCATTCGCTTTAAATTTGTTTCTTCATAGAGCCGAAAAGGACAGACACTAGCCGAAAAATAACAAGTTGGGAAACCAAAATATGACCTCCCCGACCCCAACGTTAAGGTAACCTAACCTAACCTTACCTTACCTAAAATAAAAGATGAAAAGAAGTGTAGAGTATTGGAAGAGTAGAAGAAACAACGTACATTTCAATCACACTTCTCTATTTCCCATCTAGGTTACGGAGTATAAGTATTTTACCTTAAGCTCAAGGATTCAGAGAATGCAAAAGAGTGTCCTGCGTTACCCATAATTATATGCGGCAGGGCGTAGATTTCTTAATAGACACACCAAATGAAATGTTTATTTTCTAAGTAAATATGTAAAATACAAGTTCTTGTAATATAAATTAACACTTGAGTATAGGCTGTACTGTGTGATTATCTTTGATAATCGACTGATTTGATAAAGAAGAAGAATTTAGTCTGGGATGGCAAGAACGACAAGGAATGAAAACGACGAAGATGTAGTAGCAAGTTCCTTTTGAGCAAACCAAGAAATATTGTAGACTGAATGTTCCATTTACAACCCATTGTCGGTAGATGATTTTTAATTACTTCCGGTACAATTTTCGTCTGAAATTCTTGTTTTGATGTAGAGGACCATTACTGATATTTTCATCATACAAGTGATCCCAGTCATTGGAAGAATCCAAGGATGGAGATGGTCGAGAGGTTATTTTCCAAACCGGCTGACAAGACGTTAGCTTCCAATCCTATGATAAAAAATATATTAAAATACTGAAAGTAGACTAATTTCCATACCGTTAGCACTTATATTTGAATAGCTTCTTTTATGTTTACAATTACGAGGCCGTATGAACAACTGCCGAGCTTTAACTGACTGTAGTTATCTCATATGTCGAATTCGAAAACACTAACTGCTTGCACGTTTCAATTCTTCGTAGCCGGGCCGTCTCTTTCTGGTGATAAATGAAAGCCGTGTCGCTGCTCTGTTGACTTCAAATGGTGATAACATTCTGCGCTGGTTGATTATCTCCCTGAAGTCATTATAGCTCTCTTTCGTCTGGTCTCGTCTTGTCTCGTCTCCTGGTCTGCTAACGAAGTTCACTCTACACGGCTTCTTTTTATTATGAAAATAATCGGAAACGTTTCTTGGTTTTATAGTGGAGAAAACTGAAGCCAATTTTTTTTCCAACATCAGATATAATTTTTTCTTCAAAATTGTTGTTTTTTAAACACGGGAAACCTACTGTACTTTTGTTTAAGGAGAGTTTTCACCACTATCATTTTTCTTAAGAGGTTTAACATTTTGTATCAATCCGCCTCAGCTTTAAATCTTATATCATTTCTATCTTGAATGCCTGTGTTAACGTACCTTTATTTTGATTCTTCAATCCACCCCAAGTTTGCAGCAAGCCTTAGCCTATACTGCCCGTTATACCTTTGCTTTTTGGACTAAATGATATATGGAAAACAGCTTAGCGCGTGTTGCCAACTCAAGCTGGTATTAAACGGTCAAATATTTGGAAAATTTCTTAAATATCTTCAAAACTATCGCCAATTTAAAATTTTATTTTCAGCTACATTATTAATAAGATTAAGAGAAATAATTATAATATTTTGAATTATATTTTAAATTAATATTATGTTTCAATTCACTAAAAGATATCACGCCATAATGCTACATTGTACTATACTTCCAAAAGGTGACTATATAAGCGGATCGAATACCTTACTGTATCTGACTGTGAAAAGATCTGGTGAAGATCTCACCTTATCGATGCTCAGACGTTTATCGTAACCCTGAGTGCTCACGTGTCGGCCAATTTACCCTTGGGGGGCGATGTTTGGAGAGTGGAGGGTCGATGTGGACCATATTAGTGAGGGACGCCTCGCTAGTATGGCCTGCTGACATCCGACACTAGTGGTTGGACCTTGGTGCGTGATGGTCGGAGTGGGAGACGTCCCATTGCCTATAATCGCCTTCAACTGTCCAGCATCGAAGTTCGACCATAATGTGGATGGTGGAAGGCGATAATATGTAATGGGAGACGTCCCGTTGCATGTGATTGCACGACACTTGAAGCAAATCAATGTGGCAGCCACGCTTAAAGGAGGTAATTCCGTTGAACGTTAAGCTGGCATGTAATGTCTCTAGACTTTTTGCTCTACGAGCTAGGTCACGTGATATCCGCGTACACAGGATATCCGGTTACACAGGAAGTGACACACACACACAGACACGACCAGTGTAAAACCTCCCCCTGAACTAAAGTTCAGTCGGGGAGGTAAAAAGAGCTGGACCTTTCCACCAATTTTTTATATCCTGGGGTGGGAAATGTTCAACGGATAGATGTAATATTATTCGCTTCTGGTAGCAAACGTCGTCAGCAACGTTCAGTTACGGTGTCAGGAAATTTATTTTTGGGGTAATCCTACCCATGAACAAAGTTCAAGAACTGAATACCATAAAATATTCCCCGCTTTGGC
The DNA here is from genome assembly GCA_963920705.1 of Odiellus spinosus. Lineage (NCBI taxonomy): Eukaryota > Metazoa > Arthropoda > Arachnida > Opiliones > Phalangiidae > Odiellus > Odiellus spinosus. The sequence goes on from CAWUCO010000183.1 coordinate 465,166, forward strand.
CTAATTAGTTTTTTCTCAGCTCGGACAAACCATATAATAGCTAGAATCCATAATTAAACTGTGTATTTTTAATTTTATTTCCAGTGCGCCCTTGCCACTATGACAAGGATATTCAAAAAATTTATTTATTTGCTAATAGCGCTCCTTCACACGGTAACCTTTAGTAAAAGGCGAAAAGTTAACTTGATTTGTGAAGAAGCAAGGGTTTAACCCTTCGAGCCGAAGCTCAAAGATGACGTAATAACGTAAATAGTCAAGGCGCATTCGCAAAGGTGCGGAAATTTGAAGCGAAGCTGAAACCAAAAGCTGAAAGCGGTTTAAAAACTGCGTCGTCATTTTCGGAAAACAAGTTTCCGCATCTGAAAACACTTTGAATTTCCCGCTGAACATTTCACATAGAAGATTGTTTTGTTGACGATAGACGGCAGCATGATTGCTTCACAAGCTATTTATGTAAATTTTAAAATGGCGGCTGTAGACAACCAGTTGTTATTACTTCTGTTGTTAAGAAAGAAATTATTACTTTTAAAAATGTTGAGAAGAAAACGAAACATAGCTAGAAAAAAACCGCCTAATTATTATGGTTTGAAGTTGATCTTCGAATCTCTCTCGTCTGCACGTTTTTTTTTCTCTTCGTCCCACCCCCTTATCGCTTTTTTTGATTGGATCTTTCATTCACGTGGTACGAAGCTGAAACTGAATGATCAACTTCAGTTGATCTTGGCTGAAACCAAAAATTTCCCTGCTTTCAGGATCCGCTTTCAGAATCAGCTTGAAGAAACCAGATTTAGCCTATATGCGAAATGGTAAGCTAAAACTGGTTTTAGAAGCCCGCTTTTAGTTTCAGTATTCAGTTTCAGCTTTCCGCTCCTTTGCGAATGCGCCTTCACGTCTCGTATCACTGCGTACCTAGCAGAAACAAGTCATATCCCGTGATTAAAAACTAATAATTAACAGTTGCATTATGGATGTTATATTAAACATAATTGCGCGCTTTAGTACTCAGCCTAATGAATAAACCGTAAAACTAAGGTATACAATTGAATTAAATCTTACCCATGCGATTAACGAGATTGTTGATACATGACATGACGACGTTTAAGATCTGCAGAGTATACTTCACGATTGTTTAGGATCCGTGTTCAGCTCTCGAATATGAATTTGTTCAGAAATTTACCATAACTATGATCCCCATACTAATAGTATTTGCAATATATTTAATCAGTAACATTAAACTACATTTCTCTATATGACATTCCAATATTTGGAGATTAACCTAAAACTACTCGTATCTTTACTTAATCAATCTTTAAACTGATACTGTGTGGATACAACCCAAACCTATGGTTATTACACAGTTTCTAAATTATAACTACCCTAGTAGCACAAGCTCGCCGGTTTGGAGTTGGGAAAGAGTCATTAAGTTGGGTGAGCGATGTTGTTGGGAATGAGTCATATTTTGACTGTTTCCCAACTTCTCAAAAAACGAAGTGATTTTACCAACCACAAAACCTTTCGTTTCCCGAATGAATTTTTTTAATCTTATTTATTTGAAAATATTATTTACTACTTGTATCTTAATATTGAACAATGGGTGAATTAACTTTAAATTATTGATCACCAAAATTAATTTAAATTTTTAAATTTGTGGGATCTTCCCCAACTGAAAAATCAGCGCATATTTTCCTATGCGAATTTATCTAATAATTGTTACATCCATTGCCACCATTCACCATGACACTCAATATATAATATAAAGATGTTTGAAATGGTGAAGTTAGCGCATGTAAGCCTTGTAAAAATCCCGCCTCAATTTGTTCACACTGGCTTGTGGAGGGAGACAGAACAACATAAAAGATGTTAGTTCCTTATTCCCCCAAAAGGTGGTGAGATATAATATTTATTTAAAAATTTATTAATCATTATCACCTTTAAAATTAGTGAAAATAAAAACTAAATAAGTTATGTAAATATAATTGAGTTATTACTATAATTAATAATTATAAAACATTTCTATATTAAGAAGGCGCTGATTTCACATTGCCATTGACCGTTGCTATTTTGAAATCTTCCAGGGGGGGGGGTTGTTATGAAGCTTTGACAAAAATTCCTAAACACAAGGTATATGAAGCGGGAAAATCTCGAGGCGCGCACGTGACCCGCTGCTCGGGTGCGAAAAATTTCCCTCTTGCTCATTGAAATCGTCGACCTCGTGTGTACTACTAGCCTACTAGGTAACTAGGGTACTTTAGTTCGCGAACTTCGCGGGCGGCCGTCTCGGACTCCTCACTTTCTCTCCGTTCTCGGACGTCCCGCAAAGGAATGTTGTGCAGAGCTGGATTTTTCTCGGCCATTTTGTAGCAGGTAAGCCTAATATAATTTTATAAATTTACAAACTAACTTTATATTAATACCCAGTTTATCATAAGCGTGGAAATTATAATTCGGTCTTATTTTAAAATATTACATTACTAAATTTTTAGGCTTATTTTAAAATTACATTTACCTGGTTTTAATTGATTTACTTTAATTGCTTAACATAAATTTTATGGGATATTAATTTTCTGTAAGCGCATGAGAATTATTAGCAAATATATTTTTTAGACTTTTCATACGTTAATTTAGAACGATATTTCATGGGGAGCCTATTGGATACAATTTCTGTAGGTTTAAATCAAAGTCCCGTTATTTAAATTATTTAAGTCTCCACGGTAATAATAAAGTTAGTAAAAACATTAAATTTTTTTTAGGTTGATTAATCAAGAATCATTTTTGTAATACGAAAATCACGCTTGATGGTATGTATTGTTGTTTAAGTTATACTCCTAACATGGATATCTAAAATTCTTTATGGATTGACATGTTTATGAAAACATTGGAAAATTTTACTGCAACCTTCGTACCTTTATAGAAATCTGCTATGGATTATAGTAATAAAGCTAAGAGAATTCGAGGGAACTATGATAAAGACCTTGGGTCTGGGTTGAGTAAGCGGCAGTTACGTAGGAAAAGGGCTAGCTACATTAAAAGGATAGTAGAGCAAGCATCTGTACTAGAGTCTTTTAGCGATTGTGAAATTGCTAACCTGCATGATGGATTGTCAGATGCTGAATCCCACACCCAATTAAATCTTGCAAAAACATTTGTAGAATCTCACTATGTGGAACAAGGTCCCAATGATTCGTACGAGTTTTCGGACTCAAGTGAAAGTTTTGATAGATTTAATGATAGTGCCTCATCTGATAGTTACAACAGTAGTAGTAGCACGAACGATTTTACTGATATACGTGAAGATATTCGACATTGGGCTTTAAAATATAGTATCGATACGGTTAGGCTTAATAGTTTATTGACTATTTTAAGAGCTCATGGTCATAATGAGTTACCTAAAGATTCTCGAACGCTTTTACTTACTCAGCGACAAACTTCTGGTATACTAAAAATAACTGGTGGGGAATATTGGCATATTGGATTCAAAGAAGGAATCTCCAAATTTTTGGATTCTCATCTGAATTATTGCCATTCCCTATCATTTTCTATTAACATTGATGGAATACCTTTGTTCAAGAGTTCAAGCAAAAATCTTTGGCCAATATTAGTAGCAATTTTTAAATTTCCAGATGGTATTGTGAGCGATGTTTTCCCGGTGGGAATATTTTGTGGGCATAGCAAACCTGGATCTCTAGTTGAATATTTAGAGCCTTTATTGGTAGAGTTAACGGACCTTTATAAAAATGGATTTAGCTACGCTGGTAAAACTTTTGAATGTTTACCCATAGGCCCTTATATTCTTGATACACCAGCCAGGTCGTTTGTGAAAAATACCAAGGGTCATACAGGTTTTTATTCATGCGATAAGTGTACAATTAGGGGTTTCAGAACACATCATCGCACTATTTTTTTACCTGACAATGAATTTAATAACACTGTTAATTTACGTACGAACGAGTCTTTTAGAAACCAAGAAAACGAAGAACACCACTTGGTTGGACCACTAACCCCTCTAGAACGATTAAATATGGATTTAGTGAGGCAGTTTCCCCTCGACTATATGCATCTGGTTTGTTTAGGGGTTATGAGAAGAATGCTTAACTCCATGGTTAAGAAAGGGAACTACGTTGTTCGTTTAAGCAGTCAGATGATAACAGACTTTTCTAAGAGGCTCGATATATGTAAACAATATATTCCTACTGAATTTGCACGTAAACCAAGAGCTCTAAGGTATATTGACAGATGGAAAGCTACAGAGTTACGACAGTTTTTATTGTATACTGGTCCTATATTAGGTGAAGGCATTTTACCTGACTGTGTTCTAAAACACTTTAGAGTTCTTTCTTGTGCTATTTATATTTTAGCATCACCAATTTTATGTAAAAATCTTTGCGATTATGCTGGAGAATTATTGGACATGTTTGTTTCTTCAAGCTCTGATTTGTATGGGCAAGATTTTGTGGTGTTAAATGTCCATTCATTAACCCATTTAGCAGCTGATGTTAAAATGTTCGGTCCCTTAGATTCTTTTAGTGCATTTCCGTTTGAAAACTACTTGCAATTGCTTAAAAAAAAGGTACGATCACCAAATAAGCCTTTGGAACAGCTTCAAAAGCGGCTAACTGAAAACCGTTTGTTAGTTAAAGGCTCTAAAGTTAACGAAATAGTTCTCAAAAAAGAGTTTAAAAACATAAGTATACATGTTCCTAATAATGTCAGGTCATTCAAAAAAATTCAGACTCCTATGTTTACTGTGTCAGTACACGTAAGAGATAACTGCTTCAAATTAAAAACTGGCGAAGTTATTAAAATTTGTCACATTTATCAAACTGACAGGAAAGAAATAATGATAGTTGCAAATTTGTGTAAATTTTATGGTGATGTTTTTGACTATCCAATGCGTTCATCAGTATTGGGAATTTTCATTGCTAGGGTTTCCAAAAGGGTGAAAACCTATTCACTTTCAGATTTAGAAATCAAGTGCTTCCTTTATCCAAATAGTGAAGATTCTAAATTTGCTAAAATTGTCCCCCTTATACATGGCTCTGGAAAAATTAGAGAAATTTAGAATGTTAATCTACAAAACCTATTATTATTTTTCATTTAAATTTACGTAACTTCAATATCCATAATAAATTGGTTTTATTTTAAACGAATTAGCCACAGATGTTTTTCTTGATAAAAGTTTTATGTTTAAAAAAACTTTAATTGACAATACAATGGTGAACTATGAAAATAAATCTTATTTTTTCAGATGTTTGTAGTTTTCAGTTTTGAAAAAGAAGGAAGTGTGGAGGTAGTTCCACAAACATGGTGCCCAACGGAGTTTTCATGTTATTGGCCCCCGTCAAGTTTGCAACTTCAGATGAAAAATCTTATTGCTAAATGCTCTCCTCATGACCCCCAAACATGGGTTTTATACTCCGGCAAAACGTTACATAAAACAAGTACATAATAGTATTTGTTTTCTAATCGTTGCTCTCATAGATATCTGCCTGCATTGGATTCACCCAGAGCTCAATTTTATTAAGTCGTAGAGGAAATATAGAGCCACTCTGCGACTCTATAGCAGCAATTAGAAAACAGCATGATTTGGCTTATTTTAATTTTATTATGTATTTTTAAAGTGATCTACAGCAAGGCAAGAGAGCTCTTAGCTAGAGCTGAAATTACATCCGATCTAGGAAGTGAAGTTGAAACTTTAGGTAGAGGACAACGGCGTTGGAAGATATTGAAAAAGCGGTCTTCTACAGTGGATAGTGATTATAGTTCTGAGCCTGGTATGTACCTAATATGATATATGTAACGGAAGAAATTTTAAGTTGTATTTTTTAGACGATGAAAAAATTTTAAAGAAAAGAAAATCGTCAAGCCAGTCCGTTCCATCTTGCTTGAAAACGCAGAAAAAAAAAGACAGAAATATTAAACTACCCACCCCACCTCTACTCCCAAGTATGGCCCTTAGAGACATGAACGGAAGTGGATATATGTCACCAAGTATTCCAAACGACTGCGATACTCCACACAGCGCTCTTATGGATCGTGATACTCCAACCAGAGCCCAAAGCGATCACGATAAATCTCCCAGAGCCCAAAGCGATCGCGATACATCACCCAGAGCCGAAAGTGATCGCGATACATCTCCCAGAGCCAAAACCGATCACAATACTCCACCCAGAACCCAACTGGATCGCGATACTCCGCCCAGAAGCCAACGGGATCGCTATACTCCGCCCAGCAACCAACGGGATCGCTATACTCCGCCCAGAAGCCAACGGGATCGCTATACTCCGCCCAGAAGCCAACGGGGTCGCGATACTCCTCCGAGAGCCCAAAAGAGTCGTGATACTCCTCCGAGAGCCCAAAAGGGTCGTGATACTCCTCCGAGAGCCCAAAAGGGTCGTGATACTCCTCCGAGAGCCCAAAAGGGTCGTGATACTCCTCCGAGAGCCCAAAAGGGTCGTGATACTCCTCCGAGAGCCCAAAAGGGTCGTGATACTCCTCCGACAGCCCAAAAGGGTCGTGATACTCCTCCGAGAGCCCAAAAGGGTCGTGATACTCCTCCGAGAGCCCAAAAGGGTCGTGATACTCCTCCGAGAGCCCAAAAGGGTCGTGATACTCCTCCGAGAGCCCAAAAGGGTCGTGATACTCCTCCGAGAGCCCAAAAGGATCGTGATACTCCTCCGAGAGCCCAAAAGGATCGTGATACTCCTCCTAGAGCCCAAAAGGGTCGTGATACACCTCCGAGAGCCCAAAAGGGTCGTGATACGCCTCCGAGAGCGCAAAAGGGTCGTGATACTCTTCAGAGAGCCCAAAAGGGTCATGATAGTCTTCTACACAGAGCTCCAAATGATCGTGATACTCTACCCAGATCCCGAAAAGATCGTCATACGTCGCCCAAAGCCTCAAATTTCACTGATTCTTCACCGAAACAAAACGTTGGAAGAAAAAATGCACTTGATAAGTCACTCGAAAGGCTGTATCGAAATAATAATCGACGTGACAGAAGTATGCAAGGTGATAGATCTTTTGGGAGCGAGCGTGATAACAGTCTACATGTAAGGTCGAATGCTAGTGAGAACAGGCTTAATTGGAGTGATAGGATGTTAAGGAATGAAAATGAGTTCTACAGAAACTTAAATCGATGTGATGGGTCATATGGTGCTGAAAATGGTCGATTAACATGTAAATGATATGAATTTAGAATTAAGTATGTAATATTAACAAAAACAATTATTTTTTTCAGCACCAGCGTTCAGTATTGATCAAGATTACCTAAGAAATTCCACCAGAGATGTTAATTCCCAAGGTAAATATATAATTGGCAGATTTTTCCCCTTTGAATATTTCATTTGGTTGAGCAAGCTAACGGTCATTTCGTTAGGGAAAGCTATTGATTACGAAACTATGCTTAAATAAAATAATATAACGCAAGTATTGCCATATTGATGATATATATTATTTTGAATAATAAACGATTTATTTTATTTGAAAACAGGTACGCCGTATATGAATGATATTACCCGTGGTAAAAATGATCCTTTCACTCACCGTTCAACCAATGGACAAAGTTATTTCGATGGTATGTGAAGTAATATGAGGCAACAAGCCATCTATCTCGAGTGGGTCTGAGGGGAAATAAAAAGCTACTAATTTTACTATTTAGTTATTTGTCCTTTTCCTTGAAATTATGAGTCGGAGAGGGGTATGGAATTCAGCTGGTTCTTTGCAAGTTGAATTTTGTCTCCCCTTCTCTCCGGGTAATGGGGTTTTCATTGCAATATTTACACCTGCTGAATCCACTTGGTTATTTCAAATTGATCAGCTACCAAATGCCATAATTAAATTTTGGTTCTGAGCGAGCGCGTTGATTACTTTTGAGGAATATGCTCTGAACTTTCGTAGGATTTCAATTTGATTACGTGTCTTATTTTTTTCTTTATTTCTATGTTTCAGAAATTAGCCAAAGAAAATTTCAGAAGTCGGTAGTAATAATGCTTTCGGACCTCAACTCGAAAGTTGAAACCATTCTTAGAAACCAAAAAGAATTTTCGGGGCCAACCCATTTTGATCTACTGGAAATAGAAGGGTGCCCTGCTCTACCGCTACAGTCCCTTGAAGACATAAACACCATACATCATATCATAGAAGATGAAACACTCATGAAACAAATGGTAGAAAAAAATTTGCTACCGCAAATAATTATTACTAAAATTAATATTTTTATAGGTAAGGAATTTTGCCGCTTATGGTGGGAAAAAACTAAAGGACACATGTCGAACCTTAATGAAAAAGGTTTTCTCACACAAATTAATCTTGAAGTTCAATTGGATTGGGGCGAATGGGAAGGAGGCGTTTAATAGCTTACCACTAAAACAGGTTTTGATTGGTAAGACTTTTTTTCAAAAGTGAATAGGGTATATTTTAAAAGTAATTCGGTTTCTTTTAATTCTTTATAATGATTACGATATCGCAATAAAAATCAGTAATAGAAAAAGGTAGACTAATACAATCTTATATTGATTTATGTTGTGTTAAAATTTTCCAAATACGAATATTGGTTTAGTTACAAAGGCAGCTGTGTATAGCAGTTAATGATAATGCAACATATTCTGATTATAGAAGCAGTGAAGGAGAACATAAGGGGAGCGAAAAACTACGACATTGAAGTCGTTATGAAAAATTGGATCAAATATGCTCCTGACCGTGAAGGGGGACGGGAAAAGAGAAAAAAAGTGATGGAACGAGAAGTTGGAAACGAAGAAGGCAATGGAAGTGAAACTGATTAATTTTGTTAATGAAGCATTGAATAAATGAAAATACAGTTAAACCCTTTGTTTTTTTATACTAAATTAAGTAACCACTGATTTAAACTTTTACATTATTTCAATTATTCTGATTGCTATTTCCTGAAGTATCAATCTTAATAATTAAAATTTAACTATGTTTATTTTAATTTGTGTTGGGTTTCTTCTGGATTTTGGGTTGGGCTCCAACAGGATCTGGGTTTGGGTTTCTTCTGGATTTTGGGTTGGGTCCCTACTGGATCTTGGGTTGGCTTACTACTGGATTTTGCCTTAACTCTGAATCCACCAGTTGGCCAAATGCAGATTTTACTCCAATAATAAGAAACGGCAGTTGGCCACCTAGCGTTTCGTCACAAGAAAATACTCTTACCCATTTAGAGAAAGAGTTGTTGGCCATACCGAGGTTTTAATGGTAAAAACTACAATAAGCCACTTATAAAAACAGCAGTTGGCCAGGTAGGACATTTCGACTCGTTAATAGATGGTGCCCCACCTGAATTGGCCAACTAAGGAACCGGTATAGTTGGGCCAGTGGAATTGTGCCACTAGGGTATGATCTCCATTCTAATAGTACTTGCAATATATTTAATCAGTAACATTAAACCACATTTCCCAATATGACATTCCAATATTTGGACTATAACCTGAAACTACACGTATCTTTACTTAATCAACCATTAAAGTGATACTGTGTGGATACACCCCAAACCTATGGTTATTACACATTTTCTAAATTATTGTTTTTACTAAAATGTTATTAGCGTTATAAAATTACATCATTTAAGTGAGAATAATGACATAGGATAATATAGAAACTATTTATGAGAGCTGTTTTAGACCCTGATTATAGTCAAGAACTACCTCAAGATCATTTAAGTTAGAATAATGAGATAGGATAATATTGATACTATTTATGAGAAATGCTTTAGACTCCGATTATAGTCAAGAACTACTTCAAGATCATTTAAGTTAGAATAATGAGATAGGATAATATAGATACTATTTATGAGAATTGTTTTAGTCCCTGATTATAGTCAAGAACTACTTCAAGATCATTTAAGTTAGAATAATGACATAGGATAATATAGATACTATTTATGAGAGATTCTTTAGACCCCGATTATAGTCAGAACTACTTCAAGATCATTTAAGTTAGAATAATGACATAGATGTATGGAAACAATTTTTGACGTAAGTCTATTAAGCATATAGGATAATATATAGAAACTATTTAAGAGAGATGTTTTAGACCCTGATTATAGTCAAGAGCTACTTCAAGTTCATTTAAGATAGAATAATGACATAGATGAATGGAATAATGACATAGATGAATGGAAACAATTTTTGACGTAAGTCTCTTAAGTGTAAAGGATGAAAAGGTTGCCGCGGCAGATTTACTTCCCCTTCCTCCTGTTTAGGTTGATTATACATGATTCACTCCGAACGTTCTGTTTCACTATCTTAATCACTTACTCATTGTTTATGATAAGAGAGGGTATAAATATTGAAATTTTCAAATCTTCATCATCACACGCAGCAAATAAATATGATGTATTTCATAGCGTGTAATAAATATCATGTATTTAATAGTGTATAATAACAAGTTGGGAAACCAAAATATTACCTCCCCGACGACGCTAACCTAACCCTAACTTAAATAAAAAAGAATAGAAATGTGTATGTACGTAGGGTAAATGAAGAGTAGAAGGGTGAGCGTTCTTTTGATTCACCCTCCTGTATTTCCCCTCTACGTTATAAAGCGATTTTCAGCAATTCCATAGGCGTTTTCTGGCGAAATTCACAAAGGAATATAGTGGAAAAATCCGACCAATCAGTGAATGAAGAACGACGGTTTTCAAACCATCTTGAAGCGTTATCTTTAAAAGCGCTGTGAATTAGTCCTAGCCATTGGGAGGATGGCGCTCCACTCATGGTGAACACTTTAGTGGCATCGCGTAAGAAATGAAAGGCGTTTTCATTCTTTTTACCACCAAATTTAGCTGAAGCCAACCAATTGTAGCACAGTCGAGACCCCATTTTGCTTTCCAGATAGGGCATTGACGATGTGGTCGACTGATTAACGGTACTACTGGACGAAGGCATTGCGGTAGTTTTCTGCAAAGTCACCGGATTCAACTGTAGTGACAAAGGTTTGGTCGAAACCGGAACAGATTCTAGACGATCTAGTCTTGTTTCTATTTTGGCAAATCTGTTTTTCGAATCTTTCGCTAGAGCGTCTAATTGTTTTGTTTGATTTGATAAATCATGCTGAATATCATCACGAATGTTTACTATGTCAGTTCTTATTAATTGAAATTGAGAGGTAACTTGTGATGCAAAATTATTAAACGTGTCGGTTAACGCTTGGTTCGGATTAGGTTGGACAGGCTGACTTACTGGTACGTTTTGTATGACTAGATTAATAGGTTGAGATTGTACTTGCGGATTACTTTGTGAAGCTGGAGTCGGATTTGGAGTACTGCAGTGTTGCGGGCGAACACCAGAGAAAGTTGCAGCAATCTTTCTACGCGACACACTTGGCGTTGTAGTAACGTTAGAAGTGCTAGGCGATACTATCATGGTTAAATTTTGCACTGACCGTGGACGTTGTTGAACTGTTTTAGTGGCAGTATTAATCACAAGTACAGGTAATGGTGGATTTGGCGATCCAGCGGCGGCTTGTCCCACTTTCCCAACACCAGTTGAAGGCGAGGGCGAGCGAACGCGGCGAGGCGGAGTCCGAATCATGGCCAACCGGACGAAAAAGGCAACGGGATAAACACGTTGGGCGCCAATGTAATGGTCCCTTCGAAGGCTTCACTTCGGGCGGGGGCCATTAGGTATCAAAAACAAACTCTCGATGTAAGAAAATAATATTTAATTCAAAATAACATGAAAACGGGTAAATTACAAAAAGGGCGAGCGGCCTCTTGAACTCAAATCCCCAAAATGCAGCTGTAAGTCTTACAAGTTGGGAAACCAAAATAGTACCTCTTCGACAACCACTTGATCTAACCTAACCAAACCTGACCTAAAACATTAAAATTTATGCCAGATAAGTCTTTTCAATGGGAGGAAGACGAAGAATAATAGTGGCAAGTTTGGTTAAAATGTTAAGAGGCTGCACATCGACCAATTATCGCGGGTTTCACTTTAACGCACCCATACACTTCTTCGAGCGCACGAGCGCGATACGCCTGAAAACGAGTCCGTCTTTACTCATTTATTGCGCTCGTCTCTACGCGCAATTCTAATCAGTTTCTGGTTTGACTTCATAAAACGTTCAACTTTTAAAAATCATAAATTTTATTTAAGAAGAGTGTATAAATACGTATTTATACTTAAATATGAGACAAATGCCTATAAAATTCTACATCATTTTGCAGTACATATCATCGAGAACATGTATTTAATTTAATTTAACCGGTTCATTGCACACCTATTATTATTTGACTTTTCATTTTTAAAATAATTAGACATGAACTTGCATTATTATATTTGTTTTTTATCTTAAGAGCAGTTGATTACAAGAAATGGTCATTAATACTACTATTAATTCGGACAAAAACCCATCTTTCTGTTTATGGGAAAAAAATCCAGGAAAAAAACATCAAATCATGTGAAAACCCTAAATTCTCTAATGATACGATCAACTAGTACTCTTCAAACTGGTGACAGAGTTTGCCTGATCACGGTGGTGCTAGAGTTTGCCTGATCACGGTGGTGCTAGAGTTTGCCTGATCACGGTGGTGCTAGAGTTTGCCTGATCACGGTGGTGCTAGAGTTTGCCTGATCACGGTGGTGCTAGAGTTTGCCTGATCACGGTGGTGCTAGAGTTTGCCTGATCACGGTGGTGCTAGAGTTTGCCTGATCACGGTGGTGCTAGAGTTTGCCTGATCACGGTGGTGCTAGAGTTTGGATGATCACGGTGGTGCTAGAGTTTGGATGATCACGGTGGTGCTAGAGTTCGCCGTTCCCAGTGGTGCTAGAGTTCGCCGTTCCCAGTGGTGCTAGAGTTCGCCGTTCCCAGTGGTGCTAGAGTTCGCCGTTCCCAGTGGTGCTAGAGTTCGCCGTTCCCAGTGGTGCTAGAGTTCGCCGTTCCCAGTGGTGCTAGAGTTCGCCGTTCCCAGTGGTGCTAGAGTTCGCCGTTCCCAGTGGTGCTAGAGTTCGCCGTTCCCAGTGGTGCTAGAGTTCGCCGTTCCCAGTGGTGCTAGAGTTCGCCGTTCCCAGTGGTGCTAGAGTTCGCCGTTCCCAGTGGTGCTAGAGTTCGCCGTTCCCAGTGGTGCTAGAGTTCGCCGTTCCCAGTGGTGCTAGAGTTCGCCGTTCCCAGTGGTGCTAGAGTTCGCCGTTCCCAGTGGTGCTAGAGTTCGCCGTTCCCAGTGGTGCTAGAGTTCGCCGTTCCCAGTGGTGCTAGAGTTCGCCGATCCCAGTGGTGCTAGAGTACGCCGATCCCAGTGGTGCTAGAGTTCGCCGATCCCAGTGGTGCTAGAGTTCGCCGTTCCCAATGGTGCTAGAGTTCGCCGTTCCCAATGGTGCTAGAGTTCGCCGTTCCCAATGGTGCTAGAGTTCGCCGTTCCCAATGGTGCTAGAGTTCGCCGTTCCCAATGGTGCTAGAGTTCGCCGTTCCCAATGGTGGTGTAATTGTCCATTTCCAGTGGTTGTATATTTCGCCTTTCGAAATAAATATTACAAAATTAAATATTGTTGTATATTTAGCCTTTCAAACTGAAATATCGTTTTTTCTTCCTTAACAAATGCATACTGAGAACAATCATCAACTTTTGGCGAAAAATACCTACCTAGATTCTACTGGTCCAAACTGCCAGGTCGTGAGGTCCAAACTACCATGACCAGTGCTCAAACAAATGAGCTCTGCTTTTAACAGTCTGAGAGTTTTCGTTTTAGTTTTGAGAGTTTTCATTTAAGTTTTGAGAGTTTTCATTTAAGTTTTGAGAGTTTTCATTTGAGTTTTGAGAGTTTTCGTTTTAGTTTTGAGAGTTTTCGTTTAAGTTTTGAGAGTTTTCGTTTTAGTTTTGAGTTTTCATTTTAGTTTTGAGAGTTTTCATTTTAGTTTTGAGAGTTTTCATTTTAGTTTTGAGAGTTTTCATTTTAGTTTTGAGAGTTTTCATTTTAGTTTTGAGAGTTTTCATTTTAGTTTTGAGAGTTTTCATTTTAGTTTTGAGAGTTTTCATTTTAGTTTTGAGAGTTTTCAATCAAATTGTAGCTTTCATCTAACAGGGCAACTGGTTTTTCCTACCACTTAGGGTGATTTGACGTAGCAGCCCACTGGTCAAATCTACCACTTCTACCAATCAAACCTTCCAGATCTAATGATTAAAGCTAACATCTTTACTGGTATGTCATCTTATCATGAGGTAGACTACTCCAATAGTATCTATCCCCTCGGGTCGTGGACCAGATCTATTGACGTTTCAATATTGCAATTAAATCTGTTTAACAATACATATAAACTTGTGATAAGAATAGTATGTTTCTCCATAATAGGCTTCGTATCTGTCTCTAAATAATTAGTTACCAATCGTTAAATCCAACTGACAACAACAGTCTGTGGATTTTTTGTTAAGGCCGGGCAATAGAGAAATTTCTATTTTTTAAAAAACTTTCTCAATGTCTTCCTACTCTTTAGAAAGCTGGTATTAAAATCTCCAAAAACCACAGTTGGGACTGGAACGATCATATTTCATATCGAACAAGTCACACCTATCTCTAGGATAGCCACACTAACTTTACCGAATTACCAACCTGCTTGAAGGCCTCAACAACTCAAGAGGCGGTCGTGTCCAATTTACCTACAGTTGAGGCGATAATACCAGCCCTAACGGGCTGTCCAACCAAATTTACCAAACCTAGAAACTGTCAAACCAAAATAACTGTCACTCAAGGGTGCTCCAAAACTACGCACCCTAGATTCCAAATTTTGCACTACTTGGAATTCTAAAAAAATAATTTATCAAACCTCTTTTTTAACAATACATATACCCTTGTGATATGAATAATACGTTTCCCTGTAACACGCTTCATATCGGTCTCGAAATTCTTTGTTTCCAAACGCCAAGTCTAATTGACAATGATAATCGGTAGAATATTTTTCTTCGAGACCTGGCAAAAGAGATATATCGTATGGTTCAAAGAACTTCGTCAGAGCCGTTTTACTTTTCAAAAAATTGATATTGAAATCTCCAATAAAAACTGTTGGGATAGATGAATCATATTTAGCATCAAACAATGGGTTAAAGTCTTCAAAAACTGTTCTCAAACTCGCACCGGGTGATTTGTACAACAGTACTACACATACGAGTTCATTTTTAATAGAAACGTCTAGCCAACAACGTTCTACATGAGAATTTTTGAACGGCCTGTCTTTTAGTAAAACTCTGTTAACAATATTTTCCACTTGATTTTTCAAATAAATCGATGAGCCAAAAGCAACTCTTCGTGCTGTACTCGGTAAGTAAATACCCCCTACTTCCCTGTACGATGGCACATCAAAATTATCCGTCTCTTTTTTCCACGTTTCAACGAAACATAATAATTGACTCGTTAATATAACGTTGTCGGCTAGAATATCTTCCAAGTGAGCGTTTAAGCATTGCACATTACTAACATAAATGAACACCGGTTTTTTCAAGAATGGAAGCTCAATACTTTTTGTGTTTCGCAATCTTTTGAGTTCCAATTCCACAACGTTGTTTTTAGGGGGATTTGGAACTTGAAATTTACCATAAATATACAAACCAGAGGCTGACCTTGCTCTACTGCATGCAACATACAAAGAAGCCCTTTCTAGTTTCTTTGGTGCTTTAAAATGAACCACAAGAGTACGTATCTCCCTGGCTTTTATGTATAGTAATAGCTTCGGAAATTACCAAAGGAAATTGTTTCCTGGACACTGTTACATTGTTCTGCCTCCATTTTCTCGCAAATGTTTTGGTTACCTTTTCAACGGGCGTCCAAGACGGACTAAAGTTATTTAACCTATACAACCCGTAACTTCGTTGCCTCAAATTTTTCCCAACATTTTGGTCATCAAATTCGATCCAAACTCTTGACGGAAATTGATTTCCGTTTCTATTAGTACCGTATTCTATATATCAAAAATGTCTTTGCGAACAAAGACCCAGAAGGACATGTTATGGCCTTGAATGTCTGAAGTGACAGATATTTAATTTTCTTTTAAAACATTAAATTTAAATACAATTAAATTTTCTTTTAAAACATGAAATTTAAATATAATTAGATTTTCTTTTAAAACGAAATTTAAATATAATCACAATCTGGCACGATTTAGAGTTTCAAATTTCAAAACAACTGATTTTATTCACTCAGAAATATTTAATAAAAAACATAACAGACGATTTTCTCCCATTGACGCTTAGCATTAAATTTCGCTTAATTATTTTTCAGGGAAAACGTGTATTGAACTGTTATTTTTCAGTACAACGCGAGTCCACTTTATGGTTTCTTAGTTTAACCCGAATTTCCACGACTCGCAATTGAACGGATCGTTAAAAATACTCGCCGGTTTATTGGAATGGCTATATGATAAAGGGAAATGTGTTTTTTAAAGCCCGTTTAAAGTCACCTTCTTTTCTAGCTTAGCAGACGACGCAAACCATAACAATTTGTACTTTCAAAGCTATATTGCGCGCGCGAGGGAAGAGACTTTCAAAGCGACGAATTTTAGAGCGCATAAGGTTTTTAAATAAATTGTAATACTTTCTTTTTCTTTTCATTAAAACCGTACAATTTAAATGATGATTTCCATTAGGGACCAATAATTAGTTATTAGGAGATATAATAAAACATTATCCATGGATTAGGTTTGTTCGTTTGCAACCTAAATTAAAATATGGGGATTTTTATTCCCTTTAAATTCCTTGTATAAGCATTCATAAGCTAACATGAACGAATTGCCTCGACTAAAGTCGAGGAGTTGTAATAAAACATTATCCATGGATTAGGTTTGTTCTTTTGCAACCTATATTAAAAATTAAAATATGAGGAATTTTTTCCCTTTAAATTCCTTGTCTAAGCATTCATAAGCTAACATGAACGAATTGCCTCGACTAAAGTCGAGGAGTTATAATAAAACATTATCCATAGAAAACATTATCCAATTAAGGTATGAGATCAGATCATAGCACTTTGATTCTATGCCTAAAGCCAAAGCTAAATTAAGTAAATTTTTCTGTCGAACGAAAAGTTTCGTTTTGTTTGACACGAAATCCCTGAAAAATAATTAAGCGAAATTTAATGTTAAGCGTCAATGGGAGAAAATCGTCTGTTATGTTTTTTCTTAAATATTTCCGAGTGAATAAAATCAGTTGTTTTGAAATTTGAAACTCTAAATCGTGCCAGATTGTGATTATATTTAAATTTCGTTTTAAAAGAAAATCTAATTATATTTAAATTTCATGTTTTAAAAGAAAATTTAATTGTATTTAAATTTAATGTTTTAAAAGAAAATTAAATATCTGTCACTTCAGACATTCAAGGCCATAACATGTCCTTCTGGGTCTTTGTTCGCAAAGACATTTTTGATATAATATCTGTCATTTCAGTCTAACACGAAAGTGTTAACTTCTATATTAAAAGACTAGCCCTTTAAAAAGTGATTCAGTCAAATCTCTACATTTTTACCATTGCCCTTTAAACCCAATTAAAATTAATTTTTTCATAATTTTTGATGTTAATAGCTACGGCAGCCGCACTTGATTCAGTCAAATCTCTACATTTTTACCATTGCCATTTAAACCCAATTAAAATTAATTTTTTCACAAATTTTTATGTTAATAACTGGGGCGGCCTCACTTAATTCAGTCAGATCTCTACATTTTTACCATTGCACTTTAAACCCAATTAAAATTAATTTTTTCACAAATTTTGATGTTAATAGCTGGGGCAGCATCACTTGATTCAGTCAGATCTCTGCATTTTTACCATTGCCCTTTAAACCCAATTAAAATAAATTTTTCACAATTTTTGATGTTAATAGCTGGGGCAGCATCACTTGATTCAGTCAGATTTTTACATTTTTACCATTGCCCTTTAAAAACAATTAAAATTAATTTCTTCATTTTTGATGTTAATAGCTGCGGCAGCCGCACTTGTTTCAGTCAAATTTCTACATTTTTACCATTGCCCATTTTTGATGTTAATACCTCTGGCAGCCCCAAAGCGAGACACTGAAATCTTTAAATTTTCCCCATTGCCCTTTAAACCAAATTTAAAATAATTTTTTCATCAATTTTGATGTTAATACCTCTGACAGCCGCAGTGAAATCTTTATATTTTCCCCGTTGCCCTTTAAACCAAATTTAAATAAATTTTTTGATCAATTTAGATGTTAATACCTCCGACAGCGACAGTGAAATCTTTATATTTTCCCCATTGCCCTTTAAACCAAATTTAAATTAATTTTTTCATAAATTTTGATGTTAATACCTCCGACAGCCGCAGTGAAATCTTTATAATTTTCCATTACCCTTTAAACTAAATTCCAATTAATTTTTTCATTATTTTTTATGTTAATACCTTCCTTATTGCCGTTCGGAATTTCAAGTCGTTCGGAATTTCACTCATTTTTAAAAAGGAGAGTACTTTTAAGGCGGAGAAATTGAAACTTAATGTTATTCTATGGGTTTTAGATTTTTTGTAAGAGACTTACCTTTCAGATTTATTTTCTAATGATTCCAGATATTTTTCGGGCTTTATTTTAAGACTAATTTTATAATTTTACACCGATTAGTTTGGCCACAATCTATAAAAACGGCAAAAATATGAAGGAGGAGAAATTAAGTCGTTAGCGTTCAATACCCATAGCCTCCAAACCTAGCGCGTGAATTTAAAAAGCTAAAGAAAACCTAAGCCTAATTTGTCAAATAAGGTTTAGGTTTTTGCCCACTCAATTTCTCCGCTTTAATTTTTCGTCCGTTTTCATAAATAGATTGTGGGCCAACTAATTGGTGTAAAATTATGAAATTTGTTTTAAAATAAAGCTTGAAACTTAATTCATACCACACGGAAAATTCAAGTCTGAAAAATATCTGAAAGTATTAGAAAATAAATCTGAAAGGTAAGCCAGTTTCAAAAACCAAATCCCATAGATTAACATTACGAATTGGCCATGACCGAAACTAGCAAAAAAGCCAATTATGGGTCAACTTCAAAATTAATTTTAAAATACTTAGACTAAATATTTATTAATGAAACTTGAAAAGTTCAACATTCGAACCTTGGTCTACCATTTAAAAGTGATTATAACTGTAACAAATAATTGCTCTTTTAGTTCTGCGATGCAATGGATTTAGATTTTTTGAAAGAGACTTACCTTTCAGATTTATTTTCTAATGCTTCCAGATATTTTTCGGGGTTTATTTTAAGACTAATTTCATAATTTTACACCGATTAGTTTGGCCACAATCTATTTATAAAAACGGCAAAAATATGAAGGAGGAGAAATTAAGTCATTAGCGTTCAATACCCATAGCCTCCAAATCAAGCGCGCTCGCGCTCCGGCGCGTGAATTTAAAAAGCCATATAAAACCTAAGCCTAATTTGTTAAATTAGGCTTAGGTTTTTGGCGAATCTATTTCTCCGCCTTACTTTTTCCTCCGTTTTCATGAATAGATTGTGGGGCAACTAATGGGTGTAAAATTATGAAATTAGTCTTAAAATAAAGCTCGAATCTTAATTCATACCACTCGGAAAATCCAAGTTTCAAAAATATCCGGAAGTATTAGAAAATAAACCTGAAAGGTAAGCCACTTTCAAAAAACCAAATCCCATAGAATAACATTACGAATTTGGCCATGCGCGGAACCAGCTAAGTACCAAAAAACTTCAGAATTAATTTTAAAATACTTAGACTTAATATTTTTAAATGAAACTTGGAAAAGGCACACGTTCGAACCTTGCTCTACCATTAAAAATTGGTTTTAACCGTAACAAATAATTACTCTTTTAGTTCTGCGATGCACAGGACATGTCCTCGAAAAAGTCGATTTTAATGTTATTTCAATGGGGCAATGGAGCGTTCTGATTGGCTAGAGGCTGAATTTGTGAAATAACATTACAGATGATGATGGGCCCATAACATAGAACGCTGTCGCGTTCATAGAATTTTACGTAACCAACCAGTCGCCCCATTCGTTAGTCCGTCTGCCGTGTCAACATTATTAGTCATCATATATCTAATGCCACACGCCAGTTTCAATTCTCTTGTAAGACCATAAGTATCGGAAGTTTCTAACTTTTGAACTTGTGCTAAAATATCACTCTTAACTTTGGTACTTAAGTCTCCATTTACAAAATCTATTGATTCTGAACAAGTCTTTTCAGTTTCTATCCTCGCAAGTTTCTCTGAATTAAACCGGTTCACCGCAGCATTAGTGGCGAAAAGATGAATAGCATCTTTTGGAGGTTTACGGTCCGAATTTATTTCGAAACTAGTGAAAAGTTCTATATTCTTTTGTGTCATCTTACCAACTGCCATTTTATTTAACGCTTCCGCAAATATTTTATCATCCTTTTGTCTCATTATCTCGTCTAGTTCCGAAAACTGGAACTCCTCCCATATAGGGTTTCCAATCAACGAGACAAGGATTTTCAGCTTCACTTGGTGGCTAAAAACGAAATAATCACGTACAGGTCTAAGCTGATTAAAATCGCCAACGAGCAAAACGGACACTCCGCCAAAATACTCCGGGCAACCCATAATTTCTTGCAATCTCGCATTAACTATATTAAATATTTTTGCCCCTACCATAGCAATTTCATCAATAATTAGCAGTTTTAATTGAGCGTACAGTAGTCTAGATTTATGTAGAGTTTCTCTATCCAGCCTGGAAATATTTCCAGCAAACTGACTTACAGGTAAATTAAATGTACTATGCAAAGTAGCTCCACCTATATTGAAAGCCGCTTTACCCGTTGGCGCACATCGTATAACTTTCGCTTCTGAAGGATTAGACCCAGGTTGTTTGTTGTAAAATCTAGAAACTGCCTCGTAAATAGCACTAATCAATAGGCTTTTTCCAACACCGGCTCCCCCGGTAACAAAAAGACGTAAAGGCGTTTCTCGAGTTTTTAAATGGGGCGAGACGGTGTGTTACCATTTAAAATAATTAGTGCGGACCCTAGAACTCGGGCCCCCTCACCTCGACAAGGCACGTAACCCCCACCACCTACCCTCCGCATGGCAAGGTAGGGGGAGTGGGGGCCAATCAGGAAGCAAGCAGCGTGTTTGAATTACCTTGAAAAGTACACGTTTTCATTTTTTCCCGGATGATAATAATCCCACTACGCGCGCTGAAGTGTCTAATCCAAGATTTCTCTATTATATATCGAAGCTTAGGTCCTTCGAAAGCCGCCTTGGGAAAGGGGAGTTATATTTTATATGGTGTAGATTTTTCGCTTCTAGCAAAGTAATTTAATCAGCAAATGAATAAGTTTGGGCGGTGTAACGCGAATTACCGAGAAACCAGTGAAAGGAAATTTAGGAATTGAAGCTAATAATGTGCCCATCACAAATGATCGTGTAGGTCTTGGCCACGTTGGCATTGAAGATAGGGAGACAAGAATAAGAAAAACTCAAAAGGTTAAAACTGACGCGGACACGGGTAGGAAAATGGTTAGATTATACAAAAAAGAGGTTGCTTCGCACCCTTAAAAAGGACTCTTTATCTAACTCGGGTCAAACACAAATTAATTGTTAGAGAAAGAGCAATTTAATATCTTTAAATTTATAGTAAGTGGATTTAGTCTACTACTCCAAAGATTTTATTATGATTAAATATTTTCCAAAAAACGAGTAAAGACGACGTAGGGAAAAAATATTCAAATAAATTTATTTTTCAGATTCTAAATTAAATAAGTGACATTAATAAAATGTACAGTAGTTTACATTAGTGTTATATATAACAAAAAACTTCATTAATCTGTGCCTTCTTTTTCTATTGTTATTTTACATTTACATGACCACGGTAAGAACTCTTGAAAATATGTTTAAGCAAGAACGGATTTAGGGTTTCCCTAAATCCGTTCTTGGTTTAAGTATATTGATAAGGTTTACCTTCTCGTATAGAGTAAAAACAATTTATTTAATTTCGTCATCTAATTTAGCGTTTCACGGCGGCATGTATATGAAAATTACTGAAAAAATGTTTTTCTTAGCTATCTTCCTTAGTGATACTGTAAGAACTTAAAAACTACATCAAAAAGAACGGTTTCCAAGGTCGTCTTTACATGGTTATTGAAAAATATTTAACCATAATAAAATCTTTGGAGTAGTAGATTATATATAATTTTAAAGATATCAACAATTAATCGGTGTGATCAAGAATCATTTTTAATAATACAAATACTTATAAGCGAATTATTTTAATGTTATTGCGAATAAGCGACTTTATTCTTCTTTCTTATTAGTTTAAAACACGTCATTCTTCCATATTTTATTAATCGATATTCACCTTTTAGATTAACACTCGTGCAATTGTTTAATTTAGTTTTTTATCGCTTATTCTTCTCGAATTACGGGTTTTTACAGAAGAAAGGGATAATAAATATTCGATTTACGACCTTTTAAAACATTTCGGGAATTTATTGGAGTTTTATATTTCAAAACTTTAATATTCAACGTAAAAAATTCTTTATAACATCGACGGCTGATCCATTACAGATGCCTCGTTTAACCAACGAATTGCCTTGACGTGGTGTAAACGTTCCGGACCACCACCAATCCGAGAGCTTTACTATAAGTAGGAATTAAAGCCATTCTTAGCCAATCGCCTTGTTGTACGTGGGTCAAACAATGGGGCTCTTTAAATTAAGTATCGTCACATCCAGTTCGTTATTCGACGCAATTTTAGTATAAATAGTGACGCGCGGACCACGGAGAGATATCTTTCCGAAGTTTACTCCGCTCGATATTATTCACGTTCAAAAGTGATAAGTTTTATTTAAATTCTTTTTACCGTACCCGGGAGAGAAATTCGCTCACCAAGGGATAGCCCGCGGTGTTTCCATCGTCCAAGCCTTCGTTATTAAGTTCGAATAGACAATGCATTTTAGCTAAAATTTAACGGACTAAATGGTTGGCCTTATTTATTTCGATTCTTTTATCAAATTTCATCGAATGACCGTTTGATCAAACGTCATGCCATTCGATCAAACGTGTTTCGATCCAACCTAACCAAATCGTATCTGGTTGACGTTATAGGTATGCTATTTCGCCGTTCCGTAACATTATCTACTCCGAAAATGAACAACCCGAATAATGCCTAAAAAACCGGGATTATAAATGGTTGATTTGGTCGGCTTGTCTAATTATTCTCGCTGGGTCAAGCTCGCCAATTTATTCACCAGAAAAAACTGGCCGACACTTTTTCAACAATAGCGCGACATCGGAGTCGCTTTTCGTTTCTCTTTACTTACGTAAAAAATACGTAATAAATCGGCTTTCCTAATCAGGAAATTTTTTTTAATTTGGTCCCAAATGGAAAATTCGAACAGAATTTCACCAAATAGACCTAATGAACAAAAAAAAAAATTACATAAGTTAACTAAAATTTTAAACGCCTTTTTTTTCACTTTTGTCGAATTATTTAATTTGGTCTACTCGTGGGTGGATTTCGGTTTTAATTTTGTAATTTGTACCATTTTTGAACCATTTAGGCGATTTTTAGCCAGACCCAACCCTAATGGAGTATGGGTACTGTTTTCACTGTGGCTTTGGCGTCGGGGTCAGGGTCGGCGTTGTGCAAGAAGAATCGAAAAAACATTCGCCTATTATCCACCTGACGTCACTACATGATGTCCGCGCCAAGTTTAAAATAAATACTTGTATTTAATATATATGCTTTTTAATGATCTCCCTCTACTACTACTACTAACCGCGCCCGATGCTAGTAATTTACGATCGAGTTCCGGACGCTCTACAGTCTCTTAGATATAGATAAGAGAAAAGGTCTTATATCTTCAGACCCATACAATACAGAAAGCAACTCGTCGCAAATACTTTAATTAGGGGTCATCGCGAACGAGATAATAAGGGAGCTTATTAGTGTTTCGGTTCAAGACTGTCAGCAATGAAAACTCGAAAACAATAATCAAGTCGTCACGAACGAGATAATAAGGGAGCTTATGCGTGTTGAGTTCATGTCTGTCAGTAATGAGAACTCGAAAACACTAAACAAGTCTTCGCGAACGATAGAGTAAGGGAGCTTATGCGTGTGGGTTGTAGTCTGTCAGTAATTCAAAACATGTTTTAAAAATAATGTTTTGAAAATAATGTTTTGAAAATAATGTTTTGAAAATAATGTTTTGAAAATAATGTTTTGAAAATAATGTTTTGAAAATCAGGTTTTGAAAATCAGGTTTTGAAAATCAGGTTTTGAAAATCCGAATTTGAAAATCCGAATTTGAAAATCCGGTTTCGAGAATCCGGTTTCGAAAATCCGGTTTCGAAAATCCGGTTTCGAAAATCCGGTTTCGAAAATCAGGTTTCGAAAATCCGGTTTCGAAAATCAGGTTGCGAAAATCAGGTTTCAAAAATCAGGTTTCGAAAATCAGGTTTCGAAATTCCGGTTTTGAAAGTCCGGTTTTGAAAGTCCGGTTTTAAAAGTCCGGTTTTAAAAGTCCGGTTTTGAAAGTCCGGTTTTTAAAATCCGGTTTGGAAAATCCGGTTTGGAAAATCCGGTTTGGAAAATCCGGTTTTGAAAATCCGGTTTGGAAAATCCGGTTTGGAAAATCCGGTTTGGAAAATCCGGTTTGGAAAATCCGGTTTGGAAAATCCGGTTTGGAAAATCCGGTTTGGAAAATCCGGTTTGGAAAATCCGGTTTTGAAAATCAGGTTTCGAAAGTCAGGTTTCGAAAGTCAGGTTTCGAAAGTCCTGTTTCGAAAGTCCGGTTTCGAAAGTCCGGTTTTGAAAATCCGGTTTGGAAAATCATGTTTGGAAAATCATGTTTGGAAAATATGTCTTGAAAAACATGATTTTCAAAACATGATTTGCTTTAACTTTCAAAACTTCAAAAAGAACATATAAGAAAAGTTTGCGACAAAGTGCGTGTGACCAATGCCACGGGGACATAGTTGAATGACGTCATTCGTTTTCGTTATTCAAGGGTCTACTATTCCTATGGGCTTGAACGATCGAGTTCCGGACGCTCTACAGTCTCTTAGATATAGAGAAGAGAAAAAGGTCTTATTTCTTCAGACTTATACAATACAGAAAGCAACTCGTCGAAAATACTTTAATTAGGGGTCATCGCGAACGAGATAATAAGGGAGCTTATAAGTGTTTCGGTTCTAGACTGTCAGTAATGAAAACTCGAAAACAATAATCAAGTCGTTGCGAACGAGATTTTAAGGGAGCTTATGCGTGTTGAGTTCATGTCTGTCAGTAATGATAACTCGAAAACACTAAACAAGTCGTCGCGAACGATATAGTAAGGGAGCTTATGCGTGTGGGTTGTAGTCTGTCAGTAATTAAAAACAAATTTTGAAAATCAGGTTTTGAAAATCGGGTTTTGAAAATCGGGTTTTGAAAATCGGGTTTTGAAAATCGGGTTTTGAAAATCGGGTTTGGAAAATCGGGTTTGGAAAATCGGGTTTGGAAAATCGGGTTTGGAAAATCGGGTTTGGAAAATCGGGTTTGGAAAATCGGGTTTGGAAAATCGGGTTTGGAAAATCGGGTTTGGAAAATCGGGCTTGGAAAATCGGGTTTGGAAAATCTGCTTTGGAAAATCTGGGTTGGAAAAATCTGGGTTGGAAAAATCTGGTTTGAAAAAATCTGGTTTGGAAAAATCTGGTTTGGAAAAATCTGGTTTGGAAAAATCTGGTTTGGAAAATCATGATTTGCTTTAATTTTTAAAACTTCAAAAAGAACATATAAGAAAAGTTTGTGACAAAGTGCGTGTGACCAATGCCACGGGGACATAGTTGAATGACGTCATTCGTTTTCGTTAGTCAAGGGTCTAGCTATTCCTATGGGCTTGAACATCTTGTTCTCTTTGGGTTAGCCGATTTCTTTGCTAATTCTACCATAGCGCGTTGAAATGAAGAATAAAACCTACGTCACGCTGAATACGCATCAGTTTTGATTGTTAAGGGGTTGCTCCGAAAACGTGTACACTACACCCCCGCCAATCCGTGCGGCTTCATCATTGGTCCCTAAAGTGCCGCACGCGAAACCGTGGCCGGAACGGGAAGGAAGGCCAAAGAGCGGGAACCGAAGAACCCCAGACCAGTACCCCCGCACACACGTGATGAGGCTAAGGCAGCAGAAGGAAGAGGAAAGGCTTGGCGACCACAACTCCTCACAGCAGTGCCATATGGCCCCAGTAATGTATCCGTGACCCAACAAGACCGACTCAATGGCAGAGGGAGCTGCCAGGGCCCAGGTCGGGCCCTGCGAGTCGGCCGGTTGTGTGCGAGACGGCCGTGTTCCAATTCGCGGAACTAGGACGGATCCTAGAACTCAGGCCCCCTCACCACGACAAGGATGGAACACTACCCCCAACCTGCGCACGGACAGGTGGGGGGAGGGGGACGCTGAATACACAAATACAGCCTCGGGAATTTTTTGAAAGAACAACCCAAACGGCCCATAGGAATTTGGGTAACGTTTTGTTAAAATATTTTGTTTCGCCACTGGTAAAATTTTCTTGTGATAGTAAACTAGGGTTGTGTCCTCACCTTTCTACCACAAAAATAATCATTTAACCATTATAGTCTGCGAATACAAAGCTATTGAAGTTTAGCTCGATAATGTTAAAGATAGGTCACATCGTTGGATTCGACAATGGAATAGACTGTCTTCCCCCACCTGAAATTAGTTGAAATTTTGAATATCAGTAGATACCCGAAAATATCGTTCTGTAACTGCCATTGGATTTTTCTCAGCAACGATTTATATTACCCAGAATTTTGACATAATTTGAGGTGCGGAAGAACACAAGTTGGGAAACCAAAATATAACCTCCCCGACCCGACCTTAAGGTAACATAACCTAACCTAACCCTACCTAAAATAAAAGATGAAAAGTAATGTAAAGTATTGGAAGAGTAGAAGAAACAGCGAGCATTTGATTCACACTTCTTTATTTCCCATCCACGTTACGGAGTATAAGTATTTTCCCTAAACCTCAAGGATTCAGAAAATGCAAAAGAGTGTGCTGCATTACTCCTAATTATATGCGGCAGGTCGTAGAGTTTTTAATAGACACGCCAAATGATATGTCCTGCGTTAAATATAATTATATACGGCATGGCGTAGATTTCTTAATAGACACACCAAATGAACTGTTTATTTTCAAAGTAAATATGTAAAATACAAATTCTTGTAATATAAATTTACACTTGAGCATAGGCTGTACTGTGTGATTATCTTTGATAAAGACGAAGGATTTTGTCTGGGATGGAAGAAGAGGAATTAAAACGTCCAAGATATGGTAGCTAGTTCCTCTTGGACAAACCAGAAAATATTACAGACTGAATGTTCTACTCACAACCCATTGTCGGTAGATGATTGGCAATTACTTTCGGTCTGAAATTCTTGTTTGACGACTATTACTGATATTATCATAATACGAGAGATCCCAGTCATTGGAAGAATCCAAGGATGGAGCTGGTCCAGAGGTTATTTTCCAAACCGGCTGACAAGACGTTAGTTTCCACTCCTATGATAAAAAAAAATATCTTAAAGACTGAATGTAGACTAATTTCCATACCGTTAATATTTGTACTTGAATAGCTCCTTTTATGTTTAGAATAACGAGGCTTTATGAAGAACTGTCGAACTTTTACTGACTGTAGGTATCTCATAAGTCGAGTCCGAAAACATTCACTGCTTGCATGTGTCAATTCTTCGTAGCCAGGTCGTCTCTTTCTTGTGATAAATGAAAGCCGTGTCCTTGCTCTGTTGACTTCAAATGGTGATGACATTCTGCGCTGGTTGATTATCTCACTAAAGTTATTACAGCGTTCTTTCGTCTGATCTGGTTTCGTCTCGTCTCCGGGTCTGCTAACGAAGCTCACTATACACGGCTAGTTTTGCTTATGAAAATTATCGGAAATGTTTCTTGGTTTTATAGCGGAGAAACTGAAGCCTATTTTTTTCAACATCAGATATCCACTTTTCATTCAAAATTGATGTTTTTTAAACACGGGAAACCTACTGTACTTCTGTTCAAGGAGAGTTTTCCCGACTATAATTTTTACCATTTTGTATCAATCAGCCTCAGTTTTAGATCTTATATCGTTCCTATTTTGGATGCCCGTGTAAACGCACCTCCATTTAAGGTCAATTTAATGGAATACTCATGATATAATATAATAGTCGAAATTAAAGGGCTGAAGAGGGCTACCCGAGTAGAAGAACCCAGTGAATGTAATTTTCAGTTATGGATAAAAAATACCATTAAAAATAGCTTATCTACTGTTTAATAAATTAAATTTTTGTTCGTCAATTTAGAACCACTTAAAAAAGTTCGGCTAGGTTTATGTTTTAACCTTTTCGTAACCCATTCAGCCACCATTCTCTCTAGTACTTCATATACCTTATCAATCTTTCATTATTGAAATCTTTGTTTAACCAAGAGAAGCACCCGAACTCAATAAACTATACTTTCTCACCATTAACTCGAATTCAATGGATATTTCTTATCATTCTACTGTTTAAGAAATAAAATTTTTGTTTACCATTTGGAAGCAATTAATACAGCTCAGCTAAGCTTATGATTTCACCCTTTTGTAACTGATTCAGGCACCTTACTTTCTATTACTTCATGTACATTATCAATATTTCATTATTAGTTAAAAACCTAGTTGCCTGTTGCCAGGCCACTAGAAGGAACAGGTTATTCCTAACGTAAGTACTACTTTCACAGTTGTAATTACAACTTTGAATGGACAGATATGATTATCATTCCGAGAACACCCACCACAACTTTCAATGGACATATATTATCATTTTAAATGGGAGTGCCATTGATCCAAACCTTTCACGAATAACTCTGCGAAAATTTCTACTTGGTCTATTATGCTGTACCCAAGACTTCCCAATCGCTTAGTTTAGGAAATAGTGGTGCTTGTTACATTCTATAACACAAATTTTCGCAGAGTTATTCGTGAAAGGTTTGGATCAATGGCACTCCCATTTAAAATGATAATATATGTCCATTGAAAGTTGTGATGGGTGTTCTCGGAATGATAATCATATCTGTCCATTCAAAGTTGTAATTACAACTGTGAAAGTAGTACTTACGTTAGGAATAACCTGTTCCTTCTAGTGGCCTGACAACAGGCAACTAGGTTTTAACTAATATTTGTCCCTTTGTAAAAAGTAGTCTGGGTGAACTGGTGAGTTAGTTTGTCAATAAACAAAATAGTTGCATTAGAAAATTTATTTTAATGTTGAAAAAAAAAAAAAAATTTAAAACGTTTTCGTGCAAAGTGACAAGTGTGAAAGTATCATTGTAAGCTGGGAAACCAAACAATTTTCTCTCCGAGAAACTTAACCTAACCTAACCCCGTGGGCAGCGTCAGAGGCGTAGCCTATTCTGGGTGGTTGCCAGAAGAAATACAATTATATAGGAAAATTCAATTATACAGACAGAAATTAAATAGTTTTAGAAGAGTGGAAAATGAATTAAAATTAAATTTGAACGAAAGTTGCTACAAATCAATTAGTGATAATCAGCACAAGCTGCCTCAGGCAGAATTAATACTCGTGCGGGTATGCTCAGTTTATTAAAAATTAAATATCATTACACGAGGAATGTGCTAATCAATGTTGCCCCTGGTGATTGACTTTAATTTGACAGGTAACGTGACCTGAGGTTTGTTGACCAGTATCTTGGTTCGTTTAATTGTGCAAATAGATATATTTAATGTATGTATAGATATTCGTAGTAATTTTACTGGTATTTGCACGCTTAGACCATCGAGAAATTACCCCCCAGTAATATTGGCTTTATTTTTCTCTACCTCTAATGTTACTAGTTTCCTCCTTTCATTCCAAATAATAACCTTAATACAAATGTTTTCCATTGATTCCAATATATTGCTAATATTCTCTTAAGACGATTGATAATTACCTTTCCATTTAGTGGAATTGGATGAGGGTTTAAAACAGTTGGTCCTTATTCTCCAGTAAAATGTTGAGAACCAATGTATTTGGCACTCTTCTTATAATCAAATTTATCAATAGAGGCTAACCACTTCTCAAACTTTATAAACCTTTTTTTTTGGATTAGGAAACCTATGGTAGGTTATTCCTTTCACTTCTCCTCTTGAATCATTTTTACAAACTCCTTAATAACATTTTTTTACCATCATAATTAAAAATTGCCATGATTGCTCAATGAAACCCGACGTACATGAAAGGTGACATCTTGTCCTAAATTTTCGTTTTTTTTTTTAGCTGTTTAACGGTGGTGCTACGCTAGTTATGGGTATGTTTTTTGGGGAAAAAAATCAATAGAGGCTTTTGCTTGCCTTACGACTCCTTCTGGGGGTAATTTCTCGATTTAGCGTAGCTACGGTAGTGCGGTAGCTGTAAGATATCGGATTAACGTACGAAATCAGCTTTCACCTATTGGCAAAAAGTTGAGACACTACCTAAATTTATTTTTGAATTATAAATAAATTTTAATGATATTATGATATTTGAAGAGGATGATATTTTATTAGATAATTTATTTTAAGAAAAATTAAAGTTTAATAAAAAAGTAATGTTAAAAAAATTAAACTGTAGACTTGATTCGAGTCGTAGATCACAGGATTTAAAATACTGAAAAACGAAGGCGGTTGGGGGAGAGAATAGTGACATCTATCGAGTAAAACCTGACCCTTCTACAACGTAGACCTTTAGTCTACGTTGTAAAAATCGTCCAACTAAGCCTTGGATTAAAATTTATAATAACTCATTTTGATTAATATTTAAGTCCAAATGGGAAATAAACTTATAAAAATACAATTAATACATTTCAAAAATCCAATAAACCAAAATAATTACCATGTTAGAGTCTTTTGTTAAAGATATAGAATTTTTACGCATCAAACCGATGAAAAATTTTATGGCGTCTCTTTTTGCCACTCGCCCGCTTATTTCACTTCCGAAATTCTGCGGGTATAAAGCTAAAGGTGTCTCTTTTCTCTATCCCAGTCTCCCAGAATAAATATAGAGAACCGAGGTCGCTTTTCAGCAGCGTGTAGGGAATTTGTGGGCTGGATGATTATTCGCCTGACGGCGCGTTCATTGGCTAGTGGTGGAACCATACGGAATTTCAACCCGTACGAACTTACGTTCATAGCAATGATAGAGCTTGAAGCTATAGCCAGTAGATAGAATTTACCGTTTCTGACGCAGGTGGTACTCGGTGGTACGGTGGTACCATTTTTTCGACGCCATTTTGTTTTAACAAATTAGATTTTTTTTTTTTTTTTTTTTTTCCATCCGGGTTTCGAACCCGGAACCTCATGTATGTGAGGTAGGTGCATTAGCAGACTACGCCGTCTTCTCATATCAACTTTAAAAATATTTTCCATCCTTATCTATATTCTCGGTTCTTATCTCTATGTTCATATATCACGTGATTGAAAGTTTAAATGATAAGGCGCCAAATCAAATGCGGATCTATAACTTATACTGAAACCTCTTTAAGCCTTTATCGTTTTCGAATTTCGCGCGGGTCTCTTATCGTATTATCACCTATGCCAGATCTTAAAACTCATTGGAAAAATAAATATATGGATATATTCTTGATTCTTATCTCTATGTTCATATATCAGTTTAAATGATAAGGCGCTAAAGAAAATGTGAATCTATAACCTATACTGAAACCTCTTTAAGCCTTTATCGTTTTCGAATTTCGCGCGGTTCTCCTATCAGTAGTAAAGAGTTATCGACGAAAGTCTTTGCGTGTCCTATCTCAAAACATACCAGATAAAAAGATGGATATTCAAATATATCTTAACAAATAACTAGAAGAATTTCTCCAAGTAAACATAACTATAAATTTAAACTGCAAATATACGATTATTTGTCTAAAACATTATAGTAAATGCGTCGCTAACGCCGAAGATTTGGGCTGCCCGAGACTAGTAACTATAATTTGTGGAACGCCTAGAAGTTGTACGTTTCACCGAGACGAAAACAATTGTACGCTCGTGAAAGCTGCCCGATTAGCTACATGGCTCCGCCGAAGAGAGTACACGAGCACTTAGACTTTCTAAAATATCTGAGTTCGTGTAACGCGTGTCAACGAAACGCCGCCATTAAATACGCGAGTAAAGAAGAATTAAAAACCATCGCCGAATGTTGTATAAATATACTGCAAGGTAACGTTTCTCTCACAGAGGACGAGAAGAAGCGATTGAAGAAGCATTGCAATTCCATACGTTGCGTGGCCAAGAAAAATACTCCTGCTAAACGAAGACAAATTTTAATTCAAAAAGGTGGATTTCTCCCAATATTACTTCCGATAATCAGTTCGATAGCAGGAGCTATCCTATCTAAAGTTATCAATTAAAGATGGCGAAAAAAATGCTATTAATTTCCGAGGAGACGTTCCAAAGACTTAATTCGGAGAAAGACCTCAAAGTGGATAAAACTTTGGAATTGGAAAAGGTCGATAAAATTAAAGACATTCTCGATGATCCCAATTTGAACAACACGGACAAAATTAATCGCTATAATCACGTGCTCTCGAGGGTTATTAATAAAAGATCGAAGAAAAAAGTTAAAAAACCGAAAATACAAAATTGGAGTGCGGAGATTGCTTCCGGCGTGCCGTCATATATGACCTCGGAGTGTTTAGATTTATACAAGTGGTTAGAGTTG
Source organism: Odiellus spinosus (assembly GCA_963920705.1). NCBI lineage: Eukaryota > Metazoa > Arthropoda > Arachnida > Opiliones > Phalangiidae > Odiellus > Odiellus spinosus. The sequence goes on from CAWUCO010000183.1 coordinate 497,827, forward strand.
TCATTGAAAATTAAATGGACTGACGCCGGGGAGTTGATTTACAACAAGCGTAGAGTCGTGGGATCGAACATCGTCGATCTCCTAGCTTATTCAGTATCAAAATCCAAGAAAAAAATCGCCGTCACGGGCTCGAAAGAGTTCTACGAATTGTTGTATAAAGTGAACGCGCCAAGATCTCTAATAAAAATCCGCAAACGTGACGTCATCCCACCCGAGAAGAGGGAATATAAAGTTGATACGGAAGATGAGTATTATTCTGACAATAGCGGACCAATGAAGGGTCGCGGTTTGTGTAATTGGATTTCATTGTAATATTTATACCATTAAAATACACTTGAATATATTTTCTCGATTCATTTATTAATTAGGCTTTGACATGGAGAGTGGTAATGTAGAGGTAGTCTCTGTAGGACTTTTAGCGTCTCTATTCGAGTCATTTATAAATTCTCCCAAGTTATTAACTGCAGTTTTATAATAATTATAGAAGTTAGCGATTTTGTATTCTGGCATTATAGTACTTCGAACAACTGTACATTCAATGGAAGAACTTAAAAAAATATATAATAAGGTTTCGGATCCGGGATCTTACGGTAGTGTTGACGGCTTATACCGAGCGGCTAAAGACCGATGATTACAGGTTACTGTCAAAGAAATAAGCGATTTCTTGAAACCCAAGATACTTATACGCTTCACAGGAGTGCGAGGAAACACTTCGCTAGAAATAAAACTATACTCTACGGGATCGACGAACAGTGGCAAATAGACTTGGCTGATTTGAAGAGTATTACCAGATATAATAATGGTTTCCGTTATCTATTATGCTGTATCGACGTCTTCAGTAAGTTTGCCTTCGTGGTTGCGATCAAGGACAAGAAAGGAAAGACTATTCTCGAAGCGTTAAACGTCATTTTAGATTCCGGTCGTTCGCCGAAACGAATCCAATCGGATCACGGTAATGAGTTTGTATGCAAGGAAGTACAAAACGAGTTAAAACGTAGAGGGATAAAGTTTTTCGCCCCTGAATCGGAACTGAAAGCGACGATAGTAGAGATTTAACCGGACTTTGAAGACTCGAATGTATCGATATTTTACGGAAAAAAATACCTTCAAATATACCAATGTTCTAAAAGATATGGTGAAAGCTTATAATCATAGTTATCATCGATCTATAAAGTGTAAACCCGTCGATGTCACGCCGGCTACATCTAAACGTGTTTGGGAAAATCTATATGGTGACGTAGATTTCTCGACTCCGCTTTCTTTCCCCTTTGATGTTGGTGACGTAGTTCGTATAAGTAAACACAAGAACCTCTTCGATAAGGGATACATACCCACATGGTCGGAAGAACTTTTCAAAATTTCCGAGAGATTAGCTAGTAGTCCTCCTGTATATAAGATACGCGACTTGAAAGAAGAGCTCATTACTGGGATTTTCTACCGAGAGCAACTACAGAAAATTGGCAAGGACCTGAGTAACAGCGTTTTTAAAATCGAAAAAGTGTTGAAAAAACGACGCAAGGCTGACGGAAGTATCGAGAGATTCATTCGCTGGAAAGGATACCCGACATCATTCGATAGTTGGGTGCAAGAAATTGACCTTCCATGATGACGTTCTACATCACCCTACCGTCAGACAGTTCTATGAATTACTTCCCCGGGAATACGATCAGTAAATTTCGAACACATTTACCGGAATCGGTTAAATTACAAGGTCCGCACGAAGTGGCTTTGGTGGAATTCAGTTATCCCCGCACATGGAGCAATATGAGATCGTCGTGCTGGATATCGTTAACTAACAACGGGGAAAATAGAAATAGCACGAGTCATTCGAGAATGGTAGAGCTCCCCGCGGGCTATTACGGAAATATAGAAAATCTATTGGAGCAACTCAATTACGACGATGATATCTCGAACGTCACTATACTGAAAAAGGAGACGCCTGTCGAGGGTGATATGTTCGAGTCAGAGACGACGACGAGTGCTAAATACACGTTTAGTTATATCGCGCGATTACGACGTGTGGAAGTTTCTGTAAAACAGGATTACTTCTTAACTATACCGGGAGAGTTGGCGGTCATGTTGGGATTTACGAAAGACCATACAAAAACTACGACAATTGTCCACGCGAGAATAGCCAGTTATCCGGTGGATTTAGACGCGGGTCTTCATTCACTCTTCATATATTCCAATATCGTCGAAAGTAGGGCTGTAGGTGACGTTCATGTTCCGCTTCTACGAATAACGAGCGTTCAAGGGAATGACGGGGATACGGTAGACAGAGAATTTTCTCGTCCTCATTACCTCCCAGTCTCCTGCAATTCCGTTCAATCCATCGAAATTAACATTATGAGTGAAATGGGTGTACCCGTCAAGTTCGAAAGAGGTAAAGTTCACGCGACTCTACATTTTAGACCTCGAAGAATGTGGTCGCCCTTATAAATAAGCCGACAGTATGAACGCGCTCGCCATTCTTATCGAGAGAGTTAAACGAGACGCATCATGAAGCAAAAACTGTCCTCCACTCAATCGGATTACGATCGTCACTTTTTAAATCAAATTGGACACGGAATTAAGGTCGACTACGCTAAATATTTTCAAAGTCAAATTGGAAAGGGTTCTATACCCGTATACCAGGGTCTCCCCGTTCAACAAGGATACGGTCTAGGAAACTTTATCGCCTCGGCCTTCCGTCGAGCCGTACCACTTTTGAAGAAGGGAGCCATATATCTTGGGAAAAAACTGTTAAATACGGGATCTAAAATCGTTACCGACGTAACCAGCGGAATTCCCGTGAAATCCGCGGCTAAATCTCGAGGAAAAGACGCTGCGAGAGATGTCGTAATCAGTGCCGCGGACGAAATCGCTAGAATGACTGGAAATGGGCATAAAAGAAAGTGTAAGCGTCGAAGACTAGTCAGTTCAGCGACGAACAGGAAGAAGAGAAGACCGCTCTTAAAACCCTCCGATATATTTTCTACAATATAATGGCTCATATCCATCCCGATTCCCAAGGTTCGGTTAGTTCCGAAGTCGAACTTTTCAACGTGCCACTCACAAATGCGAGTATAGTGAGTGGGGAATGGGTTGAGTCCCATCTCGAACATTAACGAAAATTCAACTCTAACCTTCGCCGTGGCCGGAAACTCCGATACGTACATTGATTTGTCCAAAACTTTGTTACATCTTCAAGTTAGACTCGTCAACCCAGCGGACGGGAGAACAATTCCAGCGGCGGCAGTAATCGATGCGGCTGGGGTAATCACCACACCGGCGGACGTGGTAGCGCCCGTGAATCTGTTTCATTCGAGCCTTTTTAGCGAGGTACACGTTTCCTTGGGCGATAGATCGGTAACGCCATCGCCGCAGAACTATGCCTACAAGGCCATGTTTCAAACAACCGTGACTTTTGGTGGACCTGCGAAAACAAGTTTTCTAACTGCAGCCATGTTCTACAACGATACAGCCGGAAAATTCAATACCCCGTCGGAAAATGAGGGATTCAAGAAAAGAGCAAGTTTCGCCAAACAAGGGACCATCGATATGATTGGCGCGGTTCACACGGACTTGTGTCAACAGTCACGTTTTATTCCGAACATGATTGACTTGAAATTTAAATTTATTAAAAGCTCCAATGAATTTTGTATTCAAACCTTAGCGGGTGGCGTTAGATGGAAGGTACAATACGAACTCGCTTCCCTGTATATCAGAAAAGTAAAATTAACTCCGGAGATTACAATTGCTCACGCCAAATGTCTCGAACGGAGTGTAACTCTTTTTCCATAAATAGCGGAACAAAAATATGCGTTAGAGATAATCTCTTTATGGGACAGTTACCCAAACGAGTCCTTTTCGCTCTAGTAGAACAGAACGCCTATCTAGGCGATTATGCCCAGTCGCCCTTTAATTTCCAACACTTTGATTTAAATCATATCGCTCTCTACCTCGACGGAACTAGCATTCCTCACAAGCCTTTAACCCCTAATTTCGAGGGACATCAGTACATGAGATCGTACACTAATCTTTTCACTCAAACATCCCAGTGGCTCATAGACGAAGGGAACTTTATCTCACGCGAAGAGTTTCCTGGTGGGTCTTGTATTTTCGTATTTGATTTGAGTCCTGACCTCAGTTGTTCAGCTTCGCAATTTCAGTTGATAAAGAATGGTAATTTGCGATTAGAATTAAAGTTCGCCAGGGATTTGCCGAAGACTGTTAGCGTATTATACTACGCCGAATTTCAAAATTTAATTGAAATTGACAAAAACAGGAACGATATTTACGATTATACCAATTAGAAAATGGACTCTCAGCAGTTAGCTAAAATAATGGAAAAAGATTCGTTCACTAAAGGTCTGTTTCGAGGTATTTTCGCAGCCGATAAATTACCCAAAACTGTTAAAACCTTTCCTTCACTCTATATTGTAAATACGGGATTATCTGACACAGAAGGCGAACATTGGACGGTTATCTATTTTTCTCGAAATAAAAATACAGAGTTCTTTGATAGTTTCGGTAACCCTCCTGATATGTTTAAATTTAACGATTTTGTGGAAAGAAACAGTATAACTGTTACATTTAACTCCAAACAATTACAAGCGAACTTTAATATGACTTGTGGCGGATATTGTGTTTATTTTGCATTGTATAGATGCAGAGGCGTTAAAATGTTTAATATATGTGCAAGATTTAAAAAAGATAAAAATATCAATGATAAAATGATTTCGGAATTTATGTATAAGAGATTTTCAATAAACTTTTTTTAAACCAAAATACTTGTGATTTTCTCTAACCTAATCTAACCTCACCTAATCTAAGCCAATCTAACCTAACCTAAGTTTCACACATATAATTGACGGGAGGGTACTCATGCGCGGTTCACGCGCGCGCGATTCAAATTTCAAACGCGCGCGGTTAATTTACCAACGCGGCGCGGTAGGCGCGGGGCAACCCCTCCGCCCTGACCTCTGGTTTAGGCTTATAAATAATAATAAGCTTAAGTATAAAATATCCAAGTGTCGATTCAAATTAACAAAATCGGGGGTAAAATTGTATTGAGTCACCATCCTCATCGTCGACGATTCTAACCTAACCTAACTTCGCGAAACTACATCAGGATGAATGGCGGGACGCCTTCAACTCCTTGGCGGAACGGAAAGGAGATTGAAAAGAGGCGTCCCGCCATTCATCCTGATGTAGATATATGGCTCCCTTCTTCAAAAGTGGTACGGCTCGACGGAAGGCCGAGGCGATAAAGTTTCCTAGACCGTATCCTTGTTGAACGGGGAGACCCTGGTATACGGGTATAGAACCCTTTCCAATTTGACTTTGAAAATATTTAGCGTAGTCGACCTTAATTCCGTGTCCAATTTGATTTAAAAAGTGACGATCGTAATCCGATTGAGTGGAGGACAGTTTTTGCTTCATGATGCGTCTCGTTTAACTCTCTCGATAAGAATGGCGAGCGCGTCCATACTGTCGGCTTATTTATAAGGGCGACCACATTCTTCGAGGTCTAAAATGTAGAGTCGCGTGAACTTTACCTCTTTCAAATTGCAGGAGACTGGGAGGTAATGAGGACGAGAAAATTCTCTGTCTACCGTATCCCCGTCATTCCCTTGAACGCTCGTTATTCGTAGAAGCGGAACATGAACGTCACCTACAGCCCTACTTTCAACGATATCGGAATATATGAAGAGTGAATGAAGACCCGCGTCTAAATCCACCGGATAACTGGCTATTCTCGCGTGGACAATTGTCGTAGTTTTTGTATGGTCTTTCGTAAATCCCAACATGACCGCCAACTCTCCCGGTATAGTTAAGAAGTAATCCTGTTTTACAGAAACTTCCACACGTCGTAATCGCGCGATATAACTAAACGTGTATTTAGCACTCGTCGTCGTCTCTGACTCGAACATATCACCCTCGACAGGCGTCTCCTTTTTCAGTATAGTGACGTTCGAGATATCATCGTCGTAATTGAGTTGCTCCAATAGATTTTCTATATTTCCGTAATAGCCCGCGGGGAGCTCTACCATTCTCGAATGACTCGTGCTATTTCTATTTTCCCCGTGGTTAGTTAACGATATCCAGCACGACGATCTCATATTGCTCCATGTGCGGGGATAACTGAATTCCACCAAAGCCACTTCGTGCGGACCTTGTAATTTAACCGATTCCGGTAAATGTGTTCGAAATTTACTGATCGTATTCCCGGGGAAGTAACTCATAGAACTGTCTGACGGTAGGGTGATGTAGAACGTCATCATGCAAGGTCAATTTCTTGCACCCAACTATCGAATGATGTCGGGTATCCTTTCCAGCGAACGAATCTCTCGATACTTCCGTCAGCCTTGCGTCGTTTTTTCAACACTTTTTCGATTTTAAAAACGCTGTTACTCAGGTCCTTGCCAATTTTCTGTAGTTGCTCTCGGTAGAAAATCCCAGTAATGAGCTCTTCTTTCAAGTCGCGTATCTTATATACAGGAGGACTACGAGCTAATCTCTCGGAAATTTTGAAAAGTTCTTCCGACCATGTGGGTATGTATCCCTTATCGAAGAGGTTCTTGTGTTTACTTATACGAACTACGTCACCAACATCAAAGGGGAAAGAAAGCGGAGTCGAGAAATCTACGTCACCATATAGATTTTCCCAAACACGTTTAGATGTAGCCGGCGTGACATCGACGGGTTTACACTTTATAGATCGATGATAACTATGATTATAAGCTTTAACCATATCTTTTAGAACATTGGTATATTTGAAGGTATTATTTTCCGTAAAATATCGATACATTCGAGTCTTCAAAGTCCGGTTAAATCTCTCTACTATCGTCGCTTTCAGTTCCGATTCAGGGGCGAAAAACTTTATCCCTCTACGTTTTAACTCGTTTTGTACTTCCTTGCATACAAACTCATTACCGTGATCCGATTGGATTCGTTTCGGCGAACGACCGGAATCTAAAATGACGTTTAACGCTTCGAGAATAGTCTTTCCTTTCTTGTCCTTGATCGCAACCACGAAGGCAAACTTACTGAAGACGTCGATACAGCATAATAGATAACGGAAACCATTATTATATCTGGTAATACTCTTCAAATCAGCCAAGTCTATTTGCCACTGTTCGTCGATCCCGTAGAGTATAGTTTTATTTCTAGCGAAGTGTTTCCTCGCACTCCTGTGAAGCGTATAAGTATCTTGGGTTTCAAGAAATCGCTTATTTCTTTGACAGTAACCTGTAATCATCGGTCTTTAGCCGCTCGGTATAAGCCGTCAACACTACCGTAAGATCCCGGATCCGAAACCTTATTATATATTTTTTTAAGTTCTTCCATTGAATGTACAGTTGTTCGAAGTACTATAATGCCAGAATACAAAATCGCTAACTTCTATAATTATTATAAAACTGCAGTTAATAACTTGGGAGAATTTATAAATGACTCGAATAGAGACGCTAAAAGTCCTACAGAGACTACCTCTACATTACCACTCTCCATGTCAAAGCCTAATTAATAAATGAATCGAGAAAATATATTCAAGTGTATTTTAATGGTATAAATATTACAATGAAATCCAATTACACAAACCGCGACCCTTCATTGGTCCGCTATTGTCAGAATAATACTCATCTTCCGTATCAACTTTATATTCCCTCTTCTCGGGTGGGATGACGTCACGTTTGCGGATTTTTATTAGAGATCTTGGCGCGTTCACTTTATACAACAATTCGTAGAACTCTTTCGAGCCCGTGACGGCGATTTTTTTCTTGGATTTTGATACTGAATAAGCTAGGAGATCGACGATGTTCGATCCCACGACTCTACGCTTGTTGTAAATCAACTCCCCGGCGTCAGTCCATTTAATTTTCAATGATAACTCTAACCACTTGTATAAATCTAAACACTCCGAGGTCATATATGACGGCACGCCGGAAGCAATCTCCGCACTCCAATTTTGTATTTTCGGTTTTTTAACTTTTTTCTTCGATCTTTTATTAATAACCCTCGAGAGCACGTGATTATAGCGATTAATTTTGTCCGTGTTGTTCAAATTGGGATCATCGAGAATGTCTTTAATTTTATCGACCTTTTCCAATTCCAAAGTTTTATCCACTTTGAGGTCTTTCTCCGAATTAAGTCTTTGGAACGTCTCCTCGGAAATTAATAGCATTTTTTTCGCCATCTTTAATTGATAACTTTAGATAGGATAGCTCCTGCTATCGAACTGATTATCGGAAGTAATATTGGGAGAAATCCACCTTTTTTAATTAAAATTTGTCTTCGTTTAGCAGGAGTATTTTTCTTGGCCACGCAACGTATGGAATTGCAATGCTTCTTCAATCGCTTCTTCTCGTCCTCTGTGAGAGAAACGTTACCTTGCAGTATATTTATACAACATTCGGCGATGGTTTTTAATTCTTCTTTACTCGCGTATTTAATGGCGGCGTTTCGTTGACACGCGTTACACGAACTCAGATATTTTAGAAAGTCTAAGTGCTCGTGTACTCTCTTCGGCGGAGCCATGTAGCTAATCGGGCAGCTTTCACGAGCGTACAATTGTTTTCGTCTCGGTGAAACGTACAACTTCTAGGCGTTCCACAAATTATAGTTACTAGTCTCGGGCAGCCCAAATCTTCGGCGTTAGCGACGCATTTACTATAATGTTTTAGACAAATAATCGTATATTTGCAGTTTAAATTTATAGTTATGTTTACTTGGAGAAATTCTTCTAGTTATTTGTTAAGATATATTTGAATATCCATCTTTTTATCTGGTATGTTTTGAGATAGGACACGCAAAGACTTTCGTCGATAACTCTTTACTACTGATAGGAGAACCGCGCGAAATTCGAAAACGATAAAGGCTTAAAGAGGTTTCAGTATAGGTTATAGATTCACATTTTCTTTAGCGCCTTATCATTTAAACTGATATATGAACATAGAGATAAGAATCAAGAATATATCCATATATTTATTTTTCCAATGAGTTTTAAGATCTGGCATAGGTGATAATACGATAAGAGACCCGCGCGAAATTCGAAAACGATAAAGGCTTAAAGAGGTTTCAGTATAAGTTATAGATCCGAATTTGATTTGGCGCCTTATCATTTAAACTTTCAATCACGTGATATATGAACATAGAGATAAGAACCGAGAATATAGATAAGGATGGAAAATATTTTTAAAGTTGATATGAGAAGACGGCGTAGTCTGCTAATGCACCTACCTTACATACATGAGGTTCCGGGTTCGAAACCCGGATGAAAAAAAAAAAAAAAAAAAAAAATCTAATTTTTTAAAACAAAATGGCGTCGAAAAAATGGTACCACCGTACCACCCATGTACCACCGTACCACCGAGTACCACCTGCGTCAGAAACGGTAAATTCTATCTACTATAGCCTTTTTTGCCTAAGCGGGTTGTCTAAGCGGCCTGTGCAAATACTCTATGGGCGTTTATGCACTAGCTAGAGGCAACCGTAATTTCAACGCGTACAAAGCGAGCGACCATTCTGTATAACATAGATTTAAAATTAATTTTATTTTATATTAAAGTCTGATTGGGGGAAAAAAAGGTTAAAAGCACACATATCGACATTAGATTAAACGAAATCACTCAAAAAAAGGTAAACAAAGATCTTATAAATTAGAGATAGGCCGGGGTAATCGGCGACGCTAGGTACAGACACACTGAACTTTAACGTGTATCAAAAAAAAGCGTCACGTGTAATTCCATGATTTTTGAGCTTCCCTAATGTATAAGAATCTCGGATCTTGGCAGCCCATGTTATTTCCCCATTGGAGTTAATACAGCCCAAACAAAGGAGCTGCTGGCCGTCTACGGAAAACTAGAGCTAGGAATAACAGATGCTGGCGAGAGCCAGCATCTAATTTAAATCTGTGTTTAACTAAAGATACTCTCGTACCCGAAAGAAGTCTTATCAAATTTTGTCAAAGTATCTTTGTCTCTATTAATTCGAATTCAGTGGACGGTGGGGGTGTATTCCTGTTGAACCGACATGCATTCGACCGACTCAATATCGATTGTATTTATCATTTATATATATCGATATTTTCTGGGTCCCATTCGACCGATACAATATCGATTGAGGAAGATGTTGATGATGATATATTATAATAGAATGACTTTTAAGTCACCGTGGCGTAGTGAAAGAAAGTCGAGGTTAGTTTACGTTAAAGGTTAGTTTATATTTTTTGACTTTGTTGGATTGTTTCTGTTATTTTATGTTGTCACTGTGGTGTAGTTTTACGATAATGGTTAGTTAGGTTAGGTTACAATTACTCATGAATATGAATTAAAAAAATAAATATAAATCAGCATTTCCAGGGATCTGAAAGTATTTGGTCCTTCTAAACTAAATCTTGTGCTTCATATTTTACGAATTGTTCGAGTGTAGTGCTCATTTTACTTGGCCATTAAATTATTATAAGTGAATCAGATTTCTCGCTTGCAAAGATTGAATCTTTGCGTTCCCGGGAATTTTATTTTTAATTCCAGCGGAGATTCTGGTCCCATTTAACCGAATCCCCCAAAAGTGCGGAACATTCGGTCGAATGGGATGTCGACCCATTAGACCGACATCCTATTCGATCGACATAACCCATTCGACAGAATGCCCTTCGACCGACATTCCATTCGACCGACATTCCATTCGACCGACATCCCATTCGACCGACCAAATATCGATTGCATTATTTTATAATTATCGATATTGTGTCGGTCGATTGGGATTTTATTTTGGTGATTTATCGTGGCTAAAAATGTGTCGGTCCAATGGGCCACAATCGACGGTGGGATATTGGATACCCGTGTAAACGCACTTTTATATAGATTATTCAATCCACCCCAAGTTTGCAGCAAGACTAAGCCTTTGCTTCTCGTTATACCTTTGCTCTTTGGACTAAATGATATATGGAAAACAGCTTAGCGCATGCTGCAAACTCAAACTGGTTTTAAACGGTCACAATTCTTTAAATTTTTGAACAATTTCTTAAATATCTTCTAAACTATCTCGAATTTTAAACTGAATTATTAATTAAATTTAGTTTAACCATTTTGATATTTTTAATTATTAAATAAATTAATATTGCTTTTCATTTCCCTAAACGATATCACACCATAAGGCTCATTTGCATTCACTCCAAAAAGGTAGTATATAAACCGTTCAAAGGCCTTTATTAATCGAGTGATGTGGCCATGAAATTGGGAGGAAAACCCCCTCCCTTCAAAGTCTAGACGTTTATCGTAACCCTAGGCACTTGGTAGGCAACGCTAATTTACCCATTGGTGGGGCGATGTTTGGAGAGTGGAAGATTGATGTGGACCATATTAGTGAGGGACGCCTCGCTAATATGGCCCGCTGAGATCAGACACTAAAGGTTGGACCTTGATGTAGGGATGGTCGGAGGTGATTATAACAGTGGGAGACGTCCAGCTTCAACTGTCCAGCATCGAGGTTTGACAGTAAAGTGGATGGTGAAAGGCGATAATATGCAATTGGAGACGTCCTGTTGCATATAATTGCACGACACCTGAAACTCAATGTGGCAGCCACGCTTAAAGGAGGTAATTCCCGTTAAACGGAATTGAACGATAAGTTGGCATGATTACGTCTCTAGACTTTTGGCTCCACGAGCTAGGTCACGTGATTTCCTTTTACACAGGATATCCGCTTACGCCGGAAGTGACACACACACAGACAGACACGATCAATGTAATACCTCCCCCTGAACTAAAGTTCAGTCGGGGAGGTAAAAACGCCTGTTTAAGTTTTCAACCTGCCGAACAACAAAGTTGTGCAGCAAAGCAAATTCAAGGAGCGAGGCACAGACTATACAGCTAACTCGTATAGTCTTTGTGTTCTGAAAAAACAAAGAGAAGTAACACCGAAAAAGTATACTGTAGTGGTTTTTATTAAGAAACACATTATTAGTAATTCGACGAAAAATAACAATTTTTGTAATGAGCGACTTTAAAGCAAAGCGCGCGGAGTCTTACGTCGCTTGAAAAGTCCGGCTCTTTCAACGTTGAAGTTTGCCAAGTGGAAAAAGACCTAATTCGTGTTCGCGTACGGAGTCAGTTCTCAGCCTTAGCCACGCATCAGGTTTTGATTCGATACGTTCCTAATGGTATCGGGACTGATTCAGTTACTTCGTGGTATTGCAACTGTAAACGGGGGAACTTGACCATCGGAACTTGTGCTCACGTTAGCAGCCTTCTTTGGTACCTGGGCTATAAACGACACGAAGATAGCGGTAGCTGGTATCAATCTTAATTGCGTGCAGTCTGCGACGATGCTGGTGATTTGGACGATTTACCTAACATTGTTTGAAATATAATGCCACTAAAACTGTTATTTTTCGTTGAATAGATGGTTATGTAAAGAAACATATACACTATTATAGAAATGGATAAAAGAGCCGTTAAAAAGTATCTATTTATATCGCTAATGTTGTCTTTTTCCAAGGTTGGTTTAAAATATAAGATTTTCTATACTTTTGCCAACCTCGAAACTAACAAAAAGAGTCGTTAAATAGAACCCGTTTCTACGGCAGATGTTGCCTTTTTTCAAGGGTGGAATGTATATAGAGTTAATAGATTCAACTATTACTCATAAAGTGTTTCTTAATAAAAACCACTACAGTATACTTTTTCGGTGTTATTTCTCTTTGTTTTTTCAGAACACAAAGACTATACGAGTTAGCTGTATAGTCTGGGCCTCGCTCCTTGAAATTGCTTTGCTGCTTAACTTTGTTGTTCGGCAGGCTGAACACTTTTACAGGCATTTTGGGCTTCCGCACCTCAAATTATGTCAAAATTCTGGGTAATATAAATCGTTGCTGAGAAAAATCCTATGGCAGTTACAAAACGATATTTTCCCAGAATCTTTATGTATCGGGTATCTACTAATATTCAAAATTTCAACTGATTTCAGGTGGGGGAAGACAGTCTACTCCATTGTCGAATCCAACGATGAGGCCTATCTTTAACATTATCGAGCTAAACTTCAATTGATTTGTATTCTCAGACTATAATGGTTAAATGATTATTTTTGTATTAGAAAGGTGAGGACGTAACCCTAGTTTACTATCACAATAAAATTTTACCAGTGGCGAAACAAAAAATTTTAACATTACGTTACCCAAATTCCTATGGGCCGTTTGGGTTGTTCTTTCTCGGAGCGAGATCAATTTGACAAGCCGCCCCGATCGAGTCAGTTTCGCGCGCTTCGACGTTGCTGAAAATGAAACTGAAAGTTTATGTTCTATAATTATATTCTCCCGGCAATTTTAAAAGCGTTCTTTTGTTTGAACGGACAATTACCAAATATCAACTTATCCAATACGTCAATAACCCCGATTCGTTTGATTATTACAGTTCGCCACCATTTGAACCGGCGACGACGATTCATTTTTCCAAACTATCTCGACTCCGTTTTAGGAATGAAGCCGATTTTATACCACGTTCCTCTACTTGGCGTGGTTTTCCTTTTGGTGGCGGGGAAACACCTCCTCGGGGTATACGCGGGTTACATACGCAATTTGGGCTACAGTAAGTACTATAAACGGGTGAATTGGTAAGAAATTAACCCGCTTAAGTCCTTAAAGAACGACTATGGACTGAAATTTTTACGAGCGTTTTAAATTTTTCCCCGGTTCTTAGTACGTAAATATAAACTGAATTGTTTCGGCATTTTTGACCAATTTCTTCGATTGGAAAATAAATTTCGAAACTTTTTTATGCGGATCGTCGGATTATTTTAACGAAGTGACTCTTCGACCAATCAGAGGCAAGGCGCCGCGAGAATTTTTAATATTTCTACACGAAACCCTCGCTGCCTTTTTAGGCGACCGCCGATTGGACGAGAAGTCGCTGTAGCGAAATTCAGACGCGCGTGGAAAAAATAAAACTCAAAAAAGGTTTTTCTGACGGAATAACTGCAAACGCGATGACAAAATCCAGCGCCGCGAATGTTTACGTACGGAATGGGCAAAAATAGCGCGTTTCGGTGAATAGCCTCCCTTTAATTGATTGATGTAATTGATCAGCGAAATCCCCTACGACGACCTTTCCTATTTGAGCGAAAAGTAGACACACGCAGCGACCCCCGCCACTCGATCGGGGCAGCGCGAATCAGATTGATCTCGTGACAATTAACTCGATAAGTAAATCACGAGAAATTGAAAAAAAGCCTCGAGGCTGTATTAACATACGCGTGACGTCGCTTTCATTTTTCAAGTCAACGTCCTCCCGTAGGATAACCAAATAAATCTGCACACCCAATCGAGAAAACTAAATTAATTTACTCAAAAAATGGTCTTCATGGAAAAATTGGACGGAATTCGGCAAAATAAATCAAACGAAATAACCAGAATTCCTCAAACGCGCTCCTAAAATTAAAAGAAAAAGAAAAACCGAAGTCACGCGCATTTTGTAAAAATAGCCTGGGGATTAATTTGGCTGCCCGAATAGAGTGACGGCTTTAAGAGATTCGTGGTCGTTCGAACCATCAACCTCCGAAACGAATCAAAGATACTCCTAGATTTCTAATTTAGGAGAAAACCGCTGACCGATTAAGCGATTTGGTGCCCGGGTGCAAAAATTATACGCGCCCCAAAATTCAAAATCCAACATTTTTATGAGTTAAAAATACGAAAATTATAGGATTTTTATAGTTTGAAAATAATCAGTTTATAGGGCATATATAGGTCTAATTTCTCTAAAATTATGTTACAATAGTTCTACACGTTTAAAATAAGGAATAACTGGAGTCTTATATGAAGTATATTACGTATTCAAGAGTAGAACTTTTAAATAAACATATTTTGATAATTATTTAATTTAGAAGTCAGCTACTTAATGGACTAGTAAGAAATAGTGTAGCAATTAACTAAACAATTTTACTAGAATACCAAACATTAAATAATTGAAAAATATCAGATATATTTAAACATGGGAGCCCGTAGAAATATTCAGTGTAATAAAACTGAGAAATGGGGGGTCTGGGGGCTACAGAAGATTTCCTTATTGTAAACTTCAAACCTAACCTTTAACGTATCTTTTAAAAACATTTTAATAAAATAATCGCTCGGATTTGGATATCACCAGATTTCTATAGCGCCCCCATTTGGCTGGCGCCCGGGGCAGGTGCCTCCTCTGCCCCCCCCCCTTAATTCGGCCCTGCTGACCGAAATAATTCGGCCCTGCTGACCGAAATAATTCGGCCCTGCTGACCGAAATAATTCGAAGTGATTCGTTTATTTATAGTCAAATTTATAGCGCTGACCAAAATAAAGTGCACAGTGAATAATATTTCCGCGCGAGGGTATATTTTGATCCCGGCTGACCACCAAGAAAGGCTGGAGTCGATAGTGGAGGCGTGAAGGGCTAATAACGAATGACGAAGAATCGAAACGTCACGCCTACGAGTCAAATTCGCGGCCGACGGCCCAGGCTTATCGCTCGGAAGTCTTATAACATTTGTTAATTCAATAATAGTATCGCTGCATGATTGACGTATTAAACGTTCGCGAAAAGTATTCGTATCTTATTCAATCCGAACGTTAGGAAAACTTACGATTCGAACTCGATACGAAACCGATATACGAGTGAAGAGTCAATCGTTCGGACAATAAAATTTCAAACTTGAGTTTCTTCGCGGATTTTAATCCAAATTGATATCTCGAAACGATTTAGTCGCATCTTTTCAATTTAGATTAAAATATAATTATTTTATTTCATTTTATGTGGACTCCGAGAAACGCGATATTTTTATCTTAGTAGTATCCGTTCGAATAAACGCGTGATTCGTTGATTATTCGAGCTGAAAATTTAATCTTCGGATAATTCGTACTGCCATTTTATACGCGTCTGTTGGTATAATTCGCGGTTTTATATTAACTCGAACAATTTACCGAAGATTAAAATATCCGAAAAAGCCTAGTTATCATTCCGGATATCCGAAGTTATTCGTTATCCGATTCCGAGCGTTAGCCAGTCACCACTTTCTAGATTATCCTCGACTCGAACCAAGGATATTCCAAACGGTCAAGTCCGTCCACCCGCCCTAATATCTATATTGTCAACCAACTCTTTAGCTTGTGCATGGCATGATATTTGCTCGGGGAAGGAAGCCGATGGTCCCTGCGAAGCGGATGGTGGCGTTCCTGGAAGAACCGCTTGTTGCTCGTTCGATCCTAACAAAACAGCGTGCTTTATACCAGCCTTTAATGGAAAGGCGACATGCAAATGCGTCCCCGCTAATTTAAAAATTGTATAAAAGAGTCAAGATTAAATTGTTATAATTTAAATTTGAAAATAAAATTACTTCGCGCCGCTGATTGAAAGTGAGCTTGTTATCTTTTTTAGACGTTTTCTTAATTTTTTAAATACACCAACGGAGTGGGTGTAGGGTCTTATAGTCATTGGCAATGTTCGAGGTACGGACCACCAATCTCGGGGAGAGGGAACCACCAATCTCGGGGAGGCGGAACCACCAATCTCGGGGAGGCGGAACCACCAATCTCGGGGAGGCGGAACCACCAATCTCGGGGAGGCGGAACCACCAATCTCGGGAAGAGGGAACCACCAATCTCGGGAGAGGGAACCACCAATCTCGGGGAGAGGGAACCACCAATCTCGGGGAGGCGGAACCACCAATCTCGCGGAGGCGGAACCACCAATCTCGGAGGGGGGCGGAACCAATCTCGGGGAAGCGGAACCAATCTCGGGGAAGCGGAACCAATCTCGGCGAAGCGGAACCAATCTCGGGGGAGAAGGAACGCGAAAAATAAGGGTAGGAAACGAAACTCGAGGAGAGGGAACCAAATTCGAGGAGAGAGAACGCATATATTGAAGGTAAGGGAACGTGTTATCGGGTCAGAGATCGCGTATTTTAGAGGGAGAGGGAGAGTTTTTCGAATTTTGTCCGCTTTGGCTCGCCATAGAACCAGCCACCGATTTTATTAGCTAACGAAATCTCGCGTCGTTTTTGTTATAACTTCGTTCCTTGCGAAGGTCCGAACACCCGCCAATGCCGGGCAATAAGGCTTAGCGAGCTTTACGGAGAACGCGACCGACAAATATCCCGGTATTTATAAAAATACTAATGGTGAAGGTAGGTCGGCGTCGCGAAATTTTTTTATTGGGAAATATAGATAAAAGAAACTAGGGGCTAAAAATGGAACGGCTTTTCAATTTATTATCGGAATCACCGTACCAAAAACGAGATCAAACCAACTCGTTTTTGGTGTTTTCTAAAGTTTGGTTAAGTTCGAACGTAAGTGAAGTAAAACGTCAGCCTGTTAATCTGACGAACCCACCTTCGTCGCTGCTTTCGCCATCTGGCTACGTTTATAACAAACTGTATCGTGATGGTCCCGTTAAAGTACGCGTAACGGGCTGAATTTATATTTCACTTATGTTCAAACTTAACCAATCTTTCGAAATTAATTAACGCGCCTAAAACGAATCCAATCATACCGTTGAAATCCTCGAATACGTTTTATTGGCAAGGTGATTTATAAATCAAATTAAAAAACGGCTCCATTTTTAGCTCCTGGTTTCCCTTTCATATAAATTAAAACCGGTAACATACATTCGATCACTAAATGTCAGTCTCTCTCTCTCTTTTGTTCTATGCCACGCCAATTCATTCTTACTTCTAATAGGGTGCTGACTCCCTTCTACGGACACTTATTACAAACCGGTTGAAAAATAGTAGCCACACTAAGGCCTGTTCGACATATTATCCTATAGTTTGAACTTCGGCGCCAGTTTCAAGCTGAAAACACCGGTAAAGTAATGATGAATAGCGTTTAACCTTCAGCTGGTGGTAGTTTAATATCGCGGACGTTCGATTGTAGTTACGACATGGCGGTTTGAATTTCGGACATTCGCTTCTAATGTCCCGGACACCCGCTTCTAGCCCCACGGACACCCGGTTTTAATTTCGGACACGCTTAAAAATAATAATTCGTTTTAGTATCGATAGAGGATAGGGAAAAATCATTTATTTATCCAATGTAGGCTTAGTTTATACTACTTTCTCTCGTAATGACCGTGAAAGATATTTTATGATTGAAGTAGGCGCGATTTTCAAGTCGCGTTTTTCAAATCGCGCTTTACAACGCGCATTTTTTCAAATCGCGCTTTACAACGCGCATTTTTCAAATCGCGCTTATCAACTCGCGTTTTTCAAATCGCGTTATTCAAATCGCGTTTTTCAAATCATGTTTTTCAAATCGCGTTTCTCAAGTCGTGTTTTTCAAATAATTTTTTTTAAATAATTTTTTTCAAATCATGTTTTTCAAATCGCGTTTCTCAAGTCGTGTTTTTCAAATAATTTTTTTCAAATCATGTTTTTCAAATAATTTTTTTCAATTCATGTTTTTCATTCAAAATTATACTAACTTCTTGCGTATCTAACATATACTTTGTTTCGAAAAATTCCAATTTTAATTACGCAATAAAAAAGAATAATACAACTCGAATATTTATTACCAATCGACTAGTTTCGCGTCTTCGAAAGGCCCAACTTCAGAATTCTAGAGCGGCGTATCATTCAGTAAGTTAACTTCGTCATGTGAAACCTGTGAGTGTGCAAACAGTTTCCTGTGACAAATCGGTCTGTCGTCTCGATTGAGAGCTAAATGTTTTTCCTACTTTTTACCTCCCCGACTGAGCTTTAGTTCAGTCGGGGAGCACAGGTCGTGTCTGGGTGTAGGTGTCTGTATGTGTATGTCCGTTGCTAAGACTTCCGGTGGAGCACTAGTCTAATGACGTAATCATGCCCTCCTATCATTCAATTCCGTTCAACGGGAATTCCCATAAAAGTTGGCTCCACATTGATAAGCTTCAGTTGTCGTGCAATCATATTCAACGGGACGTCTTCCATTGGATATTATCGCCTTCCACCGTGCACATTACGGTCGCACCTCAATGCTGGGACAGTTGAAGGCGATTATAGGCAATGGGGCGTCTCCCACTGTTATAAGCACATCCGACCATCCACACGCACCAAGGTCCGACATCCAGTTTCCAGTCTCAGCGGGCCATACTAGCGCGGCGTCCCTCACTAAGATGGTCCTCATCAACCTTCCACTCTCCGAACATCGCCCCAAGGGTAAATTGGCCGGCACGTGACCACTCAAGGTTACGAAAAGCGTCTGAACTTTGTTAAAGGAGATCTCCACTAGATCTTATCACAATCGGTCACTACTTAACGTTATTCGAGCCGATTATATAGTCTCTTTGGAAGAATAGTATGATTTAGCTTTATGGCTTGATATAATATATTTTAGTGAATTGAGACGTAATATTTAATATTATATTATTATTTAATATTATAATTGTTTCACTTTATCTTATTAATAACTTAGCTGAAAATTAAATTTAAAATTGGAGATAATTTAGAAGATATTATGAAAGATTTTAAAGAAATTTGACCGTTTAATACCAGCTTGAGTGTGCAGCTAGCGCTAAGATATTTTCCATATATCATTTAGTCAAAAAAGTAAAGGTGTAACGGGCAGTATAGGCTTCGGCTTGCTGCAAACTCGAGGTGGATTGACGAGTCTAAATACAGTTGTACGCCAATTTCTGTCTTCTTGTTTTTTATCTATTTTTAATTGATTGATTTTAATTTTTCTGTCCCCCACCGTGCTTAAAAATTAGTACAGCTTTTCTTATATTTTGAGATAGATTTTTTTGGATTTTGTCTACCTATATAAAAGAGTGAAATTAATTACATACATTTAGTTACGTGGTAGCGTTTACAATCGTGGAGAACCCAATTTCTTGCGCGATGGGGTCTCGTGGTTTCGGGAAGGGCTTTTGGCTGCTTCGGCAATCGATTCTATCCATGGAGTAAGACTTCCTTAAGGGCGGAGATAAAGTACTTGTCTTCATATGGCGAATAACTAGACTATGTCTAAGTTAAGGTTTTAAAAAGAGGCCTAGGGAGTTATTTCACTTGAGTTGAAAATTTATGTGCTGAAATAACTGTCATATTGAATTTTAGCTTCCAAATTTCAACTTTTTATTATTGTACTTGAGTTCTGCGACTAAGGTGTGATTTAGACCCGTCCTTCAATAATTGGACAACTACTTCATAGCAACCCCATTACTACTACAAGGATAGGCGACACGGTAATTAGCGTCGTTAATCGGGAAATTCTGTAATCTGCTGGCAAACTTGTGAAAGTGACAATGGGTTTTAAACACTAGCACGGGCTTTCAGATAATTTTTTTAGATATTCAAGCATTTTGGAAATGTATTTCTCACGAAAATGTTGCGCGTGCGAATGCGTAGATCAAGTCAGGGTAGTCAGGTGACAATATGCAGAAATTTACGAACTTTCTTCAACCAGATGTACTTTGAAATTGCTCGTTTTTTAGTTCGATCTATATTCCACTATGGTTGACCCTGAAGCGAAATGTAGACCAAGTGGCAAAAAGAGCCACGTGATCGGATCCTCGTGCTTAATGCTAGTTTTAGTTTCAAAGTTTTCCATCACATGAGTTGAAAGCGTATTCCACCGGGGAAAATATTGCTTCCATGTAGCAATAAAATCAGAAGAAGATTCTGACAAATAAAGATTACTGCTATTTACCCTCTAGATCTCTTGTATTGGATTATTTAACCTTTTTAAAATGATCTAGACTTTTATATATATTTATGTCTCACACTTAAGTACAGTGTGGATCAGATAACAGAAGCCAATAGCTTCTATGAAGCGAAAAAATTAACATTGAGCGCGAGCGCGAGAATTAATTTTATTTTAATTCTCGCGCTCAATATTAATTTTGAGTTAATTTTATACCTCCATAGAACCTATTGGTTTCTGTTATCTGATCCACCCTGTATAAATCCGTATTTAGACATTATTTTTGAATAAGATTTAATTATCCTTTTTAAACGTTGAACGGTTAATGATGTCAAACCAGAAATTACTTGGTATATCGCGATAAAAGAGTAAAATCGTATGTTGCAACAGTCGCTGTTGTAAACGATGTGAAGTCGGCCCTATAGGAGCGTTCGAACTTATTAACTTTCGACGATAGTGCGCGTTCATCGCAACACATTTTCCAGTAGAAACGGTAAAACTTTTAATCCTTTTTTAGTTGGCCTTCTACCAGTAGGCCTAACCAGTTTTTTTAAGGGGTTGCCGACATCGAGTTCAGAGTATAAAAGCTATTAACACTAAACAAGAGATCGCGGTGTCTTTTCGTAATTACTAGGATTAGAATCGTGGATGAAGTGAAGTCCACTCTTCTAGCCTGCTATTGGGTTTAAAGCTCCAAAGTGTAGCCTTCGATTACTCAAGAATCTTGATAACAACGAAGAAGGAGATGGAGGTCACGATGCCAGGGGCCGTCGACTAAGTATTCTCACCGTGGTCGGTTAATCCGACGTCTTATCCCGTACGTGTCATGGACGGCAGCGTAAGAAGCGAGTCCATCTAGTTTGACCTTTATGCTTTACCCAGGAACAGTGCGGAGGACTTTTCGAATATTTGTGTAAATATTTTTAAGCTAGTCAGATTGCTCCATTTTCCCATTGAAATAACATTAAAATTTATTTTTTGAATACTAACTTTGTGACACGTCTAACTAGAACATTAATAATTTGTTAGTTTTGAAACCAATTTTAAATGCAAGACCGAAGTTTGAATTTGTGCCTTTCCAAGTTCCATTAAAAGATTTTAAGTCTAAGTATTTTAAAACAAATTTTTAAGTTGGCCCTTAGTTCAGCTCTTAGCTAGTTCGGTCATAGGTAACTTCGTATTGTTATTCTATGGGATTTGGTTTTTTGAAAGTGGCTTACCTTTCAGATTGATTTCCTTATACTTCCATATAGTTTTCCAACTTGGATTTTCAGTTTGTTGTCAAGTAAGTTTCAACGTTTAATTTAAGACTAATTTCATAATTTTACACGTATTAGTTGGCTCACAATCTACTCAGACGGAGAAATTGAGTCGAGAAAACTAAGCCTAATTTGAAAAGTAGGCTTAGGTTTTACATAGCCTTTTCAGTCACACGATTCGGTGCGTGTTTTGGTTCAGTGCCAATGACTTAATTTCTCCCCTTAACCTTTTCGCTGTTTTTATAAATAAATTGTGGCCCAATAAATTCGGTATGAAATTAGTCTTGAAACGAAGCTGGAAACTTACTTCATATTTCTTCAATGAAAATACAAGCCTGAAAAATATCTGGAAGCTTTAGTAAATAAATTAGCCGCTAAGCCTCTTTCAAGAAACCAAATTTCAACAGTGAAAATTTTATCGCCTTTTGTCCACATTCATGTATTTACGGAGGGAAATACAGGTTTGTTAAAGCTTATTTCATTTTATTAAGAGAAAAATATTCAATTTTGTACCTTAAAATTTTTTATCGGGATCGGGAATGTTTATAGCCTTAATTTCCGTCTTCGGTCATTTGCGTAAGAAAATAAAAGCTAAAATTAATACTACGAATTAGCGCGGTCGGTTTCGATTGAGAGATTAAGCTATTTTTACCAAAAGTTAATCTCCGGAAGTAGAGAAAGCACATCGCACGTAATTTCCACCAACGGTAATTGGATTTACATAGGAAAATAAAATCACAAATATTTTGTAGTTTATATTACAAATTAATTAGCTCGGATGCTTTTGATTGAGAGAGTAAGCAATATTGAGTCTATTCTTACTCTCCGGAAGTTGAAAGAACGACATCGCACTAATATCTTGTCTAGATACGGAACCTCTCCGAAATCTTCACATGAATTTTTGATTAATTTATATCGGTGCCCAAGTTTACAAGAAAGGTTGTTTGGGAAGAAATCTTAAATTACCGGTGCATCTTCGATTAATTTGAATGACAGATAAGAAAGACCGTGTACGGAAAAAAGATAGTCGATAGTATATGAAAATAAGATTATGTAATAATTTTAGTTATCTGGAGTTGTTTCCATTATCTAAATTCCCCCGAAAGCGTAATGAAATTTAATGCATTACACATGCTAAATTTCCAGCATCAAGTTCAACATACTTCTATCTTTGAGCATTCTAGTTTGGACAGAAATTTCAGAAAACGAAGCAGACAACTCAAAGTTGACGACTCGTTGTTATTCATAATTTTTGTAGATAATGAAAATTAAATTGAGATATTACATAAAAGTAAACAAATGGGCAATCGATACGATTTAAAATACAATTTTAATTACTTAACAGACCACGCGTATATCATTTAGTGCCGCAAATTTTGTGGAAACTTCGCCACCTTGCAACCATTATACCAAAAGTATTTTCAATTATACTACGAGCTCTGCCCTTACGAAAATAGAAGATCAAATTTTGATCCAATTTGAACTTCTTTAATTTGATCAGAAATTGGCCCAATTAAATTTTTCATTTGATAACATTTTTCATTTGATCAGATTTAGAATTTTTTTTACTGAATTTTTAATAAAATTAGGATCTAAATTAGATGACGTTTTGGATCCAATTTGGATGACGTTTTGGATCCAAACTGGATGACGTTTTGGATCTTAAATGGATGACGATTTGGATCCAATCTGGATCACGTTTTGGATCCTAATAAAAATACATATGCTTCAATTTAAAATAACTCATTATATGCAATAAAACAAATTAGATTTTATTAACTAAAAGTCATTGAATTTGATTATTATTCATCCTATGTGATTATTTTTGATGCTACATTGATTATGTTGATTAATTTTATTCTCTTCTGATTTCGCTTAAACGGTTTCCAAGAGTGTTTACTATATCCTTCCATTGATCCTTCCACATTCTTTTAGTGCCAGATCTAAATTAAAAACTAAGTAAATACAGATTTACTTATAGGGCAAGGTCATTAAATTTAATAATGGGGGAAGAATGACAAGTGATTTGTTTCTCTACTCATTATCTTAAAACACGTAGAATACTACAGGAAGCAAAACAATTGCAAAATTTCTTAGAAATTAATATTGAACTTACAACGAAAGCAAGCTTAACAAAATCTGTGGGAATATATTTTTTTTATACTAGAAGAGTGATGAACACTTTGGCCCAATTTGATAATAAGGAAATTTGCGTGCTCAAAACTCGTGGATGTGCAATCAATTATTAATATATTAATCCATATTTATTCTTGATAAGCCCATTTAACTAACAGTTAAAAATTTATTTCTAATTGCATATTTCTTATATTCTAATATTTAATAACTTATTAATTAAATACAGAATCAAGGCATAAGTTTATTCTACCTTTAAGTATACAAGTTCAATATAAAAAACATTTACCTATTATTGCATCAACAGCTTGTTTATACAAGCCTAGTCGAGTTTCGATCGGCTTACCCTGTGGACCTTTAGCTGGTCTACCATACAAGAAGAATTGCACAATAACTCACTTTTAAATGATTCGTTAGGAGTGCTCTTGCCATAACCGTGGCAGATTTACTTGAACTTTCAAATCTATTGAATGCGGTTCTAGGTATAAAAAGCTTGCATCCAGCAATTATTTCGATAACTTAAATAAAAATAAATTTACTCATAAAGAAAATCATTAATTTGAAATTGTTGCCAAAATATATGAATATATATTACATCTACATCAATTTCGCAATATTTTAAGTGCTCGCTAACTGGCCCAGTGAGTAGTAATATAGCCACCTCCAGGACGAGAAACCTGTTTATTAAGACACCAAAGGGTTATGTCAAAGGGTAAAGGTTAAAAGCACCCGTGACCTCGATAGAGAATCCCCACCACCTATATATGAAACCCCCGCTTATCATTGTAAACCATTCGACGATTAAACATGTCCATGTTATCACCGAGCGAGGATAATTTTTATATTACGTTACCAAGTAACGCGTCTATGCATATTTATCCTGATAATACAAAAACTAGTTATAAAACGCAATTAGCAGCGACATTAGATTTAGAAGATGGTAAATGGGAGGCGGGTGTATCGGAAATAACTATGCCGTCGAAATGGGATAACATTACGGATCGGTATAATGAATTTACGGTTAGGTACGCTGACCCGCATTACGAAAATAAATACGCTTTAATGGATGTGAAGAAAGGGGGTTTGCATAAGCGTGAGAAACATGATGATATGCATATCTACTATCGATTGTTAGATACTTTAATTAAGGGTGAAGAAAAAGTGGTTCGCAAGACAAAGTTAGATTTTTTTTAATACCCACAGGTCAGGGTAAACAATTTACTATTAAAACGAGTGACAGCGGTGTAGCTATTAAATTCCCGCCCCAGTATGCAATATATTAGGCATACCGCCTGAGCAGACTAATGTGTGGTTGACTGGTAGACGAGTCTATACATTTAGAGCCGTAGATCGTAAAGCTACAGAAATAGATCTAAAAAGGATTCCTCCTATCAAGATTAGATATAAAGAGAAATTGGATGATGCGGTGCCTAAAATAGATACGAGTAAATATACGATGATATTGAAACTGACACGTATTCTTTAACGCGCGGTTCGTACGAAAGTATAGAAGCGGTTTTAGACGAAATGCTACGTTGTTTACCGATTCGAATTCGTCCTTACTTTGCGTTTAAATACGATAAAAACGGAACCGTGAAGCTTAAATGCGGTGTAGGACTCAATAACAGCCCGGATGCTGAATTAACGTTAGAACAACGAGAATATTTGGATATTTTTTCCGTTAAATTTAGTAAGGACAACCCCGGGTTAGGAAAGATGTTAGGTTTCGACGATAATCTCATTGATACGTATCTGGTTAATAGTACAGATGGTCAATTCGTGGCTGATATAAATAGGGGGATCATAAGTTTATTTATTCATACTAACCTCATCTATCCGCAGTTGATAGGTGACGCTTGGGGCGGTTTAATTCGAATAATTAGTGGACCAGAAAATAATAAGGATAATTTACCTCATAATATAATTTGTAATCCAATCAATTACTACCCGCTACGCGTCTCTAATTTTAACGTGATTGATATTAACATCACTACAGATTCCGAAGCGAAAATACCATTAAATCTGGGAAAAACGGTTGTTATTTTACATTTTCGAAAAAAAAGATAATGTCAGGGGGAACAAATCCGTACTATTCCTACTACGCCCAACAAGCCGGCGGCGGTTTTCAAGGTCCCGTCTTCAACCGGGGGCACGGAATAGGATCGATATTTAAAAGCCTAGTTCGTTTCATTACACCAATTTTTAAACCGGCTGTTCAAGCGGTGGGGAAAGAAGCGTTGGGTATAGGCACCCGTATGTTCGGGGATATCCAAGCGGGTCAGGATCCTAAAACTTCATTCCAGAGAAATCTGAGACTCGCCGGCTCTAATTTATTACACAAAGCGGGTGATAAACTAGCGCAGTATGGCAGCGGTAAACGAAAGAGAATCGGTCGGAAGAAAAAGATTAAAAGAAGGAAAACAGATTTTTTATATTGAAAAGAAGAGTGTTAGTTGATTAAGCTTCCAGTTGGTCTTCACGATGGAAGGAATGATGTCGGAATTAGATTTGTTCTCTGAACCCCTTAGCAATTACAATATCGTTGGAAGTAACGATGTAGAGTTTAAAACTATTAATACGATCACTGATGGAGGTCCGCTGGAGTTTTTTATACCGGGTAATGACGGAAACTACACTGATTTAACAAAAACCAAATTTAAAATTGAAGCTAAAATGGTACAGCAAAACGCCAACGGCTCGTGGGTGGATATTACGGCGGCCACCCCCAAAGTAGGTCCCGTTAATCTAACGCTATGGGCTCTGTTCTCTCAAGGGGAAGTCTCGTTTAACGATACCCCCGTTCAGTCCTTGAACACTGTTTTCCCTTACTCGGCTTATACGACTGCGCATTTAAGTTACGGAGAAGACGCGAAAAAAACCCAATTGCGGCTACAAATGTATTACAAAGATAAATTCGTGACAAGCGATGATATATTTCACGACGATAATACGGGTATGAAGCATAGAAAGCATAGAACCGATAATTCGCGAACAATCGTAATGATCGGGGTGCCCCCTTTGACGTCTGTAAAATGAATACATTTTGATTAATAACGTTGACGTGAAATATAAATTTATCCGCTCTTCGAATAGTTTCCCGATTGTCTCTATACCAGCAGCTGCGGCGCAAGGTGCGGCTGCGCCGGCTTTTGTTAATTATAAATTTATAATTACCGACGCTTCTCTCTATGTTCGGAAAGTTAAAATTAATCCCGATATTATGTTAGCGCAAGCCATGGTTTTGGAAAAAGCCAACTGCGTCTATCCCATCAATCAAACGTTAGTAAAATACTTTAATATCGAAAGCGGAAATAGCGACACGGTAAAAGAAAATTTATTCTTGGGGCGTGTCCCGAATAGAGTTACAATATCGTTCGTAAAAACAACAGGTTTCAACGGCGTCTTAAACGAGAACCCCTTTGATTTTAAGCATTTGGGTATTTCGCAATTATACTTATCGGTAGGGAATAAAAACTACCCCGACCAAGCCTTTCAACCCAAGTTTGATGGACGCGCGTATACATGAGTTTATTTACGGCCACGGATACTTACGGAAAAAATAAAGGAAATGATATTACGTACGAAGATTACGCTAAAGGCAATACTTTCTTTTTGGTGGATACTACTGTGGAGGAAAAAGCCGGGAGTGAACATATTTCTTTGTCGCAGAGCGGTAGCGTACGCTTTACCATTAAATATAAAACTCCATTAACCTTCTCAGTGACGTGTCTAATCCAAGCCGAATTCGAGAACCAAATATTAATCACGAAAGATCGAAACATTCTTTACAAGCTGGAGTAAGAGGATGGACGACTATATTTACCTCGCGCGCCGGAAAGATTTTAATTTGGTTATAACAGTCCACGATAATGTTAGAACCGTAGCCTTCGTTTCGTCTCGATGGAACTTTGACGCGCTGAGAAAATCTTTAAACGAGATATAAGAGGGAAAGAAAGCGCGAAAACCGTATCAAAATAAACCTAGCCGTACACCATGCAGGAGCACGAATATTGCCTCTCCGAAAAACCAACTATCGGGATAAACGACTCGGGTCTTTTTATTCGGCGGAACGATACTAAGAGTAGCGTAACGATTAATCAAAACGTTTGGGATAGCATCTGGTTATGGGAAAACGACATTGAATCCTTTTTCGAAGATGCGCTACATCGTTTTGAATGCTGGTTACCGGATAAACATCAAATTGAAGGAATAGTGTCACCGGACGGTGTCAAATTTATAGACATTCGGCGCTATAATCGAGATTCTTCGAAATATTCTACCTTTTACCACACTTGGTTCTCGACCTCGAACGGCTTCTCCTTCAAGAAATCGACTTGGAAACGCCTGAAACAGTTGAAAGATTAAAAAACTCTTCAAAAACCTGATTCTTCGAGAAGTGATTGAGAAGATGTATAATATCACCGAGGGATGCTTTAATCAAGCCTGTAACGAGAAATTAACCCACGATAGTTCTTGCCCGACAAACACCGCGCTGGAATTTGATGAAAGAATGGAAAAAAAATCGCTAGCGCTATTCAGATGTTAAATATGGAATCTATCGTAACCAATTTTCAAATCACGCACGACGACACCGAGGAGGATTTCGAGCGATTGTTCTTGGACATCACTAAAGATACGACCGACTTGAAATACGAAATTATGTACGATATTTAAATAAAAACTTTTTGAAATAATTGTTATTCTTATTACGATGGTGGGGAAACGCGTAGCTCAAAAATTCAGCCGAGTGTATTACGATCCCCAACACGCCGCTAGTCTAGTTTCCCCGAAAAAACTAGGAGAGGCGAACCCGAAAGTCTCGAAACGAGATGTGCAAGACTGGTTAGTAAAGTAACCCGCCTATACGAAACATAGAAACAGAGGTAAAAACTTCCCTAGGAATTAAATCTACGTCACGCAGATGGATGAAATACTCCAAGGAGATTTAATTGACCTACCTAAACTAGTTAAGCGAAATAAGAAATATCGATACGTTTTAACGGCAATCGATTTGTTATCGAGATACGCCTGGGCCCGACCGTTAAAAACCAAAAACGGGTCTGAAATGATTAGAGCCCTGGAATCCATTTTTAAACAACGAGCCCCTTCGCGTTTTAATACGTACGAAGGTAGCGAGTTTATTAATAACCGGTTCAGGCGTACTTAAAAAGAAAAGGTATTCACTGGTACCCTAGCTACGGCACTTTGAAATGTAGCATGGTCGAACGCTTTAATAGAACTTTAAAAAAACGAATATTTAGATTAATGACTAAAAGTAACGATTCGAATTACGTGAAACATTTGTTAAAAGTGGTGGAAGGGTAAAATAAATCGAATCATTCGACGATTAAAATGGCGCCGAAAGATGTGAATATTTATAACGAGAATTTAGTCTGGAAACGGTTATACATGAAAAAGAAAAAGAAAATTAAGAAGCCCAAATTACGTCCGGGAGATCGAGTTCGAATTTCGGTGGATAAAGGCATTTTTGGGAAAGGATATACGGGTTACTGGACGGACGAGATCTTCGTTATAAGGAAAGTCCTCTATCGCGATCCACCCGCTTACGTCATTGAGGATGGAACTGGTGAGGTTATGAGAGGTGCGTTCTACGAGCCCGAAGTTCAAAAAGTATGAATACCGAAGAATTACCGTCTTTTCTACAATGCGATACCCGAACGCGACCTTTTTTTGTCGGAGTGTTTCCTCAAGATATCTTAGCCGAGATACCCGACTTTAAACCCTATTGTTTCGTGATTAATTCGGAACCTGCCTCCAAAAGCGGCCTATATTGGGCAGGCGTTTTTGTGGATCGAAACGATGTCGGCCATTTCTTTTGCTCTTTCGGAAAAGAACCGAGTTATTACGGATTGGATTTATCTAGATATACCACCAAGTGGAAATACAACGCTACGTCATTACAGCCAAAAGCGTCGTTCACCTGTGGAGGTCACGCGATTTTTGTTTTAACCGGTTTATGGGCCGGTCTGTCTTTCAAAAATATCCTAAATGAAATGTATAACTTGAGAAATAAAACGTATATGATAATATTATATTGTTAAATTTGTGTATGCATTTAATGAATTACGAAAACGGTTCTTGTATCGAATAATTTTATTAAAGAGTTTTTACAGATTTAAACATCTTAACATGTTTTTTACAAAAATAACAGTATACTACTTCGTTATTAACAAAACCAACATTCCTTTTTGTTCGGGCGAATTGAAAGCGCCGTGAAACGCGAAAGCGAACGTGAGAAAGAAACTGCCGAGTGCTTCGAAGATACTTAAACTAAATATATTTATTAAAATTAAATATCTATTTACTATAAACAGATAACAAATTGCAAAAATAAAATAAAAACAACTATGAATCGGGTTATCTTGAAAATATAGACATAAATAAGGAACATTCGCACTCGACGGAATTCCGGTGTTTAATCTTGGAATATATTAAACAAATAATCAAAACAGGTATTAGCGCGATTAACACGCAAACTGTCAAAAGAAATAATAACGGAAGTCCTAATATAATGCCAATGCAGATAAGAAAGCGACCGATGGCCTTTATCTTCACAAGTCCCATCTTCTTCCAGTTTTCTTTCTTAAGGTCATACGCTCTTGATTTTCTTCGTTTGATTTATCGAGAGTTTCCCGGGCGTATCTGCGCTGTTTTTCCTTCAATCTTTCGGCCGTACTTTGTCTCGGCGGGGTGGCTTTCGGTTGCTTGGCTATAAGAGTACTCAATGCTTGCGCGACAGCCGCGAGTTGGCTAAGAGACGACGGCTTAGTTTGGACTGACTGCTGCGTTGAACGTTTAGGAGTTTGAGAAGGTATCGAGGGAGTAGATGCCAGCGCCACCGGTGTCGAATGTTGCGTCGGAGTAAACATGGTAGCATTGTTAGGAGTTAACCAAGGCATTGATTGTAACGTTGGGGGTGGCGTAGGGATACTAGCTGGCGGGGTCGGCGTTGGTAGATTTTTCACGTTAACGAAGGGGGGTTCGATCAGGCTTTTCATATTGATGTATTTTTGGAAAACATCCGAATATAAACGTAATTTTTGTTCGCTGGAGAAAGTTTTATCCCGTAATATCTTTGACATTTCTAGGTCAAGTTGATTAGTTTCTTTCTCGGGATCGGACAAGATTGTCGTTTCCGGAACCAAAATCATTCGCGAACGAAGAAATCGTGGAGATCAAGGTCGGAATCAGAGCGCCTAATAAACCTGGCAAAAAACCCCCGACCTGCTTTATAAGGATTTTTCGTTTGTTTTTATCTAAGACACGTTTATTGGCTATTTTTCGTACGAAAGCTCCGTGCTGTTTCACGTATAAGCTCTCCTTCTCTGGCAAAGCGATATTTCCTCGTAATAAATTATAGAAAGAATTATACATCGCTTTCATTTGATTATTTTTTGCTTTTTTTCAAGATACGGGTCAATTTACCTCCCCCTTCCTGACTAGCTTTCTTTAAGTCTCGGAAGAATCTTACGTTTTTTTAGGGGTGGGGTTTACAACGTCTAACATTCCTTATTTTTTTCTGGAGGCTTTTTACCCTTCGACTCATTGTAAAGCTTAAGCAGGAATAAAGAAAAGACACGGATTGTTACGATATATATATATATATATATATATATATATATATATATATATATATATATATATATATATATATATATATATATATATATATATATATATATATATATATATATATATATATATTCGTGTACAAAAATCATATTTCCTTCATTTGGAAAAACGTTAGACCTTAACCGTAATTCGTCGTTAATATTTTGTTTTAAATCAATACACAAATAAGAAAATGGTTTATCTCTAGTGACAAAATCATACGCTTTAGTTACGAGTTTTTTTATTATTAGGAAATATTTGTCTACTCAGATAATTAATTTGGGATCCATCTCGCGGGTTTCGAAATACAATTATATAAGACGCGTTTAAACTAATCGTTCGGCTTTCTTTTCCTTGACCGAATAAATTTTGAGTTAATAATGCTACGGAAAGATTTTTATGGTGGCTATTGACGCAGAATATATTTGAGACAATTGTACTGTTATAACAAGTCGATGCTAAATCATCAATAATTAAAAAGTTATTTAATTTTGGATCACAAAAATTACAACCATCAGGCGGTAATCCTTCCAAAAATTCTAGGCTACAAATTTCTTTTTTAATTTCGTCAAATAAAGATTGATAATCTTTATAACAATAAACAATTCTGTCCGGAGGCGGGTCTATTAAACAATTAGCGTATTTTAAAAGATTATGTATCCACGTGGTTTTTTCCGACATGGTACAGCCCGCTAATAACAATTGCATCGGGGCTTGAAACTTTACCCGGCAAAACATTTTTTTTAAACATATTTTCGAAGACCGAAATCCGTTTTTTGAAGTAGAGTTTATCTCTGAAAAACCAATCGACACGATCTTCCGTCTGGAAATACCACACGACTGGTAAATCGTCGAAGGTCACCAGTCTATATATCTTTTCCATTGATAATGTTTTGTTGGAAATCGATAATACCTTGTTGGAAGACTTCCAATAGTTTCAAAATGGTCGTATTTTCAACTAAAGGGGCCAAGTGTTCCAAGCAGTCCCGAGCGATTTTTTTGCGTCGGTCTTCTTCGATTCGAGTGATGTTGGTCATGTCACGGCCCAAAACAAAGTCGCAGAAAGGTGCTAGTTTTTGATGTACGGTCATCGGATCATCCGTATACAGATCATCCCATTTTTCGAAGACGTTGTGACAGCTGAAACATTGCGTTTTAAGTCCGTTGTTGAGGTAGAAAAAGCCCGCTTTAGCGAAAGCGTCCGGTTTCATCCAATTTGGTAGATTAGGCTGCTTGGCGTACCACTTCAGATTAAAAGATTTCAGACGCTGCGATTCTCGATTCATCCTGATCGTTCGAGTACCCGTAAGGCAATGTCGAGAGATCTTCTAAGATGATTCGTTTGTTGAACGTAACGCCAAACGTTTTCTTTAAACTCCCGAGAAATAATTTCGCTCGGCTTTTATCTCGAACTACGCTAAAAGGTACGTCAGCGACGTACGTTGTTCCGGGATTGTCTAAAGCCTCTTTAATCGAATCAAAATAAATTATTTCTTCGTTAACTCTATTCATAGTTATCCCTTTCGTCTTAGTGACGCTAGACCCATCCGCGCACTTGTAAGAATAACTTTTCGGGCCGCAACAGACGAACTCTGTTATTGTTGTAAAGGGAATCTCGTTAACCCACTCTCCCATCAGTCTACCTAAGGGCGGTAAATTACTGACGTCATTCTTCTTGCGGATAAATATTGTTCTATCAGTGTCGGAATAAATATTTCGACGGTCTAAAACCTTTAATGTATTGTATAAGAGTATCCACCCGTACGAACTAACGAAGCTGCCTATGACGCAACTCCCCTTGTAATAAGTGGGGCAATATTCCTTTTTATATTCGTAAGTTAACAGACAGATATTGTCATTGAATGGTCGGATATCCATCAATTCTTTTGACGGGTCGTTCACTATATCGATATAAGCTTGGTATTCTTTGACAAAACGACTAGTGGGGCGGGTATTGTTGAGTGAATTACTCCCCCAACTATTATTTGCTCCTAATTTAGAGACACTGCGTAAAGCCGGGTTATAAGTAACGTCCTCAGCTTTAATTTCGAACCCTTCTCGCTCTTTAATAGATTGTAAATATTCCGCTTTCTCGAGATCCGTAACTACATCATTCGGCCAGCCTGAATTTTGCATTTTAAGCTTGAGAAAAGCGTTGATATAGCTACCAAATAATCCTGGGTCCTCCCCCTTGACGTACGTGTAGCGTTTGGAGTAATGATGAACTTCGTAGATCCGTAGTAATACGTATCCACTCTCCATTGCGTTATAGATTTCCGACGTTGTCCATGTTTCGATCAGCGCTCGTTCCTCCGTGTTATGAATACAGGTTTTCACATCTTGTTCCACGCATGTCCGACAGAGGGCGAAGAACAGTTTTTTTCTCGCTCTGAAAGGTAAAGCGGGAATAAAGGCGGTACGAGGAGGAAGAATCTTACATTTCATTAAACCAAAATACGCGTTTTTCTCGTAATTAAAATTGTTACGTATGATTTCCGGTAAATACTTTGGAAACGATTTAGTCTTACAAATATGGGGGTACATACTGCAGAGATCGAATTGTTCGATGGTCTCGTCAGGCTTAACCTTGTAATAAAGGGAGAAAGAATCGCAACGCCCAGATCTAGGGCCGATTGGTTCGTGGAAAATTAGCTTTTCGCAGAATTTTTGGATCTCAGGATTGTTTTTCATTTTTTCTTTCCACTCGCACTCCCATATCTGGTTATATTGCGCATTCGGAGCGGTGTTTTGAATAGCATCGTCTCTATCCAAGGTTCTTTCGTGAAGATTCTTGAACGTATCCTCAGTAAAGGATTCCATTGCCCCCTTTAGTATGTAAAGGGCAGCCGTGAATGAAACAACCGTCGAACTGATAGACGGTATTTGGATTATTCGAAAAACCATCCACGGGATATCTTCCAAATTTCTTTTCTCCCTCCACTGACCGAGAAGTTTGGATTTTAACGCCGCGGGTTTTTACATCTCCGAGTGAACTTTAGTTCACGGAGAGGTTCTGTCCTGATCGTGTGTGTGTGTGTGTCTGTCGTTCGCGATGTTCGCAATTACGTCATCGCAAGAAAATTATATTTTAGTTCACTACTCTTCTCATAGGTGGCGGTACAATCTCCAAATTATGAAACTTCCTATTTAAATAAAACATCTCGCAGGTGGTCTCCCTCCCAGTTACTGTCCGCGCTCGACGCTGCTCGCTTTAGAGATAGCCATGCAAACGCTCTAACGACTTTGCTATAAGCACTTGTAGGAATTTTAGATAAAAACCTCTCAGCTTCAAGCTTACCTTAACACCTTTCAGTCAAGGAAGGTCAAACTCATTTAGTCATTTTCTAAAATTTGTTTAATCACATCATTCTATTTAATTCAGCCTTAGGTTTAAATTAATAATAAATAATCTAGAAATTTAGTTGTGTTTATTCTTGTAAAATCCATTTAACTACAATTTGTTTAATCATAGTTAATTTGATTCTATCATCATTACGTTTAATTTAGTCCTATAGCTTGAAAATAATTTAAATATAGTTTTATTGTTTTAATTTTGGTTAGACTAATTTTAATTTAAGATAAACTTCAACTATTATGTATCTGTAAAATAACAGAGGCTCGAAAATTAAGGTAGTGGTATGGCTCGTCCGTGCTTGCATGGGTCTCTTCGTAGAATATTCGAGTCTTTCGAGAGAGTGAAAATAAAACTAAACATGTAACTGAATACGTCGCTCTCGGGACGCTCCTATTTTTAATTGTCATTAGAATTTGACTAGTTATTTTAATACGATTTTTTCGTATCATTTATGCTTAATAAAATAGTATGTCTTCTATCATAATATCATATTTAAATTTTATTTTATTTTGTAAATAAATATTATGTAAACGTTCTATCAGCAGGTGACACTAGTTTCATCGTGTAAATAGTGTAGCGACAAAAGTAACCTAATAGCAAGAAGTGTGCCACTCCTCTTTCTTATTTTAACCCTAAAATTATAGAATAAATTTTTAACATCGTCTACTTGGTTCCATTACTTTTCTTGTTTAGCACTGTTATTTTATTACGATTTTTTTCATATCAATTATGCTCAATAAAATAGTATTAGTCTTCTGCTATCATAATATCATATTCAAATTTCATTTTATTTTGTAAATAAATATGCTGTAAACGTTCTACCAGCAGATGACACTAGTTTCATCGTGTAAATAGTGTAGCGGCAAAAGTAACCTTATAGCCAGAAGTGTGCCACTCTTCTTTCTTATTTTAACCCTAAAATTATAAATAAATTTTTAACATCGTCTACTTGGTTTCATTAGTTTTCTTGTTTAGCATTGTTATTTTAATACAATTTTTTCGTATCAAGTATGCTTAATAAAATAGTATTAGTCTTCTGCTATCATAATATCATATTTAAATTTAATTTTATTTTGTAAATAAATACTATGTAAACGTTCTACCAGCAGTTCACACTGTTTCATCGTATAAACCGTGTAGCGGCAAAAGTAACCCTATAGAAAGAAGTGTGCCACCCCTCTTTCTTATTTTAGCAAAATTATAAAATCAATTTTTAACATCGTCTACCTTGTTTCATTAGTTTTCTTGTTTAGAATTAGACTTGGGACGAGGAGAGGTAATATTTTGGTTTCCCAACTTGTTTCCTCCCAAGCCAACCTTTGTTGCGCCGGTTTGCTCTGAAAAACGTTATCTCCGTATCCGTTAGTAGTGTATTCTTCTAGATATTTGTGTAGAAAGAGATTAGTACACGCACCGGCGATTGTTAAAGCGTTCATATTTAAAATGTCGTAACCCGTTTCTTGTTTGAACATTAGCCGAAATTTGTCCACGCCTTTTTGTAAGATTTTCACGTCCATAATAGTATAGTACTCTAACTCTTCTTGTAAATTATAGCTCGGCTGTAAAGATTTCTCGGCGTACCACTCGAGAAAAGATTCGTAATCTTTAGTCTTCATATATTCCGGCTGGAAATACTTCTTGTCGGGTATTTTCGAATTATAATCAAGACTCGTTTCGTTCATGAAAGAATTGTTTTTGGCACGCTCCGTGAGAGAACGTCGTTGAAAAAGTACGCAAGGGTTGCGAGATAAAGCTAAAACTGTCGATAAATTTTATTTTTTGGTTTTTGAGAAAAATTCCCAAAAGTTTGCTTCCCTGAAAAACTACTTCGGGTATGATTTTAATTCTCAAAAGCGAGTTTAACACGAAGAACGCATAGAAGCTGCGGGCATTATGAGCCACTAATTGTACATTAGAGTAAATCGGAATCGTTACTTTTACTCGTTTCGTAGCGTGTTGAATATAGTCCTCTTTCGTTTCGAACAAATATTTCAAAAATTGATCAAAACAATCGTAGCCGCGAAATGTTTTGTAATCGTAGCTTCCCTCATCTTGTTCCATTGCCGAAACAATCAGTACCAGGACGTGTTCTTTATTCTTAACAATCGTCTCCGAGTCGTAATAACAATATTTCATTTTCTCTTAAATAGTATCCAAAGGCATGACATAACATTTGTTCTTCTAGTGTTCCTTTTGCAATTTCGACAAGGTTTGTTACACTCGTGTTTTTCGCCACGTTCTAAACCACACTCAATACACCGTTTAAAAGTTTCAAAAATATTATTCGATTCGTGTAAATTAAAACAGACTATCCCTTTAAAGTATCTACTACATTTTCTGCAACGGATTAGTTCACTAATGGCAGCTCGTGAAAGACGTTAGCCTAACATCTATGTCATATTAAACGCTTCTCGCACGTATGACCTCGTTTCTGACGGGCGCTTGTAAATATTTTTAGACAGAGGGGGCAGTAAGCTCTACCCTCTTTAAGGTAATACAAATCTTTAAGCACGTGGACGTGTTGATTCAAAGAGACCAAAATATTTGTTTCTCTCGAAACGGACCAATGAAATACGGCTCTAAATTTTCTAACTTATGTACAATAATCTGATAGTCAGTTAAATAATTTTGGAATTTTTCAACGCTGGCCATAGTTACGGCACCGGGTTCTCTATTAGCTTTTCGAAACAATGATAAAGCTTCTTCATTTTTCAAAGGTTTAGAGCCGTTTTTCAATAGTCTATAATACTGATTTTGTGTTTCGCTAAGTTTATAAAGTTTATCTTTCCGTTTCGCTAGCCTTATATCAGCTAGGAAAATTCCGATAGCTAAACCCCTCCCGAAGCAAAGATCATCATCATTCTCCAAGAATATATAATTGGGTTTTGATTTTAAAAACGTATACAAAGCGACTATTTTTCGGGCCGCTAAAGATCTTTGCCGCCCCCCAATTTGAACATCGCATTGGAGAAGGATAATATCAAAGACGAGAGAGGCGTACAGATTGAACTTTTTGCTACTCTGGGAAATTCTACTTATTGAATGTAGAACCCGTTCGGCCGTTAAGTCATTTACGTTCATAAATTTTAAATTTACAGTGTTATCTAATTCATCCGATCAAATTACGAACCTAACCCTGTTATAATCACTATGTTGATTCAAAAGCTCGTACAACAAAGAATTATATTGACCAACGTGTCGTGAAATTCAGTTTATTTAATTTCGTTTAAATTGTTAAAATTAACTTTAGCTTCGATTTGTCTACAGCCGTACTTTCTCGATTTTTTGTCCAATAGTTTAACGATTTAGTAAAAGCGTTTAGGATCCCGATTTAAAGTTAAATCTAAATCCGCCTCCTCGTCCCCGCTAGGCTCGGTATCGCTCATACCGACAGACTGAAGAGAAACTCCCCAATCACCTTAATAAAAGGCGAACTTCTAGCGGCTTTAAACCGGTAAATCTAATGACGGAGCTCTTGTTCCAGTTGTCGTAGATAAAATTTAAA
Source organism: Odiellus spinosus (assembly GCA_963920705.1). Taxonomy (NCBI): domain Eukaryota; kingdom Metazoa; phylum Arthropoda; class Arachnida; order Opiliones; family Phalangiidae; genus Odiellus; species Odiellus spinosus. The sequence goes on from CAWUCO010000183.1 coordinate 536,334, forward strand.
GAAGCTTCGTTAGAATATGAAACAACATCTTGCATGAATGAAACATCCGGTACTTAAATGGATAAAAGATTATAGATACAAACGGTATTGCCTTTCGCGTATTTAGTAAATTGGTGAAAATCATACGAGAATTTAAAAGCAGTCGTTATAAAATCGTTACTCTGAATATAAGAAAAGTTAATCCACGGAGGGTTTGGATCACGATCTAATAGACACCATCCATCACCGACATTTAAATGGGGCGTATGTTGAAAGTTATATTTACTCTTTAATTCATTATTGTTTGCCCGGTATAAACAACGCAATTAGTTGCTAGAATTAAGAGACTGGGCGGATCCATATTTAATACAAAAAAAAGTTAACTAACCTGATTATTGTTTTTTCAAACAAAAAAATCAATACTTAGTTTTTCTTCACACGTTTGATCGGTGGGACGATAACCTTTTCGGAATTTTCCCTCATCTCCCTGGCGATTCGGCTAACCAACGTGTTGATAAGTCTGGACTCCTGGGAATCCTCGTCGGCGACGAACTTCAATCGTCTCGAACTTTGCTCCCAGATTTGAGACGCTGAGACATCTTTTATTATATCATAAATGTCTTTGCGAACAAAGACCTAGAAGGACACGTTATGATTTCGGAAGGCTGAAGCGACAGTTATTATATCAAAAATGTCTTTGTGAACAAAGACCCAGAAAGATCTGTTATGATTTCAGAGGGCTGAAGGGACAGATATCTTAAATTTTCTATTGAAAACGTAAAATTTAATTATAATAGCAATCTGACAGGATTTAGAGTCTAATTTCAAACCAACTGATTTTATTCACTCGCAAATATTTAAGAAAAAACATAACAGGCGATTTTCTCCCATTGACCCTTAACATTATAAAAAACAATAAATTTTTTCATAATTTTTGATGTTAATAGCTGCGGCAGCCGCGCTTGATTCAGTAAAATTTCTACATTTTTCCATTGCCCTTTAAACCCAATTAAAATTAATTTTTTCATAATTTTGGATGTTAATAGCTGGGGCAGCCTCACTTGATTCAGTCAGATCTCTACATTTTTACCATTGTCCTTTAAACCCAATTAAAATAAATTTTTTCATAATTTTTGATGTTAATAGCTGCAGCAGCCGCACTTGATCGAGTCAAATTTCTACATTTTTACCATTGCCCTTTAAACCCAATTAAACTAAATTTTTTCATCATTTTTGATGTTAATAGCTGGGGCAGCCTCACTTGATTCAGTCAGATCTCTACATTTTTACCATTGCCCTTTAAACCCAATTAAAATTAATTTTTTCATTATTTTTTATGTAAATAGCTGGGGCAGCCGCTCTTGATTCAGTCAGATCTCCACATTTTTACCATTGCCCTTTAAAACCAATTAAAATTAATTTTTTCATAATTTTTGATGTCAATAGCTGGGGCCGCCGCACTTGATTCAGTCAGATCTCTACATTTTTACCATTGCCCTTTAAACCCAATTAAAATAAATTTTTTCACAATTTTTGATGTTAATAGCTGCGGCAGCCACACTTGATTCAGTAAAATTTCTACATTTTCCATTGCCCTTTAAACCCAATTAAAATAATTTTTTTCATAATTTTGGATGTTAATAGCTGGGGCAGCCTCACTTGATTCAGTCAGATCTCTACATTTTTACCATTGTCCTTTAAACCCAATTAAAATAATTTTTTTCATAATTTTTGATGTTAATAGCTGCAGCAGCCGCACTTGATCGAGTCAAATTTCTACATTTTTACCATTGCCCTTTAAACACAATTAAAATTAATTTTTTAATAATTTTTGATATTAATAGCTGGGGCAGCCTCACTTGATTCAGTCAGATATCTACATTTTTAGCTTTGCCCTTTAAACCCAATTAAACTAAATTTTTTCAGAATTTTTTATTTTAATAGCTGGGGCAGCCGCACTTGATTCAGTCATATCTCTACATTTTTACCATTGCCCTTTAAACCCAATTAAAATAATTTTTTTCATAATTTTTGTTGTTAATAGCTGGGGCAGCCTCACTTGATTCAGTCAGATCTCTACATTTTCCCCATTACTCTTTAAACCAAATTTAAATTAATTTTTTCATTAATTTTGATGTTAATACCTCCGACAGCCGCAGTGAAATCATTATATTTTCACCATTGCCCTTTAAACCAAATTTAAATTAATTTTTTCATCAATTTTGATGTTAATATCTCCGACAGCCGCAGTGAAATCTTTATAATTTTCCATTTCCCTTTAAACTAAATTCCAATTAATTGTTTCATTATTTTTGATGTTAATACCTTCCTTATTGCCGTTCGGAATGGCAAGTCGCTCGGAATTTCACTAATTTTTAAAAAGGAGAGACTTACTTTTAAGGCGGAGAAAATGAAACTTAATGTTATTCTATGGGATTTAGATTTTTTGTAAGAGACTTACCTTTCAGATTTATTTTCTAATGATTCCAGATATTTTTCGGGCTTTATTTTAAGACTAATTTTATAATTTTACACGGATTAGTTTGGCCACAATCTATCTATAAAAACGGCAAAAATATGAAGGAGGAGAAATTAAGTCATTAGAGTTCAATACCCATAGCCTCCAAATCAAGCGTTCTCCTTCTGCGCGTGATTTTGCCATATAAAACCTAAGCCTAATTTGTCAAATTAGGCTTAGGTTTTTGGCGAATCTATTTCTCCGCCTTGTTGTTCCCTCCGTTTTCATGAATAGATTGTGGGCCAACTAATCGGTGTAAAATTATGAAATTTGTCTTAAAATAAAGCTTGAAACTTAATTCATACCACACGGAAAATCCAAGTCTGAATAATATTCGGAAGTATTAGAAAATAAATCTGAAAGTTAAGCCTCTTTCAAAAAACCAAATCCCCTAGAATAACATTACGAATTTGGCCATGCGCGAAACCAGCTAAGTACCAAAAAAAGGGTCAACTTCAGAATTAATTTTAAAATACTTAGACTTGATATTTTTAAATGAAACTTGGAAAAGGCACACATTCGAACCTTGCTCTACCACTTAAAATTGATTTTAACTGTAACAAATAATTGCTCGTTTAGTTCTGCGATGCACAGGACATGTCCTCGAAAAAGTCGATTTTAATGATATTTCAATGGGGAAATGGAGCGTTCTGATTGGCTAAAGGTCCAATTTTTTAAGGAAACCAAAATTGCATTACAGATGATGATCAGCCCATAACGTAAGAACCCTACCGGGTTCTCCGAATATCAGAATAATTGTAAAACTGAATATCGAAATAGACCTGGCCCTTGGTCGCTGGTTGTTTGATCGTATACGTCGAGTTTTCGCTTTTCTCGTCGAATCTAGAAATGATGCCGCCTTGTTTATCTATTGTTGACTCCTCGATCATTGATTGGATATGGCTTCCAGTTCAGCTTTCCAGTCTTCAACTTCAGATAGATCCGGTAGAGTGTTGATTAAGTCCATTTTTCGTTTATTCGAGCTGCCGGCCATGGCGAGAGTTGTGATATTTTCGACTATATATCGGCTTATATATCACCTGATATAGGTATTTTTGACGAAAAAAATTTGAGGTCTACTGGCCTGTTCGGATTTTTAAGTTGGCTAGTTGGAAAAGTTTGATATGTAGGTCACATCTTAAAACACAACCTACGCGGATTTTTCTGTCTTTTTTTAGATGAGGTCAATTTTTTTTCAAATAAGCGAGGATCTATTTTATTTTAGCAACGTTCAGACTTTAATGTTAGTTAGCTGGAATAGTTAATTTCCTGGTTCAAAAACAATAACTTCTAAAACTCGACATGAAAGCTGCGACTCAAACTTGTAATTTTTATTTTTTAAATAATAGAATATTTAGTTTCAATTTATACATTATTTTTTTTTTCAAAATTAGTGATATATATACTTTAAAATACAATTAAACAGTTTTTAAGTACAATACAACGTATACAGTTTCATAAATGTTTTAAAATATAAAACATAAATTGTTTTTTCCTTACCCCTAGCTTCATTCTCTAGCATAAATTCAGTAGATAACTAATTATGATAATAATAGTATAGCTTACCCGATCTCGAGCGCGTCTTCGTCAGAATCAGACCCTAGCCAAGACTCATTTTCAAACTCCAGCTCTTCATCAGTTTCCCCCTGATCCCCATGATTTTCTTCAACACCATGATCCATCTCTTTAAATTATATTATTTAAATTTTAATCCAAACATCGGATTGGTGTAAAAATTTATAATTTAAACTTCTTACCTGGTATATAAAGTCAACAGTTGAAATAAATCTCCAAATCGTAAAATAATCCGCGGCGAGCGTGAAAAAAACCGTACTTGTTCGATCAGGCTTTTATCCAAATATAAATATTCCCAACAGCCTTATATACTTTAAAATCACCGCTTAGAAAAAAAACCCTTAGGGTATAGACTGTTTTCTTTTCCAGGGTAGTAGTAAACAGCACGTTGTTATTTCGGGGTCAGTGTATTTTTTGTTTTGTAGGCGTTGTCTGACATACTTTTTTCAGCTTTTACAAGGCAACAGTTTAGACGCTTGATCCGGGACGGGGAGACGGAGATTCGACCGCGTCAAGTGGTTCCGTGTTTCTGGTGCTCGGACGTGTGCGAAGTTTCATTACCAATAAGCGGTGGCTCTATTCACTACTGCATTAACAAGGACTGTCTGAGCTACAAACACGCTATATACATTCAGAGAGGTTGCGTTCTTAACCTTACAATACCTTCGAGCTACATTAACCTACTCCCCGCCTCGCGCTTTTCTATCAATTGCGATACGTATTCTTCGCACGAAAACCGCTATAGAAGTTCGTGCATTTCCTTCGAGGAAGAGGAAAATCAAGAATACTGTTGTCGTTATCTAAAAGATTAAAAGATGGATCTGTTTGAAGCGGACTATGGACAAATGGATTTTCTTCAGAATTACTACCATTTGTATATGCCGGTCTACTTTTCGTACCATAACGGATGTAAAACCTGCCTCGTGGAAAATTTAACTTCTAAAGTGCCGAGGTTAGGAACCTTAGCTCTAGTGAAGTTATAAATAACAATAATGCGGAAACTGAATCGGAATATTTAAAACATATAATACGCGTTTTTTTACGCAACAAATGATAAAAAATCAAACGTATAACTATTGGATTACGTATTCAAGTTAGCCCTAGTTTCACGATGTTCGAATTTATCGATAGTCGAGATTGCGGTCGGTATATATTACAAACCGAATGTTCTTTAGGGATCATTCATAAATATTCAGAATCGGAAATTCATAAATGCCAAAATTTCCACGAAGCCTCTTATATACTCGGGTATATATGTCATTCTAAAACCGCTGTAGAAGGAGTTATCAACACGGCATTGATAAAGATTCTCTACGAATTACGGTCGACGTTAATAATTAAAAACAAGACTTTAAACAAATCCAGTGGATGCAACGGTTATTTAATGAACATCTCCAAATTAATGGAGATATTACAAATAACCATCTGGCTAGGTGATACCCATTGTTGTAACTACGCGTCTCAACAAGACGGACAGTTTTTACGCCCCCAAGTGGACGCCTTAAAAAAAGCATGGTTTTGTAATCCGAGTGGAAAAGTGTTTTCAAATGATTCTGTATATCAAAAAGAATATGACGAAATTTATAACCGTATATGAAATAAAAACAAATATTTTTTTCACAATAAATTTTTTATTGTATCAAATTTATTTAACATACTATTTCAGACTATCGTTTAACCCTTCGAATGATGTAACCATAACACCGACGGCATCGATTGTTCAAAGACGAACTGTCGTAGATCTTCCAAATATACGGCATAATTAGTAGCAATCCGAGAATATGATAGGTAGACTCGAATATGTATCGCGCATCTCGATTGTAAATTGATCTAATTATACCAATTGGTAAGGCAATAGGCGTGATTAATACTCGAGAAAAATATTTCTAACGTCTTAGGCAATAAGAATCGTGATAAACGAAACGTTTCCATCGACAACATTGACAAGTCTCCAACGAGACGCGACCAGTTTCTTCGTCCATTTTTAACCTTATGATTCGCTTTCAAATACTACAATGAAACACACTATCTACCCCTGGCGTGTAAAAGAGGCCTCATACATTGATGAATTATCGAAAGGTTTACAATAAGCGGGGGTTTCATATATATGTCTATGACTTTTTTGACCTTTTTGACCTTTCACCTTTAACCTTTTGACATAACCCTTTGGTGTCTTAATGGCTCTGTAAAAACCGGTTTTTTTCTCCTGAAGGTGGCTTATTTACTACTAACATGTCAGGATGGTGGATTGACAATGGAGCCAGAAAGCATGTGACAAATTGTCCAGATCTATTCCTTGACTTCAAGGAGTTTCAAAGACCTTGCATCATCAAAGCGGCTGGGAAAGAAGGTCTCAAGGCCGTTGGAAAAGGAACCATTCTAAATAGTGTCATTTACGGACGAAGATACCTTGAAGATGACGTTGAATGATGTCTGCTTTGTCCCAAATATCACAAAGAATTTATTTTCTGTTTTGGCAGCACAAGACCGGAACAGAAGCAGTAAATTCAATTCTACAGCGCATAAGTGCTGGCTAGAAGTAAATGAAAGAACAGTACTAAGTGGAAGTCGTGAAGTATCCGGGACTCTGTACAAAGCGGCAATCGAACCAGTCATTCCAGAGAAAGAGGAGAGAGTAACTGTTGCTGAGGCAGACAGTTCGACGTTGCAGCTGTACCATGAGAGATGGGGACATCAGGATAAACGGCACGTAAGAGAGCTGTTGCAAAAAGAGCTTGGCACTACAGTCAAACTGAAAAAAGAAATTTGTGAACCCTGCATCTTCGGGAAAGCACATCGTCTGCCATTTGGTACCAGAGAAAAGGCGACGAAACCTGGGGAGCTAGTTTCCACTGATTTAGTAGGACCTTTTCATGAGTCATTTAATAAAAAGCGCTTTTTAGTCGTATTCAAAGACAGTTTTACCAAATTTCGCTATGCATTCATACTCAAAGCAAAATCTGACGTCATTGTTGTATTAAAATAATTTCTCGCTCATTCGAAAACATTGGGTCACAAAATAAATGAGTTGTTGAGTGACAATGGCGGAGAATTTGATTGTGGTGACGTAAAAGAAATTCTAGCAAAAGAAGGAATTACACAAAGACTGACAGCGCCATACAAACCGGAACAGAATGGTGCCAGTGAGCGTGAAAGCCGAACAATTGTTGAGATGGCAAGAACTTTTAAATATTCAAATCCTGATGTTACCTTTCCACAAGCTATATGGGCAGAGTTGGTGTCAGCAGCAGCATATACTCTAAACAGAACAGGAAAATCTTCACAAGAAGGAGTAAGTCCTTACGAGCTGTGGATAGGAAAGAAGCCAAGAATAAAGGACTTACATATCACTGGTTCTACATGCTATGTTCATATTCCTGCAGAAAAGAGGAAAAAGATGGATAAGAAAGCAACAAAAGGTTTCCTTGTAGGATACGATGGAGAAGAATGTTACAGAATTTTCATCCAGGAAAAACAAAGTAATTCAATCAAGAGACGTTCAATTTCAAGAACAATCAGGAGAATGTAAAGAAAAAAGTTGAAGTACCAATAAGAGATGTGAGAGAAGAAAGTCAAGACCAGGTTGAAGAGCAGGAGGAAGAGAAACACTCGACATCAGAAGAATCTGAAACCGAGGGAAAATCAGATAGTAAAGAAGAGAAAAACTCTAACCAGGTCGAAGGACGAGTTTTAAGAGATAGATCAAAAATCCAGAAGCCAAAACGTCTGGAAGACTTTGCTTTGGCAGTCGAGATTTTCTCTGACGATCCAGACACATTCGAAGATGCTCTGGCTAATGAGGACAAAACGCAGTGGCAAAAAGCAATGGATCAGGAAATGGCGTCACTGAAAGAAAATCAGACCTGGGTATTGACAAACCTTCCTTCACGTATGAAGGCAATCTCTTGTAGGTGGCTTTTTCGATTAAAGAAGAATCCTGACGGCACAGTTGACAGGTTCAAAGCAAGATTGGTTGCCAAAGGATTTGGTCAACGTTACGGCATCGACTATAGCGAAACTTTCAGTCCGGTAGCAAGATTAGGGACGATTCGTTCAATTCTCAGCATTGAAAGCAGCGAGCAAACGCATCTGAGACAGTTTGATGTATCGACAGCCTTTCTCTATGGAGAACTTGAAGAAACTGTGTTTATAAACAACCTCAAGTTTGAAGACTCAGTATACACGCCCTTGTAAAAAAGTAATTAACTTTTTAGGGTAAAATATACTTTTTGTATAAGCCCGAGTTTTGAAACGGTCTTTAAATATTTTAATTATAGTTAGATTAGTCTTATGGTAACAACCTTTCCATCCCTCTCTTAGTTTAACTTCCTAGTCTTATCTAACGTTATCCTTTCCTTTCAGCTCTTATTTTAATTTGATAATCCTCACTAACATTAACCTTTCCTTCCTCACTTACTTTGACCTTTCCATCAGCCTGTCCTATCTTTGCTTTAACTTGTTAATCCTTTTTAACCTTTCATCCCTTTCCGAATCCCATATCTAGTCTTATATCTCTTTTACAAATGTCAGGGGATAAATTTACTTCCTTTTCTTGGACGTATAACTGTGGGGATATATAATATGTTAAAGACAATCAAAAATTTAAAGATTGAACATAACCGCGAACAGTATAGTGAGAGATTCCAACATTTCATAGAAAAAATTGTGTCTATTGAGATGTTAAAAAACTTGTCTAGACGAGATTATAGTTGAACTATCTGTTTCAGTTAGTCTAACTTTTCATGTGGTTTATCGGATTTATTCGCGGGATTCCGGTCAACGCGTTATATCAAGAAACTGTGAAAAAGGAAGAATTCACAAATATAATCCCAGCGAAGAATGTCATCATGTTCAAGAAGCTGCCATTGTTTTGGGATATGTTTGTCACGATGTCAAGGCCGCTGAAGCTGTTTTGCATACAGCGTTAATTAAAATATTATATCAATTTCATTCTACAATAACAATCAAGAATGTGCAAACGTTAAATGCCAGCCCTGGTTCAGGCTTTCATAAAAACGCCATCAAATTAATAGAACTAAAACGGACTTACGCCCTTTTGAAAATATACGGATGTCAATATAAGGAGAAAGACAGGTTTTTTTCGTGTATGATCAAACCTTTTAATTACGACCCCAGGGAGAAATTTTTTTTCTAATGACTTAATTGAAGAGAAAAGTCTAGATAAAATTTACTTTGATAAATGCCAAGCAGAAGAGGCTGTCAATGATGAAATGTGGTGTGTTTTAAATTATGAATAAAATACAAATATGTTAAACAAAACAATTTATTGCTTTTCATTTAATTTTCCATATTTCTTGAGGCACGAAAAATAATAAAACCGACTTTCTCTATAAAAATACTCTGAGATTTTTACAGGAACTAAAAACAATGTTTTTAAAGCTTCGTATCCGTAAAACAAAATCCAAAATAAAGGTGAACATGTTACCAAGAGACGATGTGGATCGTTTGTTAATAAAGAAACACAAAAAGCAATTGGTAGTGTTATGGGTAACAAAAATATAAAACTAGAGCGACGAACCAATTTGGTGGAATTTGAAGAAGCAGTACAATGAAAATCCCAGTTAATAATATCCAATAGTCGATCCAGATATCGAGAGTAAAAGTTAAAAACGAGTCAAGATCCAACATCTTCAAAGTTTGGGTTTCCGACTTTAAATGACGTTTAACTGAAGGGTGTTTTGTTTGATATCTTTAAAGTCACGTGATGTTTTAAAAATGACGTCGGAATGACGTTGATATGAGCCTGGAGTTATACCGATATGGTGATAAAAACTTTTGTCAATTTTGGAAAAATAAAGGAGCAGGGACGGAAAAATAAAAAGTACTGTCAGTCCTCCTTGAAATGGGTTTTTCGACCGGGGGTTAAGAAGGGTCAGGCTGGACTAGCCGGGCGGGGCTAATTAGGCCAATTTGTTGACGGATGAGATCATTTGTTGACGGATGACCTGTTTATTGACGGGGGCGGGGTTAATTAGGCCAATTTGTGTACTGTGGGGGTGGGGTCTATTAGGCAAATTTGTTGATGGATGACGTCATTTGTTGACGGATGTGCTGTTTGTTTATTTTGGGGGCGGGGCTAATTATGCAAATTAGTTTATTTTAGGGGCGTGGTTTATGCAAATTTGTTTACTTGATGACGTCATTTGTTTATTTTAGTCTTGTTGTACAGGATTAAACTACTAACATTACTCTCAGTCTCCGGTCATTTAAGGTTTTGTACGGATTCACCCAAGGGTAACGATGTTCCTATATATAACATCGTTTCTGACTTTTCATCGCCAAACTCTTCCTGGATTGCATTTGCATCTGATTCGCTTAGTACTTGCGTTGCTAGTTTAACTTTCATCTTTTGTTGGGCTTGAGGATAAACATGGTCATCTGTTCACTTGTAGGCCTTTCTCAAGGTTGACCGACCACGTTCCCTTTAAAACAACTCTGTAATGGTACTCCACGCTATATACTGCCCATTCGTGAACATAAGTCGGAATTTACACCCATCTCTACTGTTTAAAAGGCAAAAATTACCGTTAAATAGAACCCGTTTCTGCGGAAGATGTTAGCATTTTTCAAGGTTGGGACATAGTCAGACTTTATGGAAACGTCTATTGCCGTTGTTTCGGGCACTCAGCTAACGAGTGTGGGTTTTGGTCTGTGTCAGGAGGTTACGTACGTTTCTAACTATTTTTTAATTTGTAACTAATAGTCCCTGAGCTCACGTCATTACATAACACTTTATCTAAAAGACTAAAAAAGTATTTAAAATTAGGATATTTTCTATTCATAATAAATACAAATAATTTTCCATCCCAGACCCCGACTCGTTTTTCGCGGGGTTAGACCCACCCCGACCCCAAATTTATTTTGTCCCCGTACGAACACTATTTAAAATAGAGTTTGAGAATGTTAAATTTTAAATTACACGTATATTTGAGCACTTGGCATAGGATATCCCTAAACATTTTATTGTATAATGCTCTTACACAGACATAATAGATTATATTAGCCTGAATCTTAATTAAATCATCTTTTAAGAACAAGTACTTGGCTTATTCAAGTGGTCTACCGAAAAAAGCGTTACAAAAAAGTCAGTGTAAAACCTCCCCACCTGAAATATATGTTCTTGGCTACACTGGAGATGGATAAACTCACAAAAATCATTACCTTCGTTTATTTTTAAACCTACGCTTACAAGTTAGTTTACTAGCTTTCGAATTAAAATTTAATTTACTAAAAATTGTCGGGAAAGAAAATTCGGACAAGGTTACCTACGATTTTTCTATATCATATACAATTGGCATCTTTAACCAAAGAATAAAATGAGGACTGATTATTATTAAGTAGATTTTTAGGGGAATCAAACTCCAAAACACGTTCTTGGTCCAAAACTATAATCCTGAAAATGAAAATTAATCTTGTACATTCTAAAAAATCGTTTAAAAAAACATTGCCTATTACTTATCATAGTCCATAATGGTACTGATTCTATGGGCGATGGTTATAACAGTGGACGAGGCAAATTCCATTCTGATTGTGGCTTGGATCAGATCGTCCGTGTCCAAGTCCACCGACGCTGTCGCTTCGTCTAAGATCAGGATTCTTGTCTCCCGCAGCAAAGCCCGTGCTAAGCATACCAGTTGACGTTGTCCAACACTATATAATAAATTAAACAACAGTTTAAAAACTAGCCTAATGCGAACCAGTTTCGTACAAAGAAAGAGCTCTAACTGAATCCTAAAAACGGAAATAGTTGAAATGGGAACAACACTTTATATTGAAAAATTCACGCAAACAGACTAGGTATAAAGACTCCCATATATGTATTGTTATCTACCCTGTTATATATGTATTGTCATCTACTCCCATATATATGTATTGTCGGTTCATGAACTAAATAATCTTCCTCGTGTTAGAAAAAGATCGCTTGTTATCAAGGATAGAAGTTACATTACCCATAAGCCTCATTGAATGGCTTGCGTCCGCTTGCTAGTTTTTTTTTGTTTTTTTTTATTTGCGCAGAATTCGATCTAAATCCGCACATCTATCAGAAGCCGATGAAACCCTCCTTTGAAGTCTATTACTCCCGGGTCTTGTCTACCCCTCTCTGTATGGGTTAGTCTCAAACATCGCGATTAATACGCCTCCTAACAGTAGATATTTTTGGAGGGGGAGCTCGTTCAGCCTCCAGCGAATATCACTAGCAACCAAACGTCGTATGTGGAGAGAATTTCCAATTCTCCCTAGACAGTGGGTACGAAGTAGGACCCCTCCGATCTCGTAAAATTGGAAATTTTACCCACACAGAGAGGAGCGCTATATGGAACATTAGATTAGTAGACTTCAAAGTAGGGTTTCATCGGCTACTGATCTATGTATTGTTAACTACTCCCGTATATATGTACTCTCGTGAAGTGTTTGTGGCCAAATTCTGGGTTTGAGAAGTTTATTTTGTAGAGGGAAACTCGAACTTTACGAAGAAATTGAGCGCGTAAGCCTGGGATATTTCCTTAGCTCGTAAAACCTTATTATCCGGACCCTATAGAGAAACATTCCCTTAAAAACGGTCCAATTAATTATGCTAATTATCACGGTTGGCTAATTAGGGAAGTACCTTCTCCGGGCCTTTTCCTAGAGTGTTGAAGTTGCATTCCGCGAATAGCCCCATTCTTAATCTATAAAATGAGCCCTTCCATCTTTAAATAGACCCAACCAAAGTGAAGTTATACATTTTTAAATGAAAGTGTTCAGAATTAGAAGCGCTCAGAATTAGGCGACCCTACCATATTTATAGTAAAAGTATATTAACCATGCTACAAACCTAATTTAGTCTCTACGGGAAAAGCTACATATAAGCTAGGCGATCGGCTAACCTATCCCATATCCTTTCTAAACCCAAATAACCGCTTAAATTGGCAATTATTTAATTCAAAACTGGTGATCGATCGTTACGACCATTTGACGCCTTAAATCTCGTCTAACTAATTCTTCACCGTCGGCTTGAGCGGCTAGACGAAAAATTTCCAACTCTACAATGGCGGCAATCTTTAAAATGTTTAAAAAATAATTATGATTTTCGATCCGTATACAACTAAGGGGAGGTCTAGTGAATCAGCTTTAGCTGGACCCGAAATGCAATCTCGGGATTTACGCGTTCTTGCACGGGATACATACACGCGCGTGTCTCCGGTTAACGTACCGATTTATTTATGAAATATTACTATTTATTTATATTAAGGAATTTAACAATTAATTTATTATTTTGATCCAAGCTAGGTCGACTTTATCCGTTTTTTGGATAATATTTAACAACCGAAAAAGAAATAAATATCCGGGTTTTTTTTTTTGCCTCATCACGTAAAAAAGTCACTTTTACGAGGTGTATCTTAAAAGATACCTAATCTATTGAAATCGAATGATACTAAGACAGATATTAAAACAGCTACTATACTAAACCATTATCCACACCCTTAAAGTATATGATCTTACGCTCCCTTGAGCCTTATGAATGGGCCTTATCATCCGATATTAATTTATATATAGACTGCTCTACCTTAGGTTTTGACCTCCCTCGTGGATTGGATGGTCAAGTCCCTCGGGGAGGGATTGTAAGAAGGCGTCTAGGTGGGCGTGTTTTAGGGCCGAATGGAGTAGGTGATCTGAATGCTTTTGGAAAGGATCCAAGTTGAGTCTGAGTGTGCCCGACAAGAGGACTGGCTCTTGGGGAATAATGGTCAGTCTTGATCGGGCTTCTCTCAATCCTAATTGAGCAATATCCACTCCGTCCACCTCAATCTCTCCACTTACGCCAACTATCAGTCTGAACAAGGCGAGTGTTAGGGATGACTTACCAGCCCCTGTTCGACCAACTACGCCCACCTTTTGTCCCCCCTCGATTTTCAGGTTGATATCCTTTAGGACAAGATCCAGTCCTTCTCGATATTTTGCGCTATAATTGCGGAATATGATTTGCCCTCTTTGTGGCCAATCAGGAGGCAAGTTCATTTAGGGCTTCTCCCATTCCGCTTCAGATTCTAGTTCGCAATATTCTTGGACGCGTTCAGCCGATAATATATATGTCCCAAGCTCAGTAGTCCTTTGAATAATATTTTTGGCGTTTTGAATCAGCTAAATTGATTTAATTTTTGTAAATGGGTGAATGTCATAATTGTCAAATACGTATAGTTTGCTTAAATGTCTTACCACGGTAGAATTTGTCATAACAAAGCCAACGATTCCTGGACTAATTTTTCCTTTGCCAAAAACCGAGAACAAAGCCGAGCAAAATAATAAGGAATTTCCAAGTATATTGATTCTAACATTGAGCCATCTGTTTAAAGAAAATTTCTTTTATTTTATTTTTTCGGAGATTGGATCTCAAACCAAAAATTGTAAACTGATGTAAGATATTACCAGGAATTCATATTGGGGCTATTAAATGAACCAGGGCACGTGGGCGAGTCAAGGGGGTGTCAATTTAATTTGGCCGTCTGTGTCGTAATATTTTCAGCAATGCGGAAACCTTTGTCACCAGTTAGCCAACTGACCCGCAGTTTGGTAACTCTGTGGAAAGTCGGTACTGATACGGCCGGAGCCTTACCGTCTACCCCTTGTTCTCAGCCCTGATCGTGTTTTCTTTTTTTTGCTTAGTAGTATACGAATTGAACCAGAAAGCTTGACACGCAATGCGCGTTAATTAAGTGGTCTCAATTAAACAACCTTCACACTAGAGACTTTTAAACACTTTTTCACAACTTAAGAAAAATCAAGGAAAAACTAGAGATATTTGTTCAAAAAATCCAATTTTAATCTTGACTTTTTCATTTATACAGAGTGTTTTTGAAAAGTCTTAATTAAGGTGCTTGTTCTTTGGGTTACTATGAGTGAACTATGAGCCCAAATCCCACCGTTTAGGAGTTATGGCCCCCCAAAAGTAGCCTTCAAATGACACAAATTGGGAAACTCGGATTTTGGCTTTTACCAAATTCTTTTCAAAATTAATAACAATTTCAGAAGCCAACTGAACGAGACAATAAACTTAAACTTTATCAAAAAAAAAGTTAGTTATTGAACTTGTGATTAGAAATGTGCTATTGCTAAAAATGATGTTATTAGCTAATTCAACTATCAACGGATTTAAAGCGCTTCCATCAATGAAAAATTGTTTTTTCGATAAATTATTTTCTCAATCAGTACATAGCTCCGGAATTTACCGGAATTGTTCAAAATGACCACCATCGACGTTTACGCGTACGCTTCAGTCCCATTCGACCGAAATCCCATGCAACCGACGGCGTTTTTGAGGTGTCCCATTCGACCGAACGCCACTCAAAAGTGCGGTTTTTGAGGTGTCCCATTCGATCGAACGCCGTCCAAAAGAGCGACCTTGTAATTAAACGTAAATTATCGGATATTTTCACTGAAGTTGCTTTTTATATAAAATTTTGTTGTTTTCAATTTAGTTGCGTGTGTTACCATAGTCGTTTGTAATGGAGCGTATAGCTAATAAAGGTGGGTATTTATACATCAATAATAATTATTTATTCCGTCTTAATAAAAAGAAAGATACAAATTGCTATTTTCTTGTCGAAACGCGATGTGTAAAGTCAAAATAGTAACGCATGTTGGTGTAATTAGTAAAACGGCTCTATAAATTCATCCATCACATGAAGAGGATACTTCTTTCATATTAAAACTGCGAGGGAAGAACAAAATGATCGAGGAAGTAGATTGTGCAATTAAAAACAGAAAACGTATCCAAGATATATTCAAAGACGTAAGCCAAGAATCAAAACGCCTTGTGATTGCTAGTGGGTCCAATGAACTTGAAGTACACGCTACTCTTCCTGAATTCAAGTCAGTTCGATCTACACTTTCCCGAGCAATCCTCCGCATCGTCGAGACATTATTTTGCAAGACCAATGGAAGAAATATGGAGGAAACGGAGATACATTTTTACTTTCCGATGATGGAACTGTCGAGAAAATTCTTCTTTTCGCTTCCGAAGAACTTTTAAAGTTACTCTGTGAAGCCACGTTCCTGTTCATGGACGGAACGCACTACTGTTGTCCACGTCAGTTTCAACAACTATATATCATCCACGGGATGTACCATGGTACTATGCTCCCAATGGTATATGCTCTACTACCCGCGCACTCAAAGAATGTTTACATTCGACTATTCGACCTAATAATAAAAGAAGCAGCTAAACGAGGACTAACCTTCAACCCTGCGAAATTCCAAATTGACTTTGAAACCGCGATGATTTCTTGCCTAACACTTTGGCGTTCAGTCATAACCAAAGGACTAACCAGTTCTTTCAAGACAAACGAATCTGTCAGAAAAATGGTAAAGCGCTTAATGGCTTTCGCCTTGGTTCCAATCGAAGAACACAGCGATTTGTGGCTGCAAATTGAGAAAGACTTTCCAGTCAATCACGAAAATGTCGTAAACTTTTTAGACTATTTTGTAGAAACCTGGATGGTAAACAGCCAACATCCTCCCTCCATGTGGAATCACTTTCCAAATTACTCGCCGAGGACTAACAACCACTTGGAAGGCTTCCACCATAAAATAAACAACAAATTCAACACAAAATCAGCTTTTTTTTTCATTTATGGAAATAATTCAGGATCTTCAAGTCGAATACCGCTGTGTAAAACTGGATCTGGATGTTGGTAAACCACCAAAAAAATTGGCAAAGAAGTACGTTGAAATAAACTTAAGGTATGAAAACGCAAACAAAAATTACTTCGAAGACAGCAGCAATCCTTTCAAATCTCGAAGTGAAGTAGCACTCTCCCTACTTGATGCAGTAGTTATAAATTTTGAAATTCCTACCTAGTTTCTATCTTGTATGTATTTATTTTAAAAATAAAATGGAATTTGCATTATTTGTACTTTTGACTTCACCTACTCAAGCAAAGAAAAAATAACCTAAAAATGAAATAGTAAATCCGTCTAACCTAACCTAACTCAAAAACAGCCTACCCCTACCCAAAGCCTCCTTTTCACCCCTGGTTCCGCTAGTTGATGAAATACAAAACGCATTTTCCCCTAAAACTACAACTGTCCCTTAAAAAAGTACTATTACTAGTAAAATATAGTACTTCAACCGTGAAAACACGAAATGTCCATTACTGTAATAACGTCTCCAGACAATACCCCATTTCTAACTCTGGTCGTACTGAAATTGTTGTTATTACCACCATCTATCCTGAATTATAAACAATTCTTTACAAATTATTAAATCATATTTCATGAACTTACATTTCCCCAACGGGGAATCGATCCAGGGATTTTCGATTGATAGTCCGATGCTTTTCCTCGACGCCATGGTGGTTCGAAATCCTAACTCAAATCTTATACATTTGTTTTTAATTACGTTTTTTATTAACTATATAATTAGGCTCACTATAAATATAACGATGATAAAACTGTTTTATATTTAGGAAAAAGTCCCAATGAACAGAATGACTCGCACTATAAATATAATAACAATATATTTTCCTTCAAAATCCCAATTAGGCTATCTTTTAAAATTGTTTCGGTTCAATGGGATTCGGTCGAATGGGATTTCTGTCGAATGGGAATATACCACGCGGCCCAGCGCACGTCGTTTAAAGGATTTGCGAACACGGTGAAAGTGTGCGGATAGCATCACAACGGTCAATTACGCGTTGTCGAAGCTCTTCGAGATCGTGAAATTAAGTGCGGTAAATAAATTCTTTTAGATGTCCATATCTTTATTAAATATTTTTAACTACTTATTGATATTGGATGAGTCTCGAATTAGTATTTAAATAAACGTGCTGTACAAATAAATCGCATTTAGAATATATTAAAGTATGGTGTACTTCACAAATACAGAGTATGTATGGACGTCATGTATGGACGAGCTCAGGGAAATACATTGGAAGCTCGGCGCCTATATCAAGAGCACTTTCCTCAACGACAACTACGAAATCAACAAACGTTCACGGCTGTTGACAGACGCTTAAGAGAAACTGCTTAATAACAACACGCTGGATCTCAAACACGAGGCGTTCCCGAGCATATTGAAGAACAAGTATTAACCATTTTTGAGGACGATCCTTCAACAAGCACCAGAAGGGTTGGAAGAGAATTGAACGTCCAAAATGCTATAGCCTGAAAAATCCTTAAAGGACACCAGTTCCACCCATATCATTTGCAAATGTTCAATCATTAAACGAAGCGGACTGTCCGAGACGGCTTGAGTTTTGTTTTTAGTAAAAAAAGCCAAAGTGTTTCAAGGTAAAAAAAAGCCACGGAAAAAAAGCCAAAAAACCGGAAAAAAGCCAAAAACCGGAAAAAAGCCAACATAAAAAACGGTAAAAGAGAGCATTTATAATGATGACATTACAGACATTACATTCAATGGATAATTGATTAAATTAGTACGGAGACCAAAATTTGGTGACGAAATCGGAATTCAGGGATGCTTTTAACATCTTACTCAATCTACTTGGAGGAAGATATCCACTCTTGGGTTAAAGAATCTGTTTGATGATTTTATCGCTGCACGAAAAGACATTCCCAAATTCCTTCCAGGAGTTAGCCACAACATCCGGTTCGGACACCTAATATTTTAACTAATTATGTACGCAGATAATAATTCAATAAAATAAACATTTAGCTTTTAATTCCTCTTTTTTTGCTTTTTTTACCGTGGCCGTTTTTACCTGGATTCGTGGTTTTTGGCTTGGGTGAATGATTTGGATTTTCCAAGAATTCCGCTAGTTTCTGACGAGGCAAATTTTTCACGTGACGGAATACTCAATTTACACAACCATCTTGAGTGGAGGCAACTAAACCCCCACGCTACGATGCCACGTTTCCTGGGAGGTGGATAGGCCGAGGCGGAACTGTCGCGTGGCCTGCCAGATCGCCCGATTTACATCCGTGCGATTTTTTTCTTTGTGAACATCTCAAAAACTTGATTTACCGCACTGAAGTTCGTGATATCCAGGACCTTCGACAACGCGTAATTGACTATTCTGATACTATCCGCAACACTCAGGGTATCTTCTACCGTGTTCGCGAATCCTTTAAACGACGGGCGCAAGTGTGCGTTAACGTCGATGGTGGTCACTTTGAACAATTCTTGTAAATTTCGGAGCTCTTTGTAATATTTAAGAAAGTAATTGATCGAATAAAACAATTTATCATTTAAGAAAATACGTCCGTTTATAGTTCAGGTAGCTAATAACATCGTTTTTAGCGATAGCACACCTATAAACGCAATAAGTTCAATAACTAACTTTTTTTGATAAAATTTAAGTCTTTTTTTTGTTCATAACAATTTGGGAAAGCCATAAGCCGAGTTTCACAATTTAAGTTATTTGAAGGCTACTTTTGGGGGCCATAGCTCTGAAACGGGGGGTTTTGGGCACATGGTTCAATAGGCTTTTTCACTCGTAGTAACTCACAGAAAAAGTACCCTAATTTTTTAGAAACTTTTCAAAAACACCTTGTATATTATTCAAAAGGCTTTGAAAATGGTTTCAAGGGGAATAGTGTGAACTTTTTTTAAAAAAATATGATTTTTAGATTTTTGTGAAATCAAGGGGAAAACCTTAATTTCTTTCAAATTTAAAAAAAAAGTACTAATGGATCCCATTAGGGTTTTGATTTTTGAAAGTATACGAAATATTTGGACTACATGCTTTAATATGCACGAAACTTACTTTATAAATCGTGTTTATAGGGAAATTAGGAGGTATAAATGGAACAGCTTTTGAATTTAATTTCGAGCATGTTTTTTGTGAATATATAAATTCGGGCCAATCACATTATTTCAGCCTTCAACAGCGCTTGTAATGTGCTAACATTAAGAGAATAGACCGGCGTTTGATGTTCAAGGTATCAAACGCCGGCCTATTTTTTGTAATGTTAGCGCTGTTGAAGGCTGACATAATACAATTGGTCCGATTATATATATATTTTTTTATAGAAACCAGACTTTAAAAATAAATCTAAACACGAAAAACGTGTCTAATAATTGTTTGAAAATTCTCGAATAGGTTTTTGGCTACACGTTCCCTTTTCAGTCTTTTTTTCCTCTAAATATAGTTTAAAATAGAATATTTCGTACCAATATACCCCTTTATAGGATGATTTTACAAAAAAGGTAGTAATTTTGAATTACAACCTGTCACGGTTAAACCGTCAACCGTTTCATGTTTCCTGATTGGCTGTTGGGAACCAAGACGATCCTTTGTTGATAGACTATACGAGAGTCGTTTACCATTTTCCACGCGGCACTGAAAGTGCTTACACGTTTGCTCCTATGCTAACGTGGCAGAACAATATCGCTAGGTACAGGCACACACAGATGCCATCGCGACAATACCTTCCCGCGAAAAAGTTCACTTGGGGAGGTAAAAATAAGGATATACTTTATAATCCATTATTTGGTAAGTTTCTTTAAACGGCCAGTACAGGGAACTACCGTACAAGTTAAACGTAAATTCGTCGAATGTTCATAAATCGGTTGACTGAACTACATAGTTTGCTCAAAAATATTTAGGAGCTCACCTTTGAGCTATAATTCGCAGGTAATTTGTGGAGTTTCTATCGTCCAGAAGTTTACGAAACTGCGCCTGGAAATTCTCCGCCAAGCCACAAACTCTAATTACGGTTGTGCCAGCCAAGGCTGCCGATATATGGACGTACAGAAAGGAGTCCCGCGTTAGCTTACTTCTTCTCAACTGCCCATTAGTAAACAGTAAAATGTGCTTTCCGGATAAAAATAGAATTATTTCAATATTAATTAGTTTATAGCAAAGATTTTGAAATAACTCTTAATTATGAGGTAATTATCAGATAGACAAAACTAAGCTCTTCCTAAAAAATAATTCATAAATTACGAAAATGGTTAATTCAAGACAATTGAAGAATTAAAGCCAGGTTGTCTGCATTTTTTCAAAGACATTTGGATACTATTTTATACTGAAGGCGTATTCAAAATTTTACCTTTCTGGATTCACCCTGTTTTAAGAAACTTCAGAATTTAAATGACGAAATAATTGAAAATTAATTTTTTCCCCTTTCTTCCAACAGAGGTGACGGGATTTGCATACGTAGAATAGAACTTTCTTGTATTAGAGCAATTGTACAAAAAATAGATGATTCGAACCCCTTAAAACACGTTCTTGAGTACAGGTCAAACTCGTGAATGGTCAGAAATTAAAAATTAACGGTGAAATATGGTAGGGTCGCCTAATTCTGAACGCTTCTAATTCTGAACACTTTCATTTAAAAATGTATAATTTAACTTTTTTTGGGTCTATTTAAAAATGGAAGAGCTCATTTTGTAGATTAATAATTTGGCCTTCGCTGAACACAGGTTCAACACTCTAGGAAAAATCCGGAGAAGATACGACCCTAATTATCCTAATTAACCTAATTAATTAGACCGTTTATAAGGGAATGTTTCCCTTTATGGTCCGGGAAAGAAGGTTTTACGAGCTTATTATTAGGCCTAATCAACGTTTGAAATGAAGCGTGTTACTTTGAGTCTCGCGGTATAATTAATCGCGTTTTAATTCACACGAAAAATAGATGTAGAAAGAAAGACAGGTAAATTTGCGGTTTCATCGCTTTCCGTTTGCAAAAAAAACGTTTTGAAAAAGGCGCTGCGGACTGCGGTAGTTTATTCGCGCCAGTGAAACCGGGTGCCTTCAAGCGATACTAGACTCTTAAAAATTATTTTTAATTTTGACTGCTTCGATACTCACCAAATGTTTTTTTTCGTTACTTTAATAATTAATCTCGAATTACTACTTGGACTTTGTTGCCAGATTTCATGGCATGTTTTAGAGCGTATATATCGATTAAAAATAACTCGTACCCCATTGAGTTTCGTTCAAAATACTAAAAATATTTTCTGGCGCTTACGCTCGTCTTTCAGTGTAAAACGTCCAAATAGGAACTTTTAAAATAAAGTAACTATTCTTGTCCAGATAATAATTAGCCCAAAGCTTAGTTTAGTACGTGATAATTTCTTACTTGAATTATGGCAAATACTATTATGACGGTTATAATTGGTAAGATGAAAATCGGAATTGCAACTATTGTCGCGATGAGGAAAGCCAAAGTTGACACCACCAAAATGAGGCAATTTTTGACATTAATGCACATGATTGTGTCCAACATATTCAAATCTTGCGAGAAACGATTTATTATACGGCCAATGGGAGTTGTGTCAAAAAATGATATAGGCGACCGCATTATCGACCTCAGCATCTTAAAATGTAGCGCTTTGGAAGCGTTGAGGCAGCCAACGAAGATCGCCACGAAAGTCAATGACAAAAGCAAAATCTGTCCCAACGATATAAGGGAGTATATCCAAAGTCGAAAGTTTCTTTCGGCCATGGCTCCGTCATCGTCTGGTTTAAAGTCTTGACTCCATAGGATATGCCAGTACGACGAGTAAACAGTCAATGCTTGGAAACACACGCACGAAATAAGACAAAAGACACTCCACAACTTGCCAACTTCGCGAAAGTACCGTCCGTAAACTGCCCAGGACGCCTGATCGGATAATAAAAATATACTTATGAAAGTTGCGAGTTTTCGCGTTTTACTTTTTCCTCAGTCCACTCCACAGAGTAATTTTCGTAAAACATTCCAACAGTTTTCGGAAGCGCGACTGGCCGCGATTCTGGGGTACGTTTAGTGACTACTCAACGGATGGCATCAGGTTTCTACTTTACGCCTTTCTTTCCAGTCTGGTTTATTTTCTTAACTATTGTAAAATTCGTTAAGGTAGATTTTTAAATTCGTAATGTAGCCCTAATTTGAGCATGTTTACTCGAATTAATATCATGGACTTGATATTAATAATAAGTAAATGAACTTGCTAATGGTGATATTGTTTGTTATTGAAAAATTCATTGTAATTGTAAATATAATTTCGCGACGGGACTCAAAAATGTGAAAAAAATAACTTTTTTGCTTTTCCTCCAAAACTCTAATAAAATTACGGCTTCTAAATGCTCAACGGTTTCACCGTTGAGTAGTTACTGAACATGTCTAAAGTCAGGATTATTTTATATAAAAATTATAATCGTAATTTACAATGTTCCCAAAATTCCTTCTGAAATAATGTTTTCCCAAATCGACAAAATAAAAAAGGTTCAACACTGAGGTTCTTTACGGAAGGCCATAGATTGCTACTTCAAGTAACTGTAATATAGCTTTGGAAATTTCAATAGCTCGCGTTGTGGCCTGGAAATCTCTTAACGAATCTAACGCCAAAGGATACTTACTGATCCACTCTTCAAATTTTCTTTGGTTATGAGCTTGGCGTTTTTACTATCAACGTTTCTTTCTTCCGATTGTATTAGACAGTTTTTAGCCAAATTATTTTTGCTCCTGTTAAATAAATAAATAAATTATGGTTATAAAATACTGAAACTACCGTAAAGTTATAGAACGGCTTTGAATATCGAATTTTATATTAAAATTACAATTATTAAAACAACGGCGTCCGGCGTTGTTTTTTTATTCGTAACTCAAAATTTCACGAGAAGCGTCTACGCAGTTTAACATTATGAGAACCGATTTACGCTACTTGCGTATGTTTTAGGAACAATATAGAGAAAGAGGCAGGGAGGATTAAAAATCTAAATGTCTTTAGGGGTAACCGTGTATTTAATAATGTCGAACTAGGATAAGTACAGTTTTCAAAAACGTGGCCGCGTGTTTTTCATTTTACACGTGCTTTTTGGCTCATTTTTAATCATGAGCCATTTCTAATTAATTTTAAAAAACCGTTTTTCTATTGATCCACCTCGAGTTAGCAACACGCGCGAAGCAAGGTTACCCGTTTTCTATATGATTTGACTTAATTGGAGATAAAGGCTACTATAGTGCTGCCAACTCGAAGTGTAACGGACTATTTAGGCCTATTTTAAGTTGCTTTTAAGCCAAAAGTAGCCTAAATCAAGGAGGATCAGAGAAGGAGAGGAAATGTGGGGCTGCGTTGAGTTAGAGAGAGAAGAGCCAACCTCCCACTCGGGTGGAAAGGGGGGATAGGAAATTCTCGAGGTAAACTGTTGTCACGTGGTCGCTAGCTAGCGCGTCTCATAAAGGATTCGTTTTACCCACGCGACAACATTTTACCACGAAACGTCTCTACCCCCGTTCTCCCAGAGTGGGAGTTTAGGCCGACGCAGTAGGAACCGCGCCGTCCCCACATTTCCTCTCCTTCTCTGATCCTCCTTGCCTAAATCACATCGAAATTTTGCACAAAATAGTTGAAAATGGATATTATGCCCTTGTTTTGTATTACACAATAATCAACGCTCCAAGTCCTGTTATCAATCAAGTTTTTCAAGCTCCCGCTTTTCCAAGAGAAGCTTGTGTCAAATTCATTTAGATATTCGCTTCTTTTACTCGAAGCCTGATAACGTGGGTTACAAGAAAAGCGTGATTTGAGCTTCAACTTTGATTTTGACGAAAAAACTCGATTCTTGGCCAGAACATCTTGATTGAAAAGCCCGTTTTCAATTAACTTTTTCCATCTAATTCATTGAGGTATCCGCTTTTCTGGCTCTTGAAGCCTTATATCACGCAAAAGGTCGATTCCTGGCCAAAAATATTTGAATTGAAAATGTACCTTTAAAATACCTCGTTTACTTTCGTGTTTGACCGAGGTAATAGTGAAATCTGTATCAAATATTCTGGATGCAAGGTGCACGTCAATTACCAATCCAACAACCGATATAATAATACTAATTTCAATAAAGATTTTTTAAAACCAATGTGAAATTAGTTTTGACTCAAAAGCTAGAGTATTGGCCAAACAATAATGATTGAAAACACGCCCTTCCGGGTATATAGGGCTATAGTCTTTTGAAATTTTGATTACTTTAAGTAGGCCTACAAGGAGACTGCAAATTGAGCCCTGTGGTCACAAGTTCGGTAAGGCCGTGTATGCACTCACGGTGGTAAAAACAATTGGCATTCGTATAGTCCTTAAAATAACAGATTTTAACACTTCAAACACGATTAAAAGTGTTCGTAGCAAAACTTTACCCGTTTAGCCATAATAGGCCAAGCAATGGTTAAAGTACGGATTAGCGGCCCCTAGACGAATAACATTGCGCGATTCCAATCTAAATCTCGCTCGCTACGTGAGTATATACTCGGGTATTTAGATATCGTATTTTCCCCAGATGGTTTCTTTTCGGTTAAAAAACAAAAATTACATAAACCATGGTTGTACATTCGTATCCAATAGAAACATTCCCTTTTCTATGTGGTAAACTATACGAATAAAGTTTATTCTGGAAACACAACTGTACATTGCAAAATGTTAGTTAGCCAATATATTTATTATATAAAAAAGAGGCTGCTTCGCGCGCTTAAAAAAGGGTACTTTATCTAATTTGGGTCAAATCCGCGAAGGGATCGAAATTAATTGTTAGAGAAAGAGCAATTTAATATATATATATATATAATATATAATTCGAGATTATGAGCTATCGAGTTTGTGTCCCATTGATATTGCGTCTTATCGCGATTTTGAGATTTTGAATTTCGAGATAAGAATTCAACCATCAGATACCAATTACAAATTTGGTAGCGACTAATTTCACATATCAATTATTGTGTTCATATTAATGATTGGAAATCTTTCGTTAACACTCTTTTTGGAGTTTTCATTCAGAGGGATTCTAAAATTATTTAACGGATTATTCAGTTTTATTGTATATGAAAGGAAATAAATAAAAAGGGAATTTTCAATATTTTTATATATATTGTATTTATATTTATATTTCGCTCAAGCCAATCGTATCCCTGAACTAAATCGTTAATCAAACACCCTATATCTTAGGTTTATGGGGAATTAAATGTGCTCCTGATAATAGTTAAAATTTAAAGGACCCCAAGAGTGCAAATTTCCGTTAGTGTTAAAAAACAGCGTGCCAAAATATGCCTTATCGTTCTTCTATCTACGTTTAGAGAGTTTTTGTTGAACGTTTTAGAAGCAGTTAATATAAGCTCGGCTAAGCTTATTAATTCGAATTCAATTGATATTCTTTACTATTTGACAAATAGAATTTTTGTTTAGAATTTTAGAAGCAAATAATAAATCTCAGCTAAGCTTATGTTTTAAACCTTTCGCATCGCATTCAGGCACCTTTCTCTCTAATCACTGTTTGATAATTTAAATCTTTGTTTTACTAGACAAGCACTCGTTGTTGATAAAATGTTTAACTAGAAAGCGCTAGTACCCGATAAAATCCTTGTTCTTTTAAACGACCTTTCTTTCTATTAACTCGAATTCAGTGAACGGTCGGAAGCTGAAAACGGAAATTATTACAGTTATCACTGACGAAAAGTGGGGCATATGTATGGGAAATAACATTACGCTTCCTGATGAAATTAGTGTTCGGATAAAGAAATACGACATCAACTGTAGGTTTTATATATATATTTTTACATATACAAACCGGTAATACTTAGTTCAAATGGCACTCAACCAATCGGGATCCGCCAAATATTGCCTCTTCCCAGCAAGCTCTTGGGCAAGAGTAAATGTCGTTGGAAAATTCGAACGATTTTATTTTAGGGTCTATTGAAGAGAACTTTAATGTGCTCAATACTTCAAGAATGCTTTGGTCCTGTTTTTGTGACTTTTTTGGTGAATTGACAAAGTTTCTGTAAAAAACCGAAACATTCTCTATATTGCCGCGCTCCCCCGAAAGGAGTCACCTAACTTGTTGAAGAAGTTATATATATAAGCCGAAAATCGGGTTAATCAAATTCACTAGCTATTAAATTTTGCGATCCAGGTGTGAGAGAAAGCACTTTTTTTTTACTTTTATAACATGGTCATATGGTGAAAGAATAAGGATTTACTTAGGTGCACGAGAGATAGTTGTTTATGAAAATTCACTGTTTAAAATTTTCAAAACCTTTAAAACCCAACTAGTTTCGGATACGTTAGAGTTCCATCGTCAGTGGTATAACTCGTTAATAGCTAGTAGTTGCCAATATATGTAACATTAAACTGAAATTATTTTTTCCTATTCTGAACATGGTCATAAAAGATGAAAGTTGATAATTATCTTAAAAATAAGCCGATGTTCGACATATTTTGTGTTCCTTAAAATAAGGTTTTTCAAAATTTATAATACAATGGGCGGCATTTTGAATTTAGCAAAGATATAGGTAAAATAATCTTACAGTGATTAACATTTTTGTAGTTAATACCACTATCTCTCGTTCCGAAGATGGCGAACGTCAAATATATGCGACGCGTATTATTTGCTATACGTCTAAAAGACATTGGCCAATTCAGACCGCTATCTCGGTCCCGAAGCCGATCCGTTTTGACTAACTTCCATTTCAGGGATTGCTGAAAATTTTGTACGAACGATTCGCGTCATTTTCAGGAACTTAAGGCAAAAAATATTTTATCGCCAAGGTCTACTCTTAAATCGACAGGACTGTTACTCGGGGATTAATTAAAAGTTTGCTGAAAAGACCAGAAAATTGCAATCTAATTCTAAACGCTCATAACACAAAATACGAAAGTGCCTATTGGCTGTAGTTCTAAAATTACCATAATTTTGCAAGTTGGTAAATTATCCGTTAATTTACCTCGTAATTTTCCATCAAAATAACATTCACAAAATGATCTGTATTGGACTTTATGTGATTTTTAAATGCGGAATTAATCTTTCAAACGATTCAAAATTTCTGACTAAAATATCCTACACGTCAAAAATCCTGTTTTTCATAATACCCTTGTCGCTGGCTTTGCATTAATACCAAGGTTCGTAGAAATGTGACGCGTGCGTGCCGGGGTTTTGAAGGAAACCTTTGGAGTGGAAGGGAAAGGCGCGCTTCGAATTCGACGTCACATATTCCAGAGAGACAGAGGAAACAAGATTCCCTGCGCGGCACGAATGAAAAACTTTTGGCTCCGGAATTACTAGCTCTCCAGAGGACTCGAGAGTTTGTGACGTAGAACGCTCCGGCGCGCGTGTTCCCCCGTGCCTCAAAAAAAAGTTTTTTACAATTATTTAATAACATTAATATTAAATAAGATCATTTTCGTAATTTTACCGAAGCCAACCATAAATTACCCTTAGCCTAATAATTTCCAAGCATTATTACCTCTTTTCCAAATTCTTTTTTGGTAAGCACGAATCTTCTACCACTTCGTGATTTTCTTCCTTCATGTGTTGAGTTAAATAATTCCCGGCTATTCCTTTGTTGCTCATGATTCTCTCAAACGATCCCTTCTCGATAATATTTCCGTTTTGCATGAAATATATCTCGTCCACATCGCGCAGGAAAGAGACGTTGTGCGTTATCAACAATCTGGTCTAGTACGTTAGAAAATATATTCTAGAATTTCAATTGTCAAGGGATATTAATTTTATTATTGACCTTGTTTTTCAATAAACCATTTGGTCCAATGACTTTGGCGAAGATGTGTTTAGCCACGTGAGAGTCCACGGCACCCAATGGATCGTCCAATAGATAAATGTCATACAATCGGTAAACCGCTCTAGCTAGACTGACTCTTTGTTTCTGACCACCACTCAAATTAATGCCCTTAAGCGGAAATGGATTGATAAATTCAAACGTGTTAATACCATCAATTAGGCGCGCAACGGTCTCATAGAAAGAAATTATTTATTATGCTCCAGAGTGAAGGAAATGATCTACCAAACGCAACGAGTGCCCGCGATTGACAAAAGGGCTTTGCAACAGCTATCCGAGTCATGGCTATCCAAGTCAATAGAATAGTAAAGTCTTAAGAACAATGGCGGGATTTTATTAAGCTTCCCCGACTCCCTTGTCCGCATTTCCGAGACCAAGCCCATATGGTGGTGAATGCCACTACAATATTGTTTCTAGAATTCACTAACCAAATTTTGGGTTGGTTATTAGTACCCGATAAATGTTATAATAAGATTGTTTCTTTTGTAAAGGAGGGACGGGAAGCAGACGCGCTCCTCCCTTAGTTTTAGTAGCTTTGACTTGGATTTTAACGGACTGACAAATTCAAGTTTAAACTTCCAAATCCCATTTGAAAAACATTTTCGCTCTATGCTCAAATCAAGAGTTAAGTTCACTTTTACACAAATGGGGTTCAGGCCTAGGATTTCTTCTGCCTGTCACCTGCCTGTTTCGCTGGAAGTGGGCTCACCTTCTGAGCTCCCCCTTTGGGTAGCGAGGCAAGAGAAAGCCTGGAGGGTCAGTTTGTTTCCAGGGTGACAGGCAGAAGTAATCCTAGGCCTTTAACCAAACTGTTATTAGAATTTTTTAGCAAAGGAAGAAGCGAAGAAGAAAAATTGTCGTATGAAATTGTAGCTAAAACTATACGAAAAACAAATTACATTTATGATCTTAACGTACCCTTTCCCCTATTTCGGTTTCGTCATAACCTGGTAGGTTAACTAAATCAAACTCGAGAGCACACGCCTCGATTACTTCTCTGTACCAAATCTCATCCATTGGAGCTGTGAATAAAATGTTTTCTCGAAATGACGTGTTCTGAATCCAAGGTTGTTGAGTCAAATATCCCAATGACCCCTAAAAGGAGAATTATTCAACATCTTTAAAAAATAGTTTTTTTAATGAATACACGCGACAGCGGCTTCAATGCAACACGAATTTTATCGTGATAGTTGCAATTTAGGCCTGTCGCGTTCCAATTATATTGACTTGGAATAGGCAGCGCTCTTTTAAGCCGCGCTAACCATTAACTTTTTTTTAAATATCCATAGCAAGGGACAATTTCTCCTTTTCGTAGAACTTGTTTTGTCAAAAAATTCGACGATGAAATGTTTCCATGTGCGGAATGTGTTAGGCATTGCCGTTAACTATTCGAGAATATAGCTCCGAATGGTAATGGGTGTCTTGGGATTCTCTTCTTTCGGCTCTCTTTTTGAAAATAGGTCAGGAGAGAGGGAGAGAACCCAACTATCTTTTTGTAATTAAATTGTTCAGAGAAGCACCGACGATTTTGTATATTATATTGTTGTCATTTATTTATGACTGTCTCGTTCACTTTCCCGTTTATTGTTAAATTGAATTTTAGCTTCCAGATGCCAATTATTATTTAGGGTTGAGTTAGGTGATACCAGTGCCATATACCGATAACCAAAATTTAAAAATAAACGAGTCGTAGCTAACTAGGAGAAAAGAGGAAAGAAAACTCGCTTGTCCCGTTCGAGACCTCGATGTCGGGTTAATTGGTTTCGCTATTCCGTAGTCGTATTGGTAAAGACCTTTTTGGGCAGAAACCTGGCCTCCATGACAGGAGAGTAAACTCTGGGCGGACCATCGCTATTTTCGGGGAATTCGTCCCACGCTAAGATGTTCATCGTTTCGAAGACTTTCGACCGACTCTTTAGACCTTCCGCAGTCTTTGTTCTTCCATTTCCGTCGTCGTTGTGTGCGCGAGACGATGAGTACATTTTGTTTTTAATTCCGCGAGATAACATTGGCATCTGGTATACGTTTAAGTATATTTAGTTAGGGATAGGAATGTGCGTGCGTAAATAATATTTTGGGGGTATTGTGTGGGTTGTAGAGTGTTGTTAATGTTGCGTTTAACATTAGTATTTAACTTCAGTTTGTTCCTTGCCATGGAAACTACCGCATTTTAATTGACTCTACCTATACCTTTGATTAGTTATAAAGTCGCTGCGCTGCTGGGCAGAATTAGGCCTATTAGTATGATCGTAATTAGACGAACATAAAGTAACGTGGCATCAATGCCTTGCGCGGCTGCTGCTATTCTGGCAAAGGTCTTAGGAATTCTCCTTGATTATGTATATAAAATTTTACTTATTTCAGAGAGCGAGGCGAAACTATCATAACTTAACCTAACTTAAGTAGGAAACTAATGTATTTTCCCTTTGTGTTCATCATCCACCAAGTGCTCGTTTTAAATAAAAAACATATTTTGTTTGAATCTCTCATTCTATCAATTTCGGTTCGATTCTATTCCATATTCGGTTCGATGAGATTTGATTTTCAGTACTTTCTGCACTATTCCTTTCTACTCTAAAGGATATTGTGTTCGACGATAGACATTTAAAAGCAAAATCTTCGACCTTATTACAATCATATACAATAATATTATCAATGCTGGGCAACAGCGAAATACGTTCGACCTTAGGACCATTCAATAGTATTCGGTTCGACACTAAGAGATCGCCCAGTCCGTCCACTTTATTATAACCCTATGGAAAAATAGACCCTCTGCCAATACAAGTGAAAATAGTGTTCTCACCGTCGTGTAGGCGTGTCCATTGTCTTTCAGCATTTCGCACACTAGCGAAGAGAGTAGGGAAGATTTCCCACAGCCAATGGGACCAACTACAGCGATTAAAGATCCTTTGGGTACTGAAATGTTGATATTTGACAGAGTAGGCTCGAGTTCATTTCTCCAACGGAACGTGCAATCTTGCATTTGAATAGCTTTAAAAAATGTTCAACGTGAATCTATAAGATATTTTTTTCTTCCCGCCGTAAACCCATAATAAGCGGGGAATATTTCAGATACCCGATTTGGGATAATTCAGCGCACAGTTTACGATTTACGATTTAAAAAAAATTTCATGTTCCTTACAATATTAAATTAAAGTTATTGTGTTGCAAAAACTAATACAAGAAGAGCAACATTATTTTTAGAACGACACGACGTACATTTCGGAATCCTTCTCGTACTCTCTAACGCTCACATCACAATCACTTAACCAAGTCAATGCTTACCAACACACCCGACTAAACCAGGATAAGACTGAAACATTTGATGATATATACTTGTACAACAAACCAATTTCTTTTAAAGTCGACATTGGCTCACCAGTGAATAATATCACCCAAAAAATGTATCAAGCATTGCAATACCAGCCCGCGCTCTCCACACCTGAACATATAGTCACGGCATATTCAGGACATTCGGTACCGATAGTTGGCGTTGTAAATATACCATGCACATCCACTAATAGATTTTTAGCTTAAGTTTCTCGTTAACCAAAAAAAAAAACCAAAGTATTAAAGTAATAATTTTTTGTTAAAGACATCTTAAATATTTTAAACTTGATTATTTTTACTTGGTTTTTGTGTAAAGGATGAATTAAGTTTCTAATTTTATTTAGTTAAAAAGGATTACAATGGTTTTAGAGGCAGTTAATAGAGCCTATGTTTCGACTCGTTTTAAATTTTAAAGAAATTTTTGCACGTCGAAAGCCAAAAAAAAAGCGTGAGCAATTATAAATCTATACTTTCTAAAATTTAAACTATTTGTGAATTCTATTTATTAAATATAAAAGGTGTATTTCACCTTGTTCAACGATACACTGGACTGCTGGTTTATTCAATCTAATGTTTATGATAATTTCGGTGCACTTGGCTCAGTTAAAAGATACGTTAAACAATAGTTTAAGTTTTCAGGACCCCATTTTTCCCTTCGGCTACACCAAAATTATCAATTCCCCCCCCCCTTTGGAAAACTTTCTGCGGGCGCCCATTACCACGTTTCCTAGAAGGTGGATAGGCCGAGGCGGCACTGTTTTCCGTGCTGTCAGAAGTCAGATGTCCCCAGAAATGACGAAAAACGTCAACGAGTAGAAAAATGAGTAATCGCGTTGGTTTAAACCACAAATAATGCAAATAGCTTTAAATTATCCAATAATTACATCAGTACAATTAAGCACAGTAATGAAAATCTTTCGTATACTCATTTGCTATCCATCATTACATTTTTTTTCGACCCTCGCCAGGAATCGAACCTGGATTATATTTGATATATAATAATGGTATATAATTGACGGCTTTAACCGCTCGGCCACGGGACTATGCCTCAATACTGCCAGAACTTCTATATATACTAAATTATTTTTAAACCAAGAAACAAGAAGTCACGTATGACTAAGCCAAGTAATTCCTAAAAAACTTCAAAAGCCTGGAGGATGCCAAACATAAAAAACATGGAGGATGCCAAACGTAAAAAACATGGAGGATGCCAAACATAAAAAAATAAAACATGGAGGATGCCAAATATAAAAAAGAAACCTAAAAATGAAAAAGTTTCATTTGAAAAATGAAAAAGTTTCATTTGAAAAATGAAAAAGTTTCTTTTTAAAAATGAAAAAGTTTCATTTGAAAAATTAAAAAGTTTCATTGGAAAAAAGTTTCATTGGAAAAACGAAAAAGTTTCATTGGAAAAATGAAAAAGTTTCATTGGAAAAATGAAAAAGTTTCATTTGAAAAATGAAAAAGTTTCATTTGAAAAATGAAAGAGTTCATTTGAAAAATGAAAAAGTTCATTTGAAAAATGAAAAAGTTTCAATTGAAAAAATTAAAACATTAGTGCACAAAAATCCAAGTTTTCATAAAGGCTACTTCCTACGTTAGCATTATACCATACGCGATGTGGCTTTGCTATGGGCTTGACCATCTTGTTTCAATTTCTTACCGAATTGTTCGTTGTTGCTCCCACTTTGAACGTATTCCTCCATTTCATCGCTGTTTAAAATACTGTCCATTCTATTTATGCAAATTTTCAACTGAATTCGAAATTAAAATTAGATAAAAAATTGTACTAGCGCGGTTTAAGCGTACTTACGGTTGATAAGTAAAATATGGCTAATGATAATTTGGTAATCGGTTCAATCATTATGGTGATTATCTGCAGCGTCACAAATGCCGCCGCCGTCGTCATGATGTTATTTTCATCAATTAAAACGGATGTAGAAAATGTTAACAAAGCAACCTGCAGTAAATGACTTTTAAAAATCGTTTTAATATTGAAATTTCGATCAAATATACCTAAATTTAATTGACAAATTTAATTTAATCAAATGAAAAGATTATATCATAAAAGATATGGGAACAGATTCCGAGCTATTTAAGTAGGGGTTTTTTAATCGATAAAAATCGACAGGGATTGTCTATTTTTATCGATTAAAAAACCCCTACTTAAATAGCTCGGAATCTGTTCCCATATCTTTTATG
Organism: Odiellus spinosus; assembly: GCA_963920705.1. NCBI lineage: Eukaryota > Metazoa > Arthropoda > Arachnida > Opiliones > Phalangiidae > Odiellus > Odiellus spinosus. The sequence continues at coordinate 570,442 of CAWUCO010000183.1, forward strand.
ATATAATCTTTCCATTTGATCGAATAGCCATTCCAATTGTTCACCAATCCAGCTTTTTAGCGAGTTTTTGCGTTTGAAATACGAAGCGGGAGATTTAGGCGCTGGCACTGAGGGGAGAACATTTAGACGCGGATTGTTGGGCACTGGGACAACTAGCCATCGGGTCAATCAGGCGCAAGGACGTTTTGTAAGAATATTCAGTGAAGTGTTTAGTGTATATCAAAAAATTTCAGAAATTAAAATTACTGGGTCGCTTTCGTAACGTCATATGGGCGCTTTTTCTTTTGGTTTGAAGTCGTGAGATTTGAATTTGACTTAACAGTCTTAGAGATAGGGCTGCCAGTCCTGCGCCCCCTTTCATCCCCCTTGCTCTTATGCCCCGAAGTACCGGTGTCTTCCCCTTCCCGTTAGTGTAGGTTCATGTAGTTTTAAATCGGCCAAACGAGCAAAGGGTTTTAGTAGGGTAGGCATTTTAAGTTTCTTCACCCCTCCGTCTTCCTTATATTTATGAAGTTATAAGGAAAAGCGTCTTATCAGGCAGTACTTTTTGTGGATATTTTAATTTTCTCAGGCTTTTGGATATAATACGAGTCCCAAGGGGTAAAAGTATTTGTTTCCCAGAGCCTTCGAACCATGGATAAATTAATAGTGCCTAAGGATAGACAGCGGAGGCTCATTTCTTCAAAAAGGAAGCTAATCCAGTCAGCGCGGCGGTTTAGGCGTCAGCCCCCTTATTACTCCCCTTTTTAGTGGATCAAACTTCCACGACGGACGGCTTCAAGCGAGAAAGAAAAGGGGGTGTCTCCCCAATAACTGAATACAAAGACTTTTTTATCGGTAAATAAACCGTGGCTGGCCTTCCCTAAGTTCAAGAGACGTTTTCAAAAGGACAAAAGCTGTGGTGTGTTGATAAACAATGTTTAAACGCTAAGAGTCCGGCAATTTTCGCTTGAAGAAAAGTATGTCCCTTGTCTAGAATTCGAGTGAAATTCCAGGAATTTATGACGAAGCTAGCGTTCGATCGTGGATTGTGTTTCTTCTACATTCAATTTGATCCAGCAAACATAGACCCCACATCCGATCTACCTATTGCTGCCGCTAGGTTAAGGCTGAACAATTTTGAACTTTATCCGCTTGCTGTCTATCCTTAGGTACTATTAATTAATCCATGCTCAGCGTTAGAGCCTTTTTTTGATGCATTTTCGGTCAAGTGGGAACCTAGCTTAAGATATTTTGCCCCATCACCCCCTTTTGTGTTGCCATCTCGTTCTGACATTCCTAGCCCTCTTCGAACCTTCAGGAGAGACAACTAAACTGTCGTATTTTAGTGTCAGTCCGAAAGGCAAGGCTCAATAGAATATATCTTTCTCATTGCGTGATGAAATTATTTTAGGAAGTCAAAAAGAAAGGACTATGGGGGTGGTTTGGGCAAGGTTTACAAGCTATCAAACTGAGAGTGCTGAAAAGACAACGTAAAGCCTAATTATAGAACCACTTCAGAAATTCTTCAATATTATTATATCTTTAGCCGCTGGCTTCTACCATTAACAGAAATTCACAATGAAAGTGTTTTCGGTAAGGTGATTCGCGAGGTTTTTAGGCCAGCCGCAAAATTAGGCAGTTTATTTACGACTGATTTTAATTTGTATCTTCGTAAGAAATAATAAATGATATATAGAAAACTTATTATTGTCCATGGTAGATATAATAATTACAATTTTTTTAAATAAAATATTCGCGTGGAAATTTTATTTGAATTATTTACAGTTTAAAATTTTTTTCATTTAAACATTATGAAGGAGCTTTCGAGCTCGAGGCTCTTTTTCAACTGACAGGTATTTTTCAATCGTCAAACTCGGAGGTAAACCACGCAGGTTACCGCGCCTGCGCAAGATTATATAATGTTACTCCATATTTTAATGTCAAATTGACCTTCGTCTAGATTAAAATCCTCTTTATTTTTTATATGCTCGTTTTCCTTAAAGTTTCGTCTGAAACAAGTATTTTTCTTTACATATCATCTTTGTTTCTTCTCAATTTATGTTATGACCCCCTGTATCCCATACGTTTTTAGCTATGCCGTTAAGCATAATTTTATCCTTTATTCATTTTTTATGCTCATTTAGTCTGATTTTTAAAGCCCTTTTCGTTTTTCCTATATAATTCTTAATACATTCGCGAACAACATTAAAAACTACACCTATTTTGTTTAAAATATTCTCTTTTGGTCTATTTTTTACTAGTACATTTTTTAGGGTCGTTGCACTTTTATTAATTAGGGTGACATTAAGTTTTTTTAATTGTCTTTTAGTAGTTTCGCTAACTTTTTTCATTTATGGTAATGTTAATACATTTTTGATGTCTGGTTTTTCGCGATTTAAATTTTTAACTAATTGCTTTATAAAAATATTATTAATAAGGTTTTGCGGATATATACAATTTTTTAATTGCTTTTTAATTTTAATTTTATCGAGATCCGGTTGGTCTGTTTAAACTGTAAACAGAAGCCGATGAAACCCTCCTTTGAAGCCTACTACTCCAATGTTCCATATAGCGCACCTCTCTGTATGGGTAAAACTCCCAATTTTACGAGTTAGAAGGGTCCTACTTCATACCCCCCTGTCTACGGAAAATTGGAAATTCTCTATCTCTCCACAAACGACGTCGTTTTTGGACGAACTCCAAGGCTGCTAGAGATATTCGCTCGACGAACTCCCGCTCCGAAAACATCTACCGTTAGGAGGCGTACGAATCGCGCCTTTTGAGATAACCCATACAGAGAGGGGTAGACAAGACCCGGGAGTAATAGACTTCAAAGGAGGGTTTCATCGGCTTCTACTGTAAATAATTAAAATAAAATTTCCATGCGAATCTTTTATTTAAAAAAATTGCAATTAATAAATGATATACTCGTGTCATTTTAATTACGAGGACTGTGATACAAAGACATTTGTAATAATGATAAAAAGGCGTAAAACACGCAAAAATGCATCCTACAAACAGACACCGCAACCATCGTGTAAGAGTATATTTTCCACGAAGTTCTTGCGACCAGAAAAAGAGGTTATTCAGAGCTCTGAATCAGCCCCCTTGTCTAGCGGTCTTTATTGCGGTTTGCGTCCGCTTGCGCAGTTTCCCACTTGCGCAGTTGGCATTTTTGCGGTTTCCCATTTGCGCAGTTTTCTATTTTGCGTAGTTTTTCATTTGCGAGGTTTTTCATTTACGCAGTTTGCCATTCGAGCTGTTTTTCTTTGCGCCGAGTCCCATTGGAACGAAACCAAACCCGTAGACCGAAGCTGACACGGGTTTCTATTAATTGGTACAGTAAAATTGCTCGTTCGTCATAAGGTCGTTTTTCAATTAGTCGAATCACATCGACCGATTTCTCATTCAACTGTCGAGTATTTTTCGACCGTCGAATACCATTCGACTGAAAAACCCACACTTCAGCAGGTTTTGGATTCGGTCCAATGGGATTCGAAACTTTGCCAGAGTTATAATAATTTGGTGGTTAGTAAATGGGCACTACACCAAAACATATTTTAAAATGTAATTTACACCAAAACCTATTTTAAAATGTAATTTAAAATTTATAATTTAGAAGATAAAAATATTTTTAAACTACCAAAAAATAACTTTATAATGCGAATTGCCGATTTACATTTGAGAAATATTAAAATCGGGATAATTTCAAACTGCCACCTAACCTTACTTATAATATAACCAGATGGACAGGCTAGTTCGAATGACTAACTAACCTAAGCTATTGTATCCTAACTTATAATATCACAAAAGTGACAGGCTAGTTCGAGTGATTAACTATACTAACCTAACCTAATTTAACCAAACCTAACCTGCAAATGAAAAACTGCGCAGAAGGAAATGAGCTTGAGGGAACTGCGCAATTGGAACCTTAAATTTATGGCAACAACTAAAGCGCGCTTACGTTTGTCGAGTTCTTTAATGATTAATTTAAAAAATACGAACCAATATTGGAGTCGTGTACCACGTAATGTTTAGAAATGCCACTAATAATCCCCAGCTCCTTTTAAAAACAATTTCTCTCTTCCGAATCTCGTTGACAATATTCTCAAACGAACTTTCCCACGCGTAAAGTTTCAAAACTCTGACGCCGCTAAGTATTTCATTCGTCATTTTGATCCTTTGATCTTCGATTCGCTTATACTCCACCTGAAAACAATCGCGAAGCACGACTGAAATCAACCCATAAACCAGTTTACGCTACTTTAAAAATAGTGTCAATTTATTAATATAATCGACTTTATAGTTTCGCAACTTCCGCTATAGATTATACTAGAAAACGATCTCGAATAACTAAGTTTGAAGGATGTCTCGGATTTCTCGTGGAAATTGAGTAGCATTATCCGAAATATCGCTAAAGGCCTAGGATTTCTTCTGCCTGTAACCTGCCTGTTTCACTGGAAGTGGGCTCACCTTCTGAGCTTCCCTTTTGGGTAGAAATGCAAGAGAAAGCCTGGAGGGTCAGTTTGTTTCCAGGGTGACAGGCTGAAGTAATCCTAGGCCTTTAAAACGATTCAAATATATACCGCAATTATAATTAGCGAATTTTTGAAATTTTAAAATGAAAACCCCCGCATTAATACAGGGGCGTCACTAGGATTTTCAAATGGGGGGGGGGGGCTAGTCGGGGCGAACTTTTTTAAGGTTTTGTGAATATATATTTTATTAAAATATTTTAATCTTAAAATAACGCTATTAAATCAACGGTTTACTACGGATATACCATGAATGCAAATGTATTTTGTTCTCTCTAAACGATAGAAATAAGGGTCTCAGACTACCTTTAAAACGTCTCTGCCTCTCCGACCAACATGCCGAGCGAAATATTTTCTCACAAATAGGGGAATACGCCTGAGTCGTATCATAGCGCCGAACTACCGTAGGCAGCGTCTGGAGCTCATGTATTTCTTGTTACCTCGTTTCATGCAAATTTTAAAAAGTTCTCAAATAATGTTTTGCTAGGGGCTTCCGGTTAGTTTTAGGGGGCTATCGGTAAAATTTTTGGGGGCTTTCGGTAAATTTTTTGGGGGGGAGGCTAGTTTTTGAATTTGGGGGCTTTAGCCCCCCCCCCCCCCAAAGGCGTAGCGACGCCCCTGCAATAATACGTCATCGCGATAAGATCTCCTGGCTATCTTAGAGCCTACAATCTAAGGTGAGACTTAAAGGAAAACTTGCGGCTAAAATGGAACATCTTTTCGTTCGAATCGCTGTGCCAAAAAAATATTCGAGAATTTTCAAATAATTATTAGACACGATTTTAGCGCTGAATCTCTAAAGTTTGGTCAAGTTTGAATGTAAATATAAATTCGGACCATTCACATTCTTTAAGCCTTCAACAGCGCTTGTTAAGTCTTAGCATTAAAATAATAGGCCAGCGTTTGTTGCCTTAGGAGTCAAACGCCGGCCTATTCTTTTAATGTTAGGACATTTCAAGCGCTGTTGAAGGCTGAAATAATAAGATTTGCCCGAATTTATACTGACTTTTTGTAATGTTTGTTTATTAAGATGCCACTGGGTGGCGCCAGCTCTTAAACTCGACCCGTCTCTAAGAGGTAAAAAGAGAAAAATATTTAGTCTGTCGGGTCGCGTCGATTAGAGCACAAGCTCTCATATTGGAACTATTATATTATTAATAAATGTTATAGCCCCTTTCGGATGTCTCTGTTATTAGGCACTAATAGGACTCTTACGATAGAACATAGACTCTTGATAAATAGAACTTAGTCTCTAAAATACAAACATAACACTTTTATTCAAATTTCACCACATTTTAGATTGAACAAGATGGTCAAGCCCATAGGAAGGCCGCACCGCGTATGGTATAATGCAAAAGTATGAAATTGCCTTTATGAAAATTACGAAACTTTTTCATTTTTCAAGCGAAACTTTTTCATTTTTCAAACGAAACTTTTTCATTTTTTCAAACGAAACTTTTTCATTTTTCAAACGAAACTTTTTCATTTTTCAAACGAAACTTTTTCATTTTTCAAACGAAACTTTTTCATTTTTCAAAACTTTTTCATTTTTCAAAACTTTTTCATTTTTCAAATGAAACTTTTTCATTTTTCAAATGAAACTTTTTCATTTTTCAAATGAAACTTTTTCATTTTTCAAACGAAACTTTTTCATTTTTCAAATGAAACTTTTTCATTTTTCAAACGAAACTTTTTCATTTTTCAAACGAAACTTTTTCATTTTTCAAACGAAACTTTTTCATTTTTCAAACGAAACTTTTTCATTTTTCAAACGAAACTTTTGGCATCCTCCATGTTTTTTTAAAGTTCGTCATCCTCCATGTTTTTTTTAAAGTTTGGCATCCTCCATGTTTTTTAAAGTTTGGCATCCTCCATGTTTTTCTAAAGTTTGGCATCCTCCATGTTTTTAAAGTTTTTTAGGAATTGATTGGCTTAGTCATACGCGACTTCTTGTTTCTTGGCTTAAAAATTATTTTATATATATAGAAGTTCTGGCAAGTATTAGTCATAGTGACGTGGCTGAGCGGGTAAAGCCCTCAAATGTGTAACATCATAATATATAAATTATAATCCAGGTTCGATTCCTGGCGGGGCCGAATAAATTAAAAAGAAAATGTAACTTGATGGATGTATAGCAAATGAGGAGACGAATGAATATCGTTTCTTTGCTTAGTTAAATTAGTGTAATTAACATTTATTTTAAGGCTATTTATGCGTTATTTGTGGTTTAACCTACGCGATTACTCATTTTTCTACTCGATGACGTTTTTCGTCATTTCTTGAGACATCTGACTTCAGACAGCACGGTACATAGTAAGAGCCTACACCCTCGGTGCGGCTAAAAACTGACTGACAAACGGGGATTTATTCTTCGAATTGCAAGTAAAACGGAGGAGAATGTAAATTAAAGAGTATAGCGAGTTCGGAAGTTCACTTCCAGGCAAAGATAGCGACAATACTTGTTCGTGCGTTTTAGCGTAAATATGACTCCAAAGTTCCTAATAAGGAGGTTCTTAAATACTATACTGATATTACGAAACTAAGAGATAAGCCGACTTTTAATCGCTTGACAAACCTCTTTTAGATTCCGAACTTTCGTAATCCATAGGGTGATTGGTATACTCGTGACAGCGGTGAAGAGACCAGCTAGGGCTGCCACACCAAGCTCTCGATACATTAAGTAAAATCCAAAAATTATACTTATGGGTCCCGTGATCATTGTGCCGATGTGCATGGTTATTTGCGAAAACCGCTCGGTATCCACATACATAGTGTTCAAGATTTTCCCAATCGTTAGACGATTTCGCTCGCTGTTTGACATTCGGAGAGTCTGCAAATATAGTCGGATTTAACGCGCGCATTGTGTTTAACGTAAGATTGTGTCTAAACGTACGTGGGATAGGAACAATATTAACAATTCAAGGGAAATTTCCTCAACGCCGTTTCATTAATAGGGAGTTACGCACTTCATTTCGAAGGGGAGTTTAATATATTTCTAGCTAGATGTAGAAATTAAAAAAAAATGGTTTTTATGGAGAATATTACTCTGAGTAAGGCTGCAGATCGATATCAAAAAAATTAAAATACTCGAATTCCTAAATTTAAATCATAAGGCATTTCTAATTTGGAGAGCGGAATCTATTACAGTTATTTGTAAGAGTTCCAATTATAAAAAAAGCGATTAAAAAGAAGCTTTGAGTTTTACCTTTTTGTACATAGAGTAAATGGTGATTGACTTCAACCAAATCACCATTTTGTTGAAACTTAACGCGGTAGCCTCGATGAACAGACTTTGTAGCACACCAGCTACAGCTAGCAAAAAAGCGTAAAATATGCCCTTCCACAATGGTTCGTCATTAGAAGCAAATTCTAATAGCCACCTATTTTCAAATTAAATATGAAAATGTTCATCAAGAGCGTATAATAAATAATACCAATAAGCCTTGGGAGCATAAACAAAAATAAATAGTGGCAAAATTATAGAAACCCTGTTTACACGAAGGTCGGCCACGAAAAATATTAGACGACCGCTGTAAAGAGCTAAAAGAAGTATTTAAAGAGGGTAGTGAAAACATAAACTTGATCTAAAAAAAATTCATGTTCAATAGACTTTTGCCGCGCCCTAGAAAGGGACTACCATTTTTCCCGTTCCTTTTAGTTCCGCCCCCCAATCCGGCATTTTGGTCACCAAGAAAAATGGTGATATTGTTTTTGTAGACATTAGTAAAGATCCTAATGTAGACATTAGTAAAGATCCTAATGTAGACATTAGTAAAGATCCTTATGTAGACATTAGTAAAGATCCTTATGTAGACATTAGTAAAGATCCTTATGTAGACATTAGTAAAGATCCTTATGTAGACATTAGTAAAGATCCTAATGTAGACATTAGTAAAGATCCTAATGTAGACATTAGTAAAGATCCTAATGTAGACATTAGTAAAGATCCTAATGTAGACATTAGTAAAGATCCTACGCTGGAGATATTTCATACTGGGCTGTCCCTCACTCCCCTAGAAGCCTCTAGTTCCCACAACACCCGGGCCAAAAACCATTGAAAAAACTCAAGCCGTCTCGGATAGTCCGCGGAGCTGTTGCGTGGCGAGCCAGATCGCACGATTTAAATCCGCGCGATTTTTTTCTCGAAGACTCGATTTACCGCATTTAAGTTCGTGTTATCCAGGACCTTCGACAACGCCTAATTGAAGGTTGGGATACCATCCGCACATTTTTCAATGATGGAAGGGCTTTAAATCCGTGAATAGTTGAATTAGCTAATAACATCTAATCACAAGAAGTTCAATAACTAACTTTGGGGTTCATAAAAATCCGTTACAGCCTCACTTTAAAAATATATTTCGAAATAAAATGTTAATTACCTTAATATTACTGGACTGGTGAAAGAAATTAAATCGGTAAATATTTGAGTGATAATTCCCACTATTAGGTTCGTTCTTATTGTTTTGAGTAACGCGGGAATTATGGATTTATGTTGGGTTCTTGAATTTGATTTCTTCGATTCACGCAAAAACGCATCTTGTTCTGATTCCGATTTTAAACTGAAAGTAGCGAAATGCCAATTAATATATGATTCGGCCCATGTTTGTATTCTTACAAAATACATTGCCAGATTTATGCAATTTTATTTTTGTATACTATTACGTTAAAAAATCTCTATTCAAAATTTTATAAAAAAAAATTAGAGCATATTTAATTAGATGGAAAAGGAAACGAGATTAAGACATAATTTTGGCGAATGTGACACGTGGGGTATAGATCTGACGTCCCTAAAAGAGGCTTGATTACTGCCCGCAAAATACCTTGGTTTAATCAGGAATTCATAAATATAGAATAGCTTAACGAAGCCATGGTTTATCGACCATTGTTGGGCTAGATTTCGACCTTTTTGTTTTTAAAGGCCTAGAATTTCTTCTGCCTGTAACCTGCCTGTTTCACTGGAAGTGGGCTCACCTTCTGAGCTTCCCCTTGGGTAGCGAGGCGAGAGAAAGCCTGGAGGGCCCGCCTTCCATTAACAAGCGAATGTATTTTGTCAACTAATAACGAAGAATCTTCTCCAGACGTCAGATTTATACGCCACGTGTTGCGTGTAAATCAAGCTGCCTTCGGGCAGAAATAATACTCGTGCGGGTTTGTTCAGTTCACGAATTTATGATGATGAAAGTTGCCTGTGGTAATAGACTTTAAATTTGACGGGTAGCGTGACCTGAAGGTTGTTGGTCAAAGTCTGGGTTCGTTTTATTGCGCAAGGAGATATTTCTCATAATTTATTGTATACAGATCCTCCTGGTAATTTTACAACATACCTTCCCACTGCATTCTTGATATCACAAAGAATGCGTATTGACCATTAACACAACTGAAGTGGTGATCCTTATATATTGGTGTACTACGTAGAATCTTTTTTCAATGAGCGACTTTTGGCTTTTTCTCATTATCTTTCAGAAAAAGAAGAACTATCAGCGAGATATTCCTATAACACCATAGCCAAAGTAATCGTTTCCCCCTCTTTTATTTTAGCCAATAATATTAATTCTATAGAATGAATTATTTCGTCCTTAATAATATCCAATTTCAGTTTTATCGCGTTTCAGGTTCATCTCTGGTCTGCTCAACACGTCTTTACATAAACGCTAATATATAAATTGCCGATCTCATCATTTAATAATAAAAATATTCAAAGCCCTCCAAATTGTTTGTTTAACCTGAGAATAAGAATCGTAATGAATCAGAATTTAGCTAGCGGATCAATACCCATATAAATAAATATTTTAAACGACGCTTTATTTTCAAAATGCTAGAGGAAGAGAACCGTTTTTTGGACTATCCTACCGTTTCCTACAGCGGTCTCCAAAGCTGGGGAGGCTGGGCCGCGGCTAAAAACCTGCCCCCTGCGGCACTTCGATCCGATAACAAAAATGAAGTACAACCGTCAAAATATTTTGTTAAAACGTAATTACGAAGTTCAACTTATGAGAATAGGTTTTCGTTTCGTCTGTTTCTTGCCTATTAACCGCTAACCGCTAAGCCTAAATTTAAAGCGAGGGGGACGCCGTCCCCCGCACGAGTAAAAAGTAGCGGATAATTGAATTACCATTCGTCAGATTTCTATAATAATTAAGACACAGATTTATTTAACGTGAGAATTAAAAATATAATAAAATTAGCCCAAAGTGTGGAAATCTATACTATTAAGGTCGTGGAATGGCAGCGTTCAACATTGAATTATCGGACTGGCTTGTAAAGGTTCTAAAACGTCATTTAGTGAAGTCCATCCTTAAAAATTCGGCGCGATAACGCTTTTATTTTGCCTCGCCATTGATAAACCCCTCAATAGGCGAGGCAATTAACACCGAGTACATTTTGCCAAATGTTTTCACAAATTCCTCTATCGTCTTTGATACTAGCAACCTAGGAGGATAAGGGGTATATCGACTTTCTCTTCTAAGACCTCAAGAACGAGACCTCGGGCTCGGAGAGGCGCTCACGCGCATCTAGTTGTCCATGCTACGCGCATCACGTGACCACGGATTCTCAACTTTACCTAAAGACAAAGAGTTGACTACACGCGCCACGTTGCCCGTAAATGCACCCCCCACAACGAGCGGGAAAAGGGGGAGTGGGGCTTTTAGCTAGCAGTCGGTAAGAGGCAAGCGTGTTTGAATGGGAAAACAGGCAGTCCAACTCTGCTTCGCAACTCTTTTCTCCTAGTAGCCACCAATCGAAGAGACCCGTTCTATACGGATGACCGCTTTAGCTAGTAATTCAAAAGTACGTGCCCCTTTTTCTAATATCATCCCATTAGGGGTAAATGAGTACGTAAAATTCATAATGCAACTTTATCGTTAATATTTATATACAATTAATAGAACCTTTTATTTGGCTTCTGAAATGACCAGTATTTCTCAAATATTTTGCTGCGAGCAAGCGTCCTATCAGAGAGACTCATTTCGAATACATCTGTTGTAGTTGTATGATTTTTCCAAGCTTTCCATATTGTTCTGTAATTTAAAAAAATATATTTAATGCGCCGATAATAATATTGATACAAAAAATCTATCACTATTCCGTAAAATTTAATATAATTAAAAAATAACTATAATGCGACGAAAAATATTGTAATTTATTTATGTGTCGATGGTATATTTTTTAGACTGATTAGTAAACTTTTAATATATCTATGTTTAAAAATCATGTAGGTGGAGCCTAGAAATTCCCTTTAACAATGAAACCTGAAAAATTCCAAGTATCCGTTTGTATAGAAAGAGAACTCTAAACATGTTTTTTTGTAGTGAAAACTTCCCTTATAGAAACCCATTCTACACCTGGTAAATTAGTCTCTGGGAAAAACCTGTCGCCCCATCTATATTTCGTCAAAACTTGAATTCAGAAAAACAAGCAGGCTAGGTCAATATTCTTAAAAAGATGTCGCGGTAAAACTCTTATTACTCCGAAACAAATAAACTTAGAAACATAATTTAAATTTCATTCTATTTGTGAATGTGTGTTCTACACTTATAATGAGCTCAAAAAAATTCCCCGAGCCGAAATTTCCAGTGATAAATCCAGTCAAACATCTCTCGAACAGAAGTTCCGAAAAGCTTTAACGAAGAAAATAAAAGCTACATTATCAAAATATACTCAGCCGTTCTCTAGAAAAACCGACATTAATGACCCCACCTTTTGGACTTTCACGCGTTTTAATCTTCAAATATAAAATTAAATATAAAGATTAATTAAAAGTTTCCTCGAACAGATCTTGCGCAATTAGTTGTAGATCAATTATTAAAAGACCGAAATGGTCTGAGATAAAAGCTACTTATCTAATAGATAAATTGACCTATTATTCATACTGTTTCCCCTTAAATTACTAGTTTGAGACATACTTCAATTGTTCTAGTTTTAAATAGTGTTTACCGCTTATTTTTGCGGGCTTAAGTTTTTCCGTAACATCAAGTTCACAAAAACACCTCAATTTCTTAGTTAAAATCACCCTTAACAACTTCGTGTTGCGAAATAAATATATTTAAACGCAATTACCCAGTCAGCCAGGAATGCAATATACGAGATGGAAGGGACGCTGTGTCTTCCGGCGACTAAGAATATAAATAAAAAATTAATTAGTCATATTAAAACTAAATACGATAATAGAAATGGTTTCCATACATTTTCAAAAATTGGTTTTTTAGTAATATTACAGCTTTAGTAATAGGCAAGCTTCAACTTACCAAATGCGTTTGATTTCCTTCCAAATTTTTATTTCCATCTGAATTATCCGTCAAGCGGTTGTCAGACACGAAACTTAATATGAACATGAGAATGGTTAGCGAATATAAGCTCGTTTCCAAGGTTAATGACCTGACGAAATCGTCAAATAGAAACTGTAACCAGAAATTCATTTATAAATGACCGTTAAACGGTTCCAGACATACAAGAGTTCACGAAGTGTGTTTAGACGAACACGAGTACGCAAGAGCCACGGAGTTCAGCATTAGCCTCTAGTACCATTCTCGCATTCTTTGTAGCCAAAATGTGACCCCTTTTCGCTCGCGAAAAAAGTACTAGAACGTACTCTGGCATGCCATTTTTTTTCTCCTGTCAAGGTTAGTTCCCTAAGCTAGGCCTTGTCAATAGTTTTCGGATTTAAGTGTACCCTTTTGATTTATTCTCCTTCACGAATCGCGAATTTATATCAAGTATACGAGGATGGTTTTAGAATATTTTTGCTCCCACGTTCTTAGTTTCATAAAGAAGCTATTGATATAGAGCATAGATAAAAGATGAACGTCAGAGCCACACGCGAACGTGGCACCTTTCGCATTCTTAGAACTGCCAAACAATAGTACACGCGCGTTGGTATTTGTTTCGTGTTTCCAAAATTAACAAAACAAAAAAAAAACATCTAGAGAAAAAGAAGAAAAATAAATTTGATATAACCACATTTATTTCAAACTAAAATATTTCAGCCTAAAATTCAGTATTAAAATAAATCAAAATTAGAATTAAAATAATTAAAATTTCCAACCTTCAGTAATGTGTAAAAATAACCCTTTACACAAAACAATTTAATTAGAGAATTATCAAATTACCCAAAATTTTCTTCTCTACTTGATGCATAAATGATCTGATTTTAGTTAAAGATGACGTCATTTATAACACGCATTTTCTCTACTCGGTCTACTTTGGCTGATTCTAGCTAGTGGTGACCTGATACAAAAAACTTGATTGTTTCCTTCTTGGGCTCTCGCGCAGCGCTGCCAGTTGGGCTGTTTTCCAGGGCTGTTTTCCAGCCCAATTGGGCTTCTTTCAATGCTCATTCACGAGAAAAATTTGGTTGGGCTGTTGGGCTATTTTTTGGGCTAGAACAATTAATGGTCCAAAGGTCTCTCGTTTTGAAATTTTTAGTAGGAAAATAAATAAAATAATTTTCAAATGCCAGTTTGTACATAGGTTCTCTTTTGTCAGATATAATTTGGTTACTAAAAGATAGCGGGAAATGTAACTTGCTGTGCACCAAAAATCCAGTCTTATTCTAACCCTCTTCATGCCTCTTATTTTTGTGTTTTGTAAGATCTACTTTCATTCCTCCGAGGCTTAACATTCGGAATTAATTCGCCTTAGTTTTCTCTCTATTTATCCGCTTTTACAAAGTATGCTTAGAAACAATTTGAGGTTTCAGTGAACGCGAGGCTAGCTATATGGCGTCCTTGTCTATTAGAGTAATCGTTGAGATAGGCATTTCAGCCTTTACGCGTTGAAATGCAATAGTGATCTTGATTGCAAATAATGCCCCTCCTCTAACAAAACGGTTCATTGTGCTCCTCAAAGATTAGTTTTTCCCTTTTTGAAAACTTTCGTTTTTCTTTTGTGAGTCCATCCATCCCTGGGGTCCCAATGAGTGGTCAAGTTTTTCTTGTCTATAACACAATAGATTCTTCCACGTAGCAACAAAGTGTTTTGTCCCATTTCTTTCACTTGTCACTCATGATGCCTATAGGCACCTGTTCGAAAAGCTTGACTGCTGAGCTCAGAACCTTGGATGATATAAGATCCATTTAATTTTCTGAGTGAAAGTTTTTTTTATTATTTTTTGATATGTTTTTTCCAAGTATCACAGTGTTTGGTTTTTTTTTTTTTTCTTCTACTTCTTCTTTAGAACTTTAGAATATACACCTGTCCTATGCCTAGTAAATATTAAATGTAAAGGTAATTTCCGTGTTTGGAGATATGTTTTCCATAATTTAAATGTTTCCGGGCTACTTTTCAATTTTTATTGGGCTACATTTTGGGCTATTTTAAAACTCGCGATTTTTTTGTTGGGCTGGAAATTGGGCTAGATTTTTAACCGTTTGGGCGCGATACCCTGAAGTTTTTCTGGCAGCGCTGCTCTCGCGTAAACATCTTAGTTGTGTTTATACATAGCTTATACCTTCTTATTTCATGAACAGTCTTAGCCCTCGAGCCTAGCTGGCTTTCCGCAAATGTCATAATTATTTGGCTCGAAGGAAATATTAGGCTTACTTGCTTTGCGCAAAGATCGGTATTATACTTGACGAAAATGGAAGGATTGGGCTAGCTGATTTATTTCAAACGGCAGTATTACGTTTACCTCAAACATACCCAAAGCTGAGGCCTAAGTCAGTTGGTCGCTGATTCAAATCAAGGACCTTAACTAATTGGTCGGTTGTAGAAGTCGGGGAACAAACTAAACTGACCGGCTAAGGGAATTTATGCCAGAAACCCTTGGCTAGTTATCGTTATTAAAGTCGTCTCATAAATAATTTATTACTTTATTCGGAAGCCTTAATTGCTTAGCGAGCCATGATTTAAGTCTGGCTCTAAATCACATGGCCTTTAGATGAAGTCAATGGTAGCTAATGACTTCAACTATTTTCAGTACATGTACTCGGTCGGTTTTTTAGTAGCAGACCGGAAGTGTGTGGCCGCTTATTCAACTGGCGGACCTCAGTTATCGTGTCGTATATCCTTTTTTAATTAGTAGTAGTAATGAGGTTGCTATTTAGAATAATACATGTATATTTAAGTACTTTGAAATGATGTCCAACTCAGGTGAAATAGACTTTTTATTGTCAGCTGTTCTTACACAGACATAATAATATCAAATTAGGCAAAGTCAATGCAATGCTAATTAAATCGCCATAAAAGAACAACACTTTTTTATTTAAGTATCGGCAATATCCCAAAGACATGGAAAAAAAAAATCACTTCAAAATCAACCATCATCATGTTTACCATTTCAAGACGATAACATAGTTGAAGGAATAGATGAAGACCACAACTAACGTTAGAGGACGCGGGTCTGAAGTTTAATCGTGAAAAATGCCAGTATCTCCGCTCTTCCATCAATTTCTTGGGATATCGACTTGATGCTCATGGCCTCCGTCTCCAATAAGGAAAATTAGACACAATAAAACTCGCACCTGAACCAATGTCAATAAACGAACTTCGATCCTTCCTCGGTCTAGTAAATTATTACTCAAGATTTATGCAAAATTCGTACACTCTATTAGCCCCATTATAAGACATACTAAATAAATCCACCAAATGGGAATGGACCGACAAGCAACGAGCAACATTCAAAATAGCCAAGGAAGCCGTACAATCATCAGCTATGCTCGTACACTTTGACCCAAACAAGGAAATCATACTGGCATGCGACCCATCATCCGCAGGTCTTGGGGCCGTAATTTTACATGTAGCAGTCATCGAAGAACGTCCCATCGCATTCGCATCACGGCCACTATCAAAGGCCGAAACCCACAGATTGAAAGAGAATCCCTCGCAATCATGGTCTTTGGCGTAGGACGCCTTGAGGATTATCTACTCGGAAAAAAGATTCACCCTAATAACTGACCACAAACCACTGGTCAATATATTCTCGGAAGACAAACAAATACCACCCATGGCAGCAGCCAGAATACAGAGATGGGCCCTGCTACTGTTGGCTTACGATTACAAAACTACCTTCAAGCTATAATCAAAACACGGCAATGGGGATGCACTTAGCCGTCTACCGATACAAGAACCCGAATGGGAACCACCATTACCAACCGAGCTGGTGCTTTTAATGAAGGAGGCAGAATACGGACCGATTGATATCATGGGAATAAGTCAAGCCACTGAAAAGGATATCACCCTATCATAACTTACGACGCTTACCAGACAAGGATGACCGAAAAATATGCCAAGCATCAAAACCGAAATGAAGACCTACTACCGAAGGCGCCATACGATATCCATTGCCGAGAATATTATTTTGATTGGAAATAAAGTGATACTTCCGGAAGCAATTCGATCAATAATAATGGCAGAGTTACATAGCATCCACCAAGGAGCTGCTTCAATAAAAGAAACGGCACGTTCCAAAGTATGGTGGCCTCGTATAGATCAAAATCTGGAAAATCTATCTCAAAATTGCAAAACGTGTCGAGAAGCAGCGGCAATGGCACCAAAAACATATTCAACTTGGCCCCTAGAATCGAAACCGTGGCGCCGCGCTCAAATTGATTTCGCAGGTCCAGTAGAGGGTGACTACTTACTCACCACCGTGGACACATTCTCCAAATGGATGGAAATAAGTACTACCAAAAATACAATGAATAAATAGCCCGTAGCAGAGAGAATTTAGAAAGGGAGTGGAAGGTCCCCCCTTTCACTCTACTAAAATGATGACGCCAAAAAAGTCGTCGCGTTCCTTGAATATCGAGCTTTCAGGCCAGGTTAGTTTCCGGTTTAGATAGCTTACAAACGCATCATGCCGGAAATTGGCCTGGCCAGATAAGTTTAGCAGACGACGTTTCGCTACATTACAAACCCCACCTTCCATTCCCTTTCTAAATTCTCTCTGCCCGTAGCTACAACATTAGCGGAACACCGACCGGAAACGACCCTCTCAACCACGGGATCCATTGCACACGCTATACAAACCAACGCCTCGTGAAAGTCACAGATGACGCCGCCACTATCAGAGCAAAATGCAGTCCGCAATCAAATAGAAGACAAGGGAGAATCTCATCAGAGCAACGGCAACAATGGAAGTCAGCAAAGAGAAATCATATAAACAAAGTTTCCCACGAAGTAATACGAAACTACGGAAACAACCGGGCAGCCTAGATTCAAGACACTTCCCAGAAAAAACAAGTTGGGAAACCAAAATTTTCATCCCTGAATTATTAGGGTGTCCTGCGCGCGATAATCTTTGATAATCCACTGGTTTGATAAAGACGAACGACTCAGATTGGGATGGCACGAAGGAGAAGAAATTAAAACGACAAAGATTCTGTAGTAAGTTCCTCTTGGACAAACCTAAGATATATTCTAGACTGAAAGCTCCATTTACAACCATTCCTCGGTAGATGATTAGCAGTTACTTCCGGTAGAGTTTTCGTCAGAATTTCATGTACTGATAGAAGACAATTGCTGCTCATTCGAGTGATCCCAGTTATTGGAAGAATCCAATAAAATCGGTCGAATTTTCCAACGACTTTCACTCTTGCCCAAGAGCTTGCTGGGAACAGACAATATATGGCCCATCCCGATTGCCTAAGTTTGGTCACGTGAATGCGCCGCCGCAGATCACTGAATTTTATCTTGGCGCCTATAGAGAGAAAACCAACTTGAATCGTCACCACGCAGTCCACGCTCTTTACCTCCAAGGGAGATAACGCGGCCTTGTAGGTGCAGACAAGTCAGGGTGGATGATTTTTGAGCTCGCCACTAGGTTTTACCCACGCTTAAATATTAAATTGTATATTACAACGTATTTATTAACGAAAAACTAGAGAATATTTATTGCGGTTGATTAGAAATTTTAATTCATCAATTACTTAATTTTCCCAAGCCTAGTTAATTTTTAATAATGACCGAAAAAAAGGTTATTATTGAGTTTTTATCACGATAGCTGGCTGTATTAGCGATTTTACGCCCCGTTCTACACCCCCTTAAATATTGCTTGCTTGGGGGCGTGGATTTCCAGTTCGTTTTATTTATTTTAGGGTCTATTTCGAGTCTGAAAAGACTCGCTGCTTGTAATTGCCAGTTCTTCGTGGCCAAGGCGTCTCTTAGCTAGACGACAGTAATATCCACAAACAAATCGAAGTCGAAAGATATTAGCAATAAATTACTTTACAGCCTATCTTTATAATCGCAACATTTCTAATCCAATAAAATCATCTTCATCTAACTTAAGTCATTGTAGCTCTCTTTCGTCTCGTCTCCTGGTCTGCTAACGAAGTTCACTGTACACGACTGCTTTTGATTATGAAATTAATCGGAAATGTTTCATGGTTTTATAGTGGAGAAAACTGAAGCCTATTTTTGTTTTTTCCAAACATCAGATGTCCATTTTTTATTCAAATTGGTATATATTTTTGTTTTTTTAAAAACGGGAAACCTACTGTACTTCTGTTCAAGGAGTGTTTTCACGACTGTCATTTTTCTTATGAGGTTTAACATTTTGTATCAATCCGCCTCAGCTTTGAATCGTATACACCAATTCCCCTTGAACTGATTAAAGTTGCACCAAGTATAATCAAAGTTATTATTAAGTTTCAATCGATTAATTAGAATTTTAACCCAACTTCCATCTCTAGGCGCTTAGTAGGCAACACTAATTTATCCAGGTGGGGCGATGTTTGGAGAGTTCAAGGTTGGCGTCCCTCACTAATATGGTCCGCTGAGATAAAAAATGGAGGTTGGACCTCGGTGAGGGGATGGTCGTGGATGATTATAACAGTGGGAGAAGTCCCATTGCGTATAATCGCCTTCAACTGTCCAGCATCGAGGTTCGACCGTAATGCAATGGGAGACGTTCTGTTGTATATAATTGCACGACACCTGAAACTCAATGTGGCCGCCACGCTTAAAATAGGGAATTCCCCTTAAACAGAATTGAACGATAAGCTGGCATGATTACGTCAGTAGACATTTTGATCCACGAGCTAGGTCACATGATTTCCGGTTACACAGGATATCCGGTCACACTGGAAATGACACACACACAGACACACATGCAGCGACCATTGCAAAACCTCCCCCTGAACTAAAGTTCAGTCAGGGAGGTAAAAAGGGGGAAAGTGAGGTGGGGACTATTCTAGATACGCGTGTATATGTATTCTTGTTATGTAATAGAATAAAAGAATATACAATAAATGATACTGCGATTATTACGTGACCGCGACGCTAAGCCGATAGATTTAAGATTATTTACATTATAACTTATCACGTAAAAAGGAGTATACTTATTAACTCGTACCCTCAACCCTAACATAAACGAAGTTAAAAAATGTATCTCAAGATTAAAAAAAAAGTATCTACACTGCAAAAAATAGGTGTTTGAAAATGGTTTATTAATGGTTTAAGCTCGAACGTTAAACCAATAATGGTTTAAATTATAATATATAATGGTTTAAAAATGGTTTCAGCAACATTTAAACCATAAATGGTATACCTCGAAAGTTCCTCCAAACCCCGAATGTTCTATAGCAAGACCTGAAACGCTAATGTTCTAATATCGAACCAAAGACAAATGTTCTGAAATAATAATATTAAACTGTTATGTTCTGATTTTAGATCTTAAAATCATAGTGTTCTAATATTATCACTAAACATCATAATGTTCTAATTTTAAACCTAAAGCGTAATGTTCTGATATAGGAATATACAATCGTTACGTTCTGATTTTAGATCCAAAAGTCATAATGTTCTGATATTGTAATATAAAATCGTTACGTTCTGATTTTAGACCCAAAAGTCATAATGTTCTAATATTATCACTAAAAATCTTAATGCTCTAATTTTAAACCTTAAGCATAATGTTCTGATATTGGAATATAAAATCGTTACGTTCTGATTTTATATCTGAAGCTCATAATGTTCTGATATTACCAATAAAAATCAAAAGGCTTATATTGCGATTTTAGATCTAAAAATTACAATATTCTCATAACACCAAGAATTATAATATTCGTATATACCAAAATATTAATGTTGTGATATTTGCACTTAATTAGTCACGAAGAAAAATTAACTCAAAGCTCATTTATTTAAATTTCACTAATTACAGATTTTGACCTTAAAGATATATAATTTTTCCCTTCAATCAAATACGAATCTAATAATTCGTGGCAAATGAGGGAATCAGGATTTAAAAGAAGCCAGTTTTGTGGTTCTTCTTTAATTTCATACGCGAAAATTTTTGGGATAAATTCTCTAACTTTATAGACAATACCGGCCAACAATAAAGACACATTATTTATGCAAAAAATATTTTGAATCTTAACGAATAACTGAATTTCTTTGCCGGCAGTCTCGTGTTTAAGAAAGCAGCCTACAGAGAAGCGCATATTGTCGTAAGTTGCACATTAAACAGAATAAAGTTTATCAGGATACTCATTATTAAGCAATAATTGCAACGGAATAGGCAAACTGTTTTTTTCTAAAACAGATCCTGATGAAGTCTCTTGTATATTATATTGCCTCTCACACAAAGTATTGTAGCATTGGTAATGTTGATGCCTCGACGCTAACGTCTTAGTTATGTTTTTGAAATTATTAGAGGCGTGAGCTATTTTTTTAAAATAGCTGTTTAGCCTCAAAACGAATGCAAGACATGGCTTTTAATGGGCCATATTTTCGGAAGGCGTCAGCATAATGAATCATGTAATGGTATTTTGGAGTCAAAGCGTCTTCCCCAAAAACCCCCGAAGCTAAATTCAAAAACTCTTCAATTAATGTTTCGAGCACAACGAGAAATGAAATGTGCAAATGCGACGCGTATACGTATTCGACTATTTCTCTGAGTTTTAGATATACAGTCCAATATTCGTCGTTTTCATTCGGCAAATAAGAAAAACAAATTAAAGGGAGGAGTCTAAACAAACAGAATAACTCACTCGCCGATCCTTTGATGTTGCCACTTCCACAAATAGCGTTACGAATTTGATTTTCTGGTCGATTAGATTCTGATTTTCCAAACGGGAAAGCCGAAATACGTAAATTAAAGTCCTCTAAGTTCATAAATTGGTTTGTAATCATATGGTTTAACACACGTTTCAATACGCTAGGAATAACCCCTTCCTGTAGATCGTGCATTGGATCAGGAGGTAGTTGTAACGTTACGTCAAAGTTACTTATTTTCATTAACGGGCTTTCAAAACGTACTCCGTATGACTTTCCAAAACTTTTAGATATAGCTATTCCCTCTAAATGATATTTATGGCGACTCAATGTACGTTGACACACCTGACTCGCCTTAGTTTTAAGAGCAATATCTTCGTAATCTATCATACAGAATCTGCAGATTCTGCCGCTACTGAAATTGCAATTAAATCCCCCTAATTTGTGTTGCCCAAGATTGTCACCTGAAAATACTGAAATAGTCGTTGTATATTTAGTACCAGTTTTTTCGACGTAAAACCCTTCTTCAGCCAAAATATTTAAATCATAAATTAAGGGTTTCATAATCTCTCTGAATCCAAAACTATCAATATCTATTGATTTAGCTAAAAGTGCTAAATATCACTGAGCTGTGCTCTGTATTTTCCATCTAGATTCAGAATTGAAAAGTAGCACCCTAAAGTTTTATGCTTCCCTCTTTTCGACCCCAAAGGATTAACTAACTCGAATTCGTCCAAATATATTTATAAATGGATTGTATCCATCGAATATCCTTGGTTATTCTTAATTATTGTTTTTGCCAGGTCTCCTTGTAAATAGTGTCCAATGCAATTATGGGGAATTTTATTCAATTTCACGTGTTTGTTCTTCATTTCATGGGAGGTGTATAGCTTTTCGAGCACTTTGATTATTGGTATATACTGAAAGACCTTTTTCTTGACATTCCCTGTGGTTTCAGAAAACGTGTATTGGATTGGCTCTATCAATCCTTTTTCACTTTTACACAACGCGGAAATTTTGTGATTTGAGTTCAAGCTAAGAAACGCTTCTTTAACCTCAATATTATTTGAAAACAAAAGATTTTCGTCTAAGCCAATTACGTTATCGTTTTTCGTTTTTAAAAGTTTTGTTACATTTTCTTGGTTAATGGATAGAATATGTTCGCAAAAACTGAGCAAATCATTGGTCAAAGATTGTATTACGCCACGTGGTAGATGGTGAACTTCTCTGTACTTCAGGATAATTTTAAGAAGTAATTCGCGTATTTCGGGCGACTTTAAATTGTTCTCATCGTTCGTAATTTCCTCCTCGGATAGGTATTCGGGAACTTCGGGATTTAAATTCTCATTTTGATTAGCTTCGTCGGGATGGTTGTGGAGATTTTAAGTTACAATTTTATTTTTCAGAGCGTTGGGATGCTTGTATTTGACATGACTACGAAATGTTTCTATTTTTTTAAAACATCTACCGCACCCTTCTAGCCCGCACACAACACTAAAATTAGGATCGTTTCCATGAGCGTTTTGAATATGTGTTAATAGACTGCTAAATTTCTTGGCTAAATAAGTGCATTTAACACAACTGTAAAACTGGGTACTCATACTTTACTAAAACTTGAAATCATGGGAACATGAAACGCTTTTTGAAAACCAAGATACAACTTGACTGAACGTTTTTAAAGTTTTGGAGGTTAGAACGAATAGAATATAGAGTTTCTTTAGAATGCATCAAAGCGAGGGGCGGGGTTGAGTCTATATATATGAATTCAACTTCAGAAAGGGTTATTTATCCCATAGAAAATGTTTTTGCTTTACATGTCAAACTTTACCTTTTCCAAGGTTGGACTTCACTTTAGACAAGCTACTAGCCTTCGTCAAACCAAGGACCGTTTATATATAGGAAACCCGGGGGGGGGGGTTCCTATATATAAATAAATATATATAATGGGGGGCCCCATTTTTCTAGCTCCTTACTGGGACTCTTCATAGAGCCCATATTGTAACGGTACAGGATCATACTTTTACCCTCAAGTGAAAAAAAATCACATTAAGAGACAACATGAGATTGGGGGAGCCTCTTTCACTGAGGCTGCTTATATCTCTAAGTAAAAAGTTCATAAAGATAACCGAAAGAGTATGTTTATACGTGCTGCCAAATTAAGGTGAACTACAGAAGTGAACCACCTGCAGGCAAATGGCCATCACACACGATAGTCAGCAAGCGTAAAGCAAGGCCCTCAATATCCCCATAAATAATTAATTCATAAGGATAACGGATAGCGTAAGTTTGTAGGCGCTGCAAACTGTGGTGGAAAGACGACGAGCTTTGCTAGAATTCCATCTTTATTGTAAACTTATGGTGAGAAAATCTCCGAAAATATTTAGAAATTTCGCTGATCACGTGGTATTTAGGATGACCACAAAATACCGAAAGCATTATAAGGAATATAGGAAATTTATCATAGATTTATAGGAACTTATAAGAATTTTATCATCGATTTTTTGGAACTTATAGAAATGTTTTTACAAATACTGTATAGGAATTTATATGGAAATTGCTATTGAAATTATAGGAAAATCTCTATTGAAATTATAGGAGAATCGCTATTAAAATTATAGGAAAATTACTATTGAAATTATAGGAAAACTACTATTGAAATTATAGGAAAATTTAGGTTTTAAATATGAACGCACAATAGTATGCTTTTCAAAGGAATTTTGGTTCAAATTTATTGTAATGTCTAAAAATATTAAAAAAAAGAAAAATACAAGAAATGTGGTCGGCATCTATCAGTTTTATTATTTTAAATTAATCTAGGAAATGTCTTCTTTCTAATTATGCTATCGGTTTATTCCTAGGAGATAGTAGAGAAAAGTTACGGCAATTTTAAGATATGGGTCATTTTTGGATTTTTGTTCGATTTCTATTTAATGACGAAACACCTTTTTCGAGTGGCGAAACAATTATATTATTTAAAATAAATTTAGGGGTGTCTTTTTTCTAAAAGTAATAGAGGGATCGGCTTATGCCTTGGTTATAGTAAACAAAAGTTACGTCCATTTTAAAATAGGGTATTAAGCGGTATTAAGGATAATTTTTGAATTTTTGTTAGATTTCTATCATTGGCAGATTAATTTTTAACGAGTGCCTCGTGTCATGTTTATTATTTCATATTAGTCTAGGGGGTGTTCTCATTCTAATGGTGCAATCGGTTTATGGTTGTAGAGAAAAGTTACAACCATTTTAAGAAGGGGGTAATTTTTGGATTTTTGTTCGATTTCTATCAGTGGCGGAATAATCTTTAACGATTGCCTCATGTCAATTTTATTATTTTAAATTAATCTAGGGAATGAATTCTTTCTAATGGTGCTATTGGTTTATGCCTACGTGATTGTAGAGAAAAGTTACGGCCATTTTAGGATAGTGATAATTTTGGGATATTTGAATGATTTCTATCAGTGACGAAATAATATAATATAATATATATATATAATAAAATAATATTATAATATAATATATATATAATATAATAATATTATAATATAATATATATATAATATAATAATATTATAATATAATATATATATAATATAATAATATTATAATATAATAATATTATAATATATATATAATATAATAATATTATAATATAATATAATAATATTATAATAATATAATATATTATTATATTAATAATGAAATCTTGAAAAAATAAGGAAAATTATGGGGCGCCGTTCAGGACTTCATTCAACATTTGTTTTAAATATAAGACAACTTTATTAAATATAATGCCACTTTTATTAAAAATAAGACAACTTTATTAAATATAACGCAACTTTTATTAAATATAACGCAACTTTTATTAAATATAACGCAACTTTTATTAAATATAAGGCGACTGTATTTAATTTAAGGCGAGTATAATTAATATAAGGCGACTGTAATTAATATAAGGCGACTGTAGTTCTAATAATTCAAGTTGTTTGTAATAATTCAAGTTGTAATAATTCAAGTTGTTTGTAATAATTCAAGTTGTTTGTAATAATTCAAGTTGTTTGTAATAATTCAAGTTGTTTGTAATAATTCAAGTTGTTTGTAATAATTCAAGTTGTTTGTAATAATTCAAGGTTATAGGATACAACCTAATCTTGAGTTTTTTTAAACAACTGGAATTTTTAGGTAGAACTTGAATTATTAGACGCAAACTTGAATTATTAGGAAGCACTTGAATTATTAGACGGATATTTGAATTATTAGGGTGCACGTTACCTTATACTAATTTCAGTCACCTTATATTAATTTCAGTCGCCTTATATTAAATACAGTCGCCTTATATTAAATACAGTCGCCTTATATTAAATGAAAGTGGCATTATATTTAATAAAAGTGACATTATATTTAATAAAAATGACATTATATTTAATAAAAATGACATTATATTTAATAAAGTTGTCTTATTTTTAATAAAAGTGGCATTATATTTAATAAAATTGTCTTATATATAAGACTAATGCTGAATTAGATCCTGAACGGCGCCCCATAGAAAATAGTCGAAATTATAGAATATAGGAACACATTGAAAATATACGAAATATTATAAAATGTAGGAAATGTTCAACCTGGGTATAACCAAAACGAACGATCTTGTACTATTCTTTTTCTTCGCGCTTTACTATACCGATACCACGAGAGGAATATTTTGTACTGTAGAAGGCTAGCGAATACAGTCAAGGGTAAATTTTCTCAGTAATTTTCTTGGCGCGGAAATAGGTTTTTATTTGGGTATGCAGTTCCAGAATTGATAAAATTCACTAAAATTTAGTCTCAGATATCAGCTCAAACTAAATTAAACTACTTGATATATCTATGAAACCAACTCTTATATGTATTATAGATCATAAGTTTTGGTCATTCTGAAATCTCCGACTGCTTCTGCCTCCATGTAAAAGTAAATAAAAACGAACGGGTTTGGTCTTACGAACAAAAGAGAGCCCCCTCTTTAGCAGTATCTAGCAATTCTTTGGAAATTCTCACTCACTCCCTCTCCCACAATAGAGGGGAAATAACATCGACCTTCAAAATTTACCCTAAACGCGTGTCCTCTGAAAAAAAAGAAAAAAAGAAAATAAAATGGATTAAGCCCCGTTCACACGGAGCTAATAGGACGCTTTGCATATTCCCTACGTAAGAAGTTGCTTTACAGAATCTGATGTGGGGGAACAATTCCGAACTAAGGACGAGTGTGCTGCGCCTGAACTAAATAAAATGTCGAAAGCCGCCAATAGCTGGCGGGATAGTATTTGGATGACGTCACGCGTTCACGCTTTATTAAAATAGACGATATTATAAAAAGGGGTGGTAATTAGCTGGGAAATGTTGCCTCTACGTCATAGCTCGTGAAATTACTAGCTTAGAAATTCTCCTCATTAACGGCACGTGCAAGGGTGAAAAGCTTTAAATTCCGCGTGCTATAGTGGAAATAGTACCGAGTCACGTAATTTCGTGACGATAAAGCAACGTTTCTATAAGATGTTCAAAACCACAATTTATTTTACAATAACATTTATTGGAATATGGTGCCATTTAATTTTCGCGTGACACCCTTTTCTGAAGCAGCCCGCTACCCAGCTATCTGTTCTCTTTACTGGAAATTGACTTATAGTGAACCTCAAAACAGTTTATATTTTTTAAAGCCGCGTGCGTGGGCGTCTTAACCAAGTATAAGTTTCAATCAATTGGTTTAGTTCCAGTTCCTATAAT
Organism: Odiellus spinosus; assembly: GCA_963920705.1. Classification (NCBI taxonomy): domain Eukaryota; kingdom Metazoa; phylum Arthropoda; class Arachnida; order Opiliones; family Phalangiidae; genus Odiellus; species Odiellus spinosus. The sequence continues at coordinate 597,654 of CAWUCO010000183.1, forward strand.
ATTATATTTTAATTTATAATTATTTACTGGTCAACATATAAGTTTTTAATTAATAAATATTTAAATCTAAATGTTTTCTCGTGTGTCTTAATTGTTTTTAGTATTCATTTATGTTTTTGGGAAGAAAAGATCTAGTACGCTTCAATTTTTAAATTATAGATTAAATAACCAACAAATAAAACTCCAAAAATGATGATATCCCTTGTTCGTTCCGTGTGCACGGAGCTTTAGGCTGTAAATATTTTCAACACATATAACCACTCCATGACAGTTGTCCAAATTGGCAACATAATGCCTATAAAAAATCCAGTTTCGCGCCTACATACCTCCTAAAGGGGTGACTTTTTTTTACCTCCCCGACTGAACTTTAGTTCAGGGGGAGGTGTTACACTGGTCGTGTCTGTGTGTCTGTCTGTGTGTGTAAGCGGATATCCTGTGTAAACGGAAGTCACGTGACCTAGCTCGTGGAGCCAAAAGTCTAGAGACGTAATCATACCAGCTTATCGTTCAATTCCGGGGAATTACCTCCTTTAAGCGTGGCTGCCACATTGAGTTTCAAGTGTCGTGCAAAGACATACAACAGGACGTCTCCCATTGCACATCATCGCATTCCACCATCCACTTTACGGTCGAACCTTGATGCTGAACAGCCGAAGGCGATTATAAGCAATGGGACGTCTCCCACTGTCATAATCACCTCCGACCATCCCCGCACCAAGGTCCAACCTCCAGTTTCCGATCTCAGCGTTCCATACTAGCGAGGCGTCCCCCACTAGTACAGTTCACATCAACCTTCCACTGACTCCAAACATCGCCCCACCAATGGGTAAATTGCGTCGCCAAGCGCCTAGAGATCAAGAATCAGCAAGACATTGAAAGGGGGGGGGTTTTCCCCCTAACTTCATGGCCATCACGCACGGTTACTTCGATTAATATAGCCCTTCGAAAGGTTTATATAGTATCTTTTTGGAACGAATGCAAATTAGCCTCATGGGGTGATTTTGTTTGATATTGAAACGCAATATTAATTTATATTATAATTAAAAATATTAAAATGGTTCATCTTAATCTAATTAATTAGAAAGTCGAAAAATTAATTTAAAATTCGAGATAGTTTAGAAGTTATTTGAGAATTTAAGCAAAAATTTAAAGAAATTTGACCGATTAATGGCAGTTTTAGTTGGCAGCATGCGCCTAAGCTATTTTCCATATATATCATTTACTCGAAAAAGCAAAGGTATAACGGGCAGTATAGGCTTATCTCTGGTGCAAACTTGGGGTGGATTGAAGAACTTAAATAAAGGTGCGTTTACACGGGTATGGAAGATTGAAACAACATAATTTAGATAAGAGATAAGACAATAATAACTTCGATTATACTCGGTGAATTTTTAACCAGTTCAATGGGAATTGGTGTATAAGATTTGAAGCTGAGGCGGATTTATGCATAATGTTAAACCACTTAAGAAAAATGATAGTCGTGAAAACTCTCCTCGAACAGAAGTAGAGTAGGTTTCCAGTGTATTTGTGACACGTGTAAAATCGAGTTCGCCAGCACGCGAGTATGTGTAGACCACTAAATTTGAAGTCGGAAACCTCTTTACGCATGGAAAATATCAATGTGATTTTTTTTTGATATTCTTGGGAGAATCAGCTTCATGTATGGGGAAATATCGTAATCTTCTGGCAAACTTGCAAACAGTGGCGTATTTGGTTTTAATTACTGGCACGGATTTTCAAATTAATTTTTTTATAATTTTCGCGCGTTTCGCAAATTTATTTCGTGCGAAATTGTGTACATGCGCAGAGCGAACCAGGTTAACGCGGATACACACAGACCTGTTTTTACGCGTTTCACGCTCGTGAACTCATAGAAGTACCATTAGCACGCGCGAGCGAGGTGCAAACCACTCTAGAAAAATTTTGTACACCTGATTCCAGATTCATTTGATTGTCAGTGATTCCGAATCAATTCGCGTGATTCCGAATTGATTCGTGATTCGCGTGATTCCGTATCGATTCTCGTGATTCCGAATCGATTCGCGTGATTCCGAATCGATTCGCGTGATTCCGTATCGATTCTCCTGATTCCGAATCGATTCGCGTGATTCCGAATCGATTCGCGTGATTCCGTATCGATTCTCCTGATTCCGAATCGATTCGCGTGATTCCATTTAGTTTGTACACCTGATTCCAAGAGTGGTTTGCCCATTGCCCCTCGCGCGTGACCGTGAAAAGCGTGAAAATAGGTCTGTGTGAATCCGGCTTTAGTCATGCCACAATTAACAATTGACGAACTTTCTTAAACCGGATTGACATTGAAATTTCTCGTGTTTTAATAGCCATGTATGATATGGTTGACCCAAGAGTGAAATGTAGACAGAGTGAGGAAAAGAATCACGTGATTGGATCTCGTGATGACTGCTAGTTTTAGTTTCACACTTTTTCATACATGAATTTAATGTTAATCCCAATTAAGTATAATAGAACCAGGCTTTTAATGCCTACTGTCGTGTATTTCCGGTAACATTTTAGCTAGTGTGGAGTCACGTAAAATGACGTTTGTTTCACAACTTGGTATATTTTTACTCAGGCCTGCCCTGTCAGAAAAAAAAAATATAAAAAATTTATGGTAGGGCCAAAAGAGAAACATCTATTCATTACTCACAGCATTATCACCAAAAAACGTGTTTTTAGACGTAGGCTTATAAGGTATCTGTAGGTCGTGTAGCACCAAAAAGCGAAATTGTACGTCACAGTTCGTAGTTTAGCGTGTTATGCGGAAAGCTTATTCGTTAATTGTTTATTGAATATGTTTATTTACGGTTATATGACGATACCGAGGTCATAACTTGATTTTGATGAAATATTTTGCCTAATGACGTTACTTGGTCTACAAATACTCTAGTTTTCTTAACGCCGATATGATTTTACTGAGGGACCTTGACCTTGCTTATCTAAATTTTAATTTATTGAACGTAAAATCGTTTCATTTCTTTTGAAATCTTCGACGAAGTTTGTTCTCTAGAGATTTGACTCGTTGAAATTTTAAATTAAGTTTCATTCGTTTGAATACAATTTATTGGTAAGGAAGTAATTTTGAATTTGAATCATTTATTTGATGCGTTTATTATTTGTTTGGACATTTTTGGTATATTTTCATTGACCTGAACTCTAATTTTTATTACTGAGTTGTGACTGAAATATTAGTTTGGAAATCAAAAGGTTTTTTTTTTCTGACTCATTTTTCTCTGTAGTAATTTTTTGTTTTCGTAAAAGAGTTATTAATGCCTACTGTCGTTTATTTTCGGTGATGTTTTAGCTAGTGTGTAGTCACGTAAAATAACGTTTGTTTCACAACTTGTGTTGTATACTGAAGCCATGTATAGGTTCAATTTGATATAACATTTTGCCTTTTCACGTTACTTGGTCTACAAATACTCTACAACCGTCAAAATTCTGATATGGTTTTAAAAGAAGAACCTTGACCTTGTGTATTTAATCTCATATCGAGATTAAATGTTTTTCGCATCTAATTTTAATTGGTTTATCAATATGTTATTTGTATAGATATTTTTTTTAAGATTTTATATTTTTTAGATTAAAATAAATTTATTATTCCAGAAGATTTTGTAGAATCTAGTTCTCAGGATTACCGGTGTTGAAAATTTATTTTGCTAATGTTATCTTGATGTCTGTGTTTTCTGCCCGCTATTTGGTAGTGGTAAGATTAATATTTTTAATTTTAATTAATCGACTTATTTGGCGTTTATTTGATAATTTGCTTTACTTAAATTGTTCGTGTAAGGGCTATTTTACATATTACCAAAGATTGCTAATTTCAGTTGTCTTAATTCTGATTTTTTTGTTTTAATACTGAATTATGGACTGGATTATTTATCTTGAAATCTATGTGGTTATATCTTATTTATTTTCCTTTTTTTCTCTAGTTAGGTTTGGTTTTAAGTATAGAATTATTTAGGGTTGTGTTGGTATACTGAAGAAATGCATATAGGTTCAATGTGATATAATATTTTGCCTATTTCGCTGTTTCTTCTACTCATCCAATACTCTACATTTCTTTTCATCTTTTATTTTAGGTAGGGTTAGGTTAGGTTAGATTACCTTAACGTCGGGGTCGGGGAGGTTATATTTTGGTTTCCCAACTTGTTTATCTCTACCAAGGTCATTTTTTAGGAAATCGGAATTCAGGAGGAAACGAATTCACATTACACAGCAGACGGAGTCAGACTGAGCATAGCGCCTTAATTTATCAAGTTTATTAAGATAGCAGTTATAAAATATGAGTGATCATGCGAGTGTAGTGTTATTACTAAACTATGGGGATAGTAATAAAAAAATTTCTTTGGCGAACCCGTCCTATAAAACTTTCCGTGAAAAACTGCAGACAGACGTTTCTTTGGAAGAGTTTACAGGGGGAAACTTTATTTACCAGGTAAAATCTTCTATTAATAAAAATATATTCTTCAATTTAAGTAGGCTTAATGCAGAGTTTTTAAAATTGGTTTATACCAATTATGAATTTAATTTTGCTTAAATCGCAGCCGATACAACATCGAGTTCCCATTTTGTTTACATAGTTATATTTTTTGTTTATTATCAATCTATTACCCCGGTTTTAGACAATTTTTAATTTTGATTTTTTTTAATGTTCTCTATAATGTTATTCGATTATGGTTTAAACCGTACATTTATAAATAAATATATCAGGTTTATGACACCGATTTTGACAGTTTTGTCGATATGGATGAAGGAACTGAAATAATCAATAAGATGAAAATTAAAGTGATAAAAGTAAGTAATTAGTTAATGTGATATTATTTTATTTCAACCCTTTTATATGCGCGACTTATTTATAGAAAAAAAGAGATAGTGAGCAATTAATTTGCTCGCCAGAAAAAAAGGCTCACCAGTCGAATGAGGAATCCTCAGAACCGCCATCAAAAGAAGTATAAAATAATTTATAATAGGATAGAATTAAGAACAACTTAACTAAAAGCGTTAGTGGCTTTCAAAAAGTTAAAATATACCTAGTTTTCGATAAAGCGGTAAAAGAAAATTGTACCTATCTTTCCTAGCTTTACTTCCATTGTAGGGTTCCCAGGAGCTTGTGAGTGCAGTTCAAATCGGATCAGTTTAAAAACTGAACTGCTAGTCTTTCTCTCCTCTTCAGTTTGCACTCACAAATGGTTGGCACTGGGGGAACGGCATTTACCCCCTTAAGTGAAAACTATGTATATAAACTCGTATTTTTTTACTTCAATTAAAAGTAACAAAATTTAACAAGTCACTAACGCATTAATTGGGACTGAGCTTCATAAATACTTAGAAAGCTATAATCATGGTTAGTAATTAAATATTTTATTTTCCTATATCAAGGGTGGAGAGGAGTCTGAAAATGAAGACGAATCAACTAAAACCCGTCATTCATGGTGATTCTGAAATAATGTTTTATGTTTTTGGACTAAACTCAACGATACGGCATTAATGTATTATTAAACGTATCTTTACAGGATTGCTGAAAATAAAAAAATGATTGGTCTAGGCTCGCGCACAAATTTTGGCATCGAATATAATTTGCCAGATATAACGGACATTTTTAAAAAGGCTGAACAGTACAATTCCATTCCAAAGGAGAACAAAAACAAATTAAATAAAGAACTTATAAATATCTTGTTTAATCATACCCTGAAAAATTACGCATTGTGAGTTCAATAACATCATAAGTACAATAACTAACCATAAGTATCTCATTGATTAAACCCATATAGCTTAATTGTCAAACTTATGTTTAATTACTGTACTTATGATAACATTAATTTTATACCAGGGAGGTGGAGGTAAATTTAATATTTCTAACTAGAAACCTTACCCTCAATATATTTTCTATATGAGCGAGATGAATAGATATTATATTTTTTAAGTATCCACCTTCTCACATGCATGTCGCCAAGAAACTCGTGGTGACATATCCTCATTTAATTCAGGATCCTGATAAGGAAACTTACGTGAGCTAAAATTAAAAAAGGACAATGCAATGTCAAATCCTAACTTGTCGAATACTGTATATCCATTTCACATTCCCTTTAATGAACAGGATTTATGAAAATTGTCTTTTTAGGAATACTGGTACAAGAAGTTACAATCAAAATATAAAAACTTTCGGTTTGGATTAAAAGGAGTGGCTTCTGTTGAAAAGGCTAAAGCGAAGTATGGAAAAGCGTCTCATAAAACAGCATCAACTAGAATCAGAAATAGATGAACCGAAATTATCAACGAGCTATTCCTCTAACGCCACAGGCAAGTTCTCCGTTTCCCTCTCTTAGACGACAGTTGTAGCCCCCTCCCCCACGGAATTTCGCCTAGCCGAGAAACGTTGAATGCGCCACCTGGCTTGGTTTGCAGCCGTCGCTACGTGGGGCGATCAGTTTCCCAAGATCCTCCTCGGTATTTCATTGAGGCCGAGGAAGCCCATTCCCCCAGTGCTTACCCTCCCCATTCACTCCAAATAAAATGCATTTCCCAATCTAAGCTCTCGTTGATAATTTCGGTTCATCTATTTCTGCTAGAATTGGATGCCGTTTTTCAATCAGTTGTACAAGCTCAAAAAGCGCGCAATAGGAAACTGGTTCGAAAAGCTCGCCCGGAGAAATTTGCTCGAAAAGCTCGCCCGGAGAAATTTGCTCGAAAAGCTCGCCCGGAGAAATTTGCTCGAAAAGCTCGCCCGGAGAAATTTGCTCGAAAAGCTCGCCCGGAGAAATTTGCTCGAAAAGCTCGCCCGGAGAAATTTGCTCGAAAAGCTCGCCCGGAGAAATTTTCTCGAAAAGCTCGCCCGGAGAAATTTGCTCGAAAAGCTCACCCGGAGAAATTTTTTCGACCAGCTCGCCCGAAGAAATTGGCTCGACCAGCTCGCCCGAAGAAATTGGCTCGACCAGCTTGCTTGAAGAAATTGGCTCGACCAGCTTGCTTGAAGAAATTGGCTCGACCAGTTCGCCCATAGAAATTGGCTCGACCAGATCGCCTGTAGATATTCGCTCAAAAAAATTGTCGGGAGTAATTGGCTCAAAAAAATCGTCTGTGGAAAGTGGCACAAAAAAATCGTCTGTGGAAAGTGGCTCAAAAAAATCGTCCGTGGAAAGTGGCTCAAAAAAATCGTCCGTGGAAAGTGGCTCAAAAAAATCGTCCGTGGAAAGTGGCTTAATAAAATCGTCCGTGGAAAGTGGCTCAAAAAAATCATCTGGGGAAAGCAGCTCAAAAAAATCATCCGGGGAAAGCAGCTCAAAAAAATCATCCGGGGAAAGCAGCTCAAAAAACTCTTCAGAAACTAGTACAAAGACTTGTCAAATATCGCCAGTAGGGAGTGGATTAAACATTCGCACAGAACCGGTAAGATAAACTGATTATTATAATTTAAAAGATACACTTTCTAAATTACTTTGGTCTGAAAGAATTTGCAGCACATGGAAGATGAATCAAGCCTTAGCGACCATATAAAATACCTGCAACAAGAAATGCAAAAATCCGTTAAGGATTGGATGATAATTGATGTTAGAATGAAACGAACTTTTTTGGAGAGGCGAAAAATGATAGAGAAAATGACTTTGGAAGCAGTGCTAGAAACTTATCCTGCTCTTCGTGATGCTAGACAGGTACCAACAATTAATGGATGTTTTTATTACGGACTCATTTCCTGCATAACTAACATTTCAACTGTATTTCAGATCAATTTGGAATTTTGCAGGCAAACAAATGTTGAGATTGAAGGAAAATTAGAAGAAGCTTTTAAAAGCTATTCTAGTAAAATTTGGAACCATAAAGAAAATAATCTGTTGAAATTAGGGCTGAATTAATGGGGAGCGTAACTAGTCTACCAGATGCTCAATCTCAAACAAGTTAGTATCTGTTTTTTTTCTTCTTATATTTATAACCCTTCTTCAACCAACCTACTAATACTTTCTCTGTTATTGTTCCCTAAAATATAACAGAAATACGTAATGGTTTCTTATTCTTATTTTTTTTTTATTAATTTTAGGTGCAAAATGTGCATATACACTTGTACTACTTCCGGGCCTTTTAAAGGAGAGCTATTTACAGTTTTTTCGTAAAAAATCTGATGTTTCCAAAACTATGCCAAAAACACCAATACTCGTTTATACCGGAAAGAGTATATTTTCTTGTGAAACATACGAACTTTATATTGACAGGGAAAACGTAACCTTCGCGTATGACTTTTTATCAGCCATGTGTGCCTTGTTTGCCTCCTACTGGATTTTCAATGTTGAATACCCGGAATATTTGACTAAAACATTGAGCTTTATAGAGTCATTTTTCTTGGGGTTAAACTCAACCAAACTATGTGCTCAAGTAAAGGCACTATCAAAAAAATTGTACAAGTAAATAATTACTAATCTTAGTAATTAAGAATAAAATAGAAGTTTGCAAGAATATTTTTACTGTGGTTAATATTTATAATCATAACATTAATGGTTTACGTAAAATATATTAGTAATTTGATTCGGAACCTTTACAGTACTTGTAACAGTATAATAAGGGTTTCCATAAAATATTTTTAGTCTGATCCTAAATCATTGACGTACTTGGAACAGTACAATAAGGGTTCCAAAAAAATATAGTAGTTATCTGATTCTAATCCATTAGAGTACTTTTAGCAGCACAATAAGGGTTTCAAATCAATCTATTTATCATATGCCTATACCATTACATTACTTGTAACAGTACATTAAGGGTTTCCAAGCAAAGTATAAGAAATCTGATCCTATACCATAACATTACTTGTAACAGTACTTTAAGGGTTTCCAAGCAAAATATAAGAAGTCTGATCCTAAACCATTAGAGTACTTGGGTCACTACAATAAGGGTTTGCATAAAATATATTAGTAATCTGATCCTAACCCATTACCTTTCCGTTAGTAGCATTATAAGGGTTTCCAAAAAGGCTATTTATCAAACCGTTACATTACTTCTGGAAGCACAGTAATGGTTTGAAAACAGTTTATTAATGGCTTCATTGGAAAACATTACAATACTTATGGTAGAATAGAAACAGTCTGATAAAAAACCATTACAGTAGCGGTGAAATAAATTAATGTGTTACTCTTAAACCAATAATGGTTTAAATAAAAATATTAATAATTCGCTTTTAAACCATTATACCATTAAAAATGCTTTACAATTAAACCATTATGAAATATGGTATAAGTTTAAACCAGTATAATATTTCAGCAGTACAGTAAATGTTTAACATTGATGTATTAATGGTTCAATACTAAACCAATTGAATTAAAACCAAGCACTTACAAATTTAAAATTCGTTTTAAATTAAACCATTCAAATTTAGCATAGATTAAATTCAAACCAACAGAGGGTGACTTAGGACACATTATAGGTTTACTTTCAAACCATTAAACAACATAATATATAGTATCAAAAATGCAATGGTCTTAATATAAACTATCTTACTTACTAATGGTCTGAATAAAAACCTTCCAGGGTTTGAGTTTTGGACAAAAAGTTTATACACATTAATGGTTTATTTTTAGAATCCTATTTTTTACTGTGTACTACTGAATCACGGTGGTTGGAATAAAAAATGAAAAATCAATCAAAAATAGATAAATAAATAACAAAAGTATAGTAATTTGTTTAGAATTGTACATAGATTCACCAAACCACCTCGAGCTTGCAGCACGTCAAAGCTTACTCTACCCGTTATACATATGTTTTTGGACTATTATCAATTGATGCCGATTGTAAGAGAAAATATTTGTAACAAATCACCTAACAATCACAAACGTCCTCTAACGGTAAACAGTACAAGCAAAAGTAGGAACAAAAAAATTTGCACGTCTGCTATAAGGGTTTTTCTCTTCCTCGCCGGAGCATTTCCGCCTGGCGAGCGGCGTTCGAACTTTTTTCCGCGAATTTGGGAAAAAACGCTGGTTTGGGAAAAATGTTCGAAGAGCCACCAACACGGGGAAATACGAGAAAAGCTTACACAAAAAAAGTGTTTGGGGGAGGGTGATAAATTGTGTGAGGAGTTTAATCACGTGGGGAGAAGAGGAAAAAGATTCGTTTCACGTATGGTTTCTCATAATTGGTCAATCAAAATAACACTCTTTTATTCATGGAAAAGCACATTTGTAATAACACTTTAAAAATAACACTTTAATTACTAGAGGGAAAACAATAATACTTAATATTCGAGGGACGTTACAACCCGTTAGATCACGGAATTGGTTGCAAGGAGATGCTATAAGATATCTATAAGACTTGCCCTTTGATTATTTATAAGATTGAGTCCAACGTTAAGTTTAAAATTATACGAGGATTTTGGCACGGACGGTGCCTAAGACTTTTCTTTATGTTCTAGGTTCTAGAGGGGTTTCAACTTTACGATACATATTTATCTATTGACGTTTAATATTAATTCTACCTTCTATTAGGGGGTTTAAAAATATGAGCAAAGATTATCCTAATCTCTCTCTTTGTATCTCGATAACGTTTTTCTGAGTTCTTTTATCTTAAAAGTACGGGAGGGGGTCTTTACTACGGTTTTCTAAACCTCGATCTCAACAACAAACCGACATTTAGATTTGGGGTACGAATAATTCACTGGAGGGTCAAACGATAAGAAATAAGATACTCAACACTTCTCGTGCTATAAAGTTGGGGTCGGGGTGTCGTCTCTCGCGGATTTCGTTGGGTGCCGTTGCGTGCTGTGTTCCAGTCGAGCCTTTCTCGTCCTGGGGCAATCGGTCTGCGGACTCTCCTTGAGGGGTTGGACTGTGTGTGTATGGTACGGTCTCTCGGACAGATCCTCTTAACGTCGTAAGATATCCTCAGGTTCCGATGAGGTGTCGTCCAGAATTCGGGGGTCTCGAGGGGGGATTTTTGTTTGCCTTCAGTAATCAGCGTCCTTCGTCGTCGTATTTTAATTTGAGGGATTTCTCAGTGTCGACTCCATATAGTGCGGGGATCTCCTTTCCTCCGTGGATAGTTTTTCGTCAGCGTGGATCATCGGATCGTGAGGGTGAATCGGAGTTCTTTGTGGCCTCGGGGCTCTTTTTGTTTAATAGTGGGATGAATTTCGATTCATCTTTTCTTCTAATTTCTAGCGGGAACTGATTTCTTCTAAGTTATTTAGCGAGTTTAAGTTTTCGAAAGCGACTATGTCCCGAAGGATTGAGGACGACCGAAAATGGCGGAGTCCGGACCCTTTGTATAAGCGGCCTTGTCTTCATCGTCAGCGCGGGGGCGCTGGGCTTCTAGGGGTGATCCTGTCCCTTCAGTGGTTCCTTTCGAGATCTCCAATTCGAAGTGATTTTACCTTCGCCATCTTCTCTCCTTTATGCCTCGGTTCGGGGGGGAAAGAAGGCGATTCAGGTGCGGTATTGGGACGCGTTGGGCAATCGAAAGTTTTGGTTAGGCGCCACGATGCCTGTAGATCGCGTTCCCGTGACCCATCGATGGTCGTTTAGGTGATGCTCCTAGAGATGTGGGATGAAGTGCCATCCGGGGTTTTTTCCCAGCGAGTTGTGGAAAAGTTTGGGCGTCCGAGTGACCATTAACGTGAAAGTTGATGTCGTCTCGTTAGTTCTTTTGAGGGGTTTATTGAATCGGGGGTTTAGTTTGTATCATTTGTATAGATAGGGTCACACGAAGTTTTACTTTGTCTAGAGGGGATTCTTAAAATTGGGGTTTCTTAAAGTTCGCTAAAATGTGGCTATCCGGTCCTTTGTTAAGAGGAAATGGGGTTTTTATATTTTACCCGTTTTTCAGTTAAAACTATTTCTTTTAAAGGGAAGGTGACACACCATACAACAAAAAGTAGGCTTATAATACACATTAATTAAAAAAATAGTATACTCAAAATTAAACAAATTTGAAAATTTGAGGGTTATAGTGGGGTGAACTATGTGACGGGGTCACACTGCCTATTCGTTATCCAAAGCAGTTATGCACGAGGTTTCGTTTGTTACTTCTTTTACCTACAGTGTTTGGGCGGTTAGATGAGGCTTACGAACGAGGCGAGGTTACTAGTCCACGGTAACTTACAAAACTTTTTACCTCCCCGACTGAACTTTAGTTCAGGGGAAGGTTTTACACTGGTCGTGTCTGTGTGTGTGTCTGTGTGTCACTTCCTGTGTAAGCGGATATCCTGTGTAAGCGGAAATCACGTGACCTAGCTCGTGGAGCCAAAAGTCTAGAGACGTAAGCATGCCAGCTTATCGTTCAATTACGTTTAACGGGAATTACCTCCTTTAAGCGTGGCTGCCACATTGAGTTTCAGGTGTCGTGCAATTATATGCAACAGGACGTCTCAAATTGCATATTATCGCCTTTCACCATCCACTTTACGGTCAAACCTCGATGCTGGACAGTTGAAGCTGGACGTCTCCCACTGTTATAATCACCTCCGACCATCCCCACATCAAGGTCCAACCTCTAGTGTCTGATCTTAGCGGGCCATATTAGCGAGGCGTCCCTCACTAATATGGTCCACATCAATCTTCCACTCTCCAAACATCGCCCCACCAATGGGTAAATTATCGTTGCCTACCAAGTGCCTAGGGTTACGATAAACGTCTAGACTTTGAAGGGAGGGGGTGTTCCTCCCAACTTCATGGCCACATCACTCGAACGGTTTATATACTACCTTTTTAGAGTGAATGCAAATGAGCCTTATGGTGTGATATCGTTTAGGGAAATGAAACGCAATATTAATTTATTTTATAATTAAAAATATCAAAATGGTTAAACTTAATTTAATTAATAATTCAGTTGAAAAATCAATTTAAAATTCGAGATAGTTTAGAAGATATTTAAGAAATTGTTCAAAAATTTAAAGAAATGTGACCGTTTGAAACCAGCTTGAGTTTGCAGCACGCGCTAAGCTGTTTTCCATATATCATTTAGGCCAAAAAGCAAAGGTATAACGGGAAGCAAAGGCTTTGTCTTGCTGCAAACTTGGGGTGGATTGAAGAATCTATATAGAAGTGCGTTTACACGGGTATCCAATATCCCACCGTCCACTGAATTCGAATTAATAGAGACAAAGGTACTTTGACAAAATTTGATAAGATTTCTTTCGTGTACGAGAGTATCTTTAGTTAAACACAGATTTAAATAATGAAATATTGATAAAGTACATGAAGTAATAGAAAGTAAGGTGCCTGAATCAGTTACAAAAGTGTGAAATCATAAGCTTAGCTGAGCTTAGCGCGTGCTGCAAACTCAAGCTGGTTTTAAACGGTCTCATTTCTTTAAATTTTTGAACAATTTCTTAAATATCTTCTAAACTATCTCGAATTTTAAATTGATTTTTCAACTGAATTATTAATTAGATTAAGTTTAACCATTTTGATATTTTTAATTATAAAATAAATTAATATTGCGTTTCATTTCCCTAAACGATATCACACCATAAGGCTCATTTGCATTCACTCTAAAAAGGTAGTATATAAACCGTTCGAGTGATGTGGCCATGAAGTTGGGAGGAACACCCCCTCCCTTCAAAGTCTAGACGTTCATCGTAACCCTAGGCACTTGGTAGGCAACGCTAATTTACCCATTGGTGGGGCGATGTTTGGAGAGTGGAAGATTGATGTGGACCATATTAGTGAGGGACGCCTCGCTAATATGGCTCGCTGAGATCAGACACTAGAGGTTGGACCTTGATGTGGGGATGGTCGGAGGTGATTATAACAGTGGGAGACGTCCCATTGCGTCCAGCATCGAGGTTTGACCGTAAAGTGGATGGTGAAAGGCGATAATATGCAATTGGAGACGTCCTGTTGCATGTAATTGCACGACACCTGAAACTCAATGTGGCAGCCACGCTTAAAGGAGGTAATTCCCGTTAAACGGAATAGAACGATAAGCTGGCATGATTACGTCTCTAGACTTTTGGCTCCACGAGCTAGGTCACGTGATTTCCGCTTACACAGGATATCCGCTTACACAGGAAGTGACACACAGACACACACACACAGACACACAGACACGACCAGTGTAAAACCTCCCCCTGAACTAAAGTTCAGTCGGGGAGGTAAAAATTTTATTTCTTTAACGGTAGAATGATAAGGAATATCCATTGAATTCGAGTTAATGGAGAGAAAGTATAGTTTATTGAGTCCGGGTGCTTCTCTTGGTTAAACAAAGATTTCAATAATGAAAGATTATTAAGGTATATGAAGTACTAGAGAGAAAGGTGGCTGAATTAGGTTACGAAAAGGTTAAAACATAAACCTAGCCGAACTTTTTTAAGTGGTTCTAAATTGATGAACAAAGATTTAATTTATTAAACAGTAGATAAGCTATTTTTAATGGTTTTTTTTATCGATAACTGAAAATTACATTCACTGGGTTCTTCTACTCGGGTAGCCCTCTTCAGCCCTTTAATTTCGACTATTATATTATATCATGAGTATCCCATTAAATTGACCTTAAATGAAGGTGCGTTTACACGGGCATCCAAAATAGAAACGACATAAGTTCTAAAGCTGAGGCTGATTGATACAAAATGTTAAAAATGATAGTCGGGAAAACTCTCCTTGAACAGAAGTACAGTAAGTTTCCCGTGTTTAAAAAACAACAATTTTGAATAAAAAGTGGATATCTGATGTTGAAAAAAAATAGGATTCAGTTTCTCCGCTATAAAATCAAGAAACATTTCCGATAATTTTCATAAGCAAAAGTAGCCGTGTACAGTGAACTTCGTTAGCAGACCCGGAGACGAGACGAAACCAGATCAGACGAAAGAACGCTATAATAACTTTAGTGAGATAATCAACCAGCGAAGAATGTCATCACCATTTGAAGTCAACAGAGCAAGGAAACGGCTTTCATTTATCACAAGAAAGAGACGACCTGGCTACGAAGAATTGACATATGCAAGCAGTGAGTGTTTTCGCACTCGACTTATGAGATACCTACAGTCAGTAAAAGTTCGACAGTTCTTCATAAAGCCTCGTTATTCTAAACATAAAAGGAGCTATTCAAGTATAAATATTAACGGTATGGAAATTAGTCTACATTCAGTCTTTAAGATATTTTTTTTTATCATAGGAGTCTAGTCAGCCGGTTTGGAAAATAACCTCTCGACCAGCTCCATATGGTTTGTCCAAGAGGAACTTGCTACCATATCTTCGACGTTTTAATTCCTTGTCTTCCTTGCCATCCCAGACTAAATCCTTCGTCTTTATCAAAGATAATCACACAGTACAGCCTATGCTCAAGCGTTAATTTATATTACAAGAATTTGTATTTTACATATTTACTTTGAAAATAAACAGTTCATTTGGTGAGTCCATTAAGAAATCTACGCTATGCCGCATATAATTATAGTTAACGCAGGACATATCATTTGGTGTGTCTATTAAAACGCTACGACCTGCCGTATATAATTATGGGTAATGCAGCCTACTCTTTTGCATTTTCTGAATCCTTGAGGTTAAGGGAAATTACTTATACTCCGTAACGTGGATGGGAAATAAAGAAGTGTGAATCAAATGCACGCTGTTTCTTCTACTCTTCCAATACTCTACATTACTTTTCATCTTTTATTTTAGGTAAGGTTAGGTTAGGCTATGTTACCTTAACGTCGGGGTCGGGGAGGTTATATTTTGGTTTCCCAACTTGTCTTGCTTACTAAACTGGTTATATAATAAATATAAAATATGAAAAGTCCGCATCTCACCTTGCTATTCATTCGCATTAAAAAAGATCTATAAGCAATAGTTCCAGCAACTGCCGAGATAAGCCAGAACAAAAACTGCATTCCAGTTGAGAACGAACTTGGACTTCTTTCGTAAAGCAGGAGTAGCATTGCCAATAACTAATCAAAAATAAAAATCGAATAAATCTTTTTTCGTGTAAAAATACTAGATAGCGTTAAAATAGCGTGACTTTTAAAAAATACGCTCATTTGATTTTTTATACGCGCAATGATCATGAAGAGAATGATTAAGCGTAAAAAAGCACACGAGGTAATGTCAATAAACCTAAATTCGACGCAACTCTTTTTTTACCGTTGTCCGCATCCCAACTAGAACTTTGATTTCCCCAAACTGCGATTTTCTAACGGTAGCGACACCTCTGATCTTTGTTCGTAAACTACCGACGATGCGCTTTATTCTAACAGAAATTTATAGCAAAATATAGCAAATATATATCAACAGGCTTACGAAAACGCCCACGTGCTCTGACCTAAATTAACCTCGCTGACTCAATAAAAGTTCAGTCAAGGAGGTAAAAATTATTGGGAGCTAACATTGGACCGAAACCCATTCGGACGAAAACCCTGCACAAGCGTTGAAAACTTCGCTCAGCCTAACCTATAATGTGGCTCAAATGGCCGGCGCCCAAGTGTACCGGCTCCCAAATATCCAGTTCCGAGATGCATGTACGTAGAAAATTATAAATTTTTAATCTTACGTAAGTTCCAGTCAAACAGCTTTGTGAGAAATAAAACAGAGATCCACCATGACCAAAATATATTTCATACGCCAATTTCAGCAGGCTTGTAATGGCTAGACCGAGTAATAACACCTTTCCAAAATAAAGATACAAAATACAATTGTAACTGCGTGTAAAAAAGCGAATGAGGGCTTCGTAGACTCAAAATCGCATAATTACCATTTTTGTAACGCTTAGTTTTGACCATGAGAAACTACGTTGGATTTTCCACTTCGAACCGCGATATAACTCCGCGAAGAAATTCAACCATAATATAGAACATGGTACCCAAACCAATACTGTCATTTGAAAACATTGCGAGAAATCTGGATTATTCGTATACCAAGTTAAATTGGAATCCTGTAATCAAAGTTGAATTAAATCTACTGAAATTTATTTGAAAATATACATTCGCGGAGAAATGGTGTTACGTCTTAGGTAACGTAGGTTTTAAAATTATCCTGATTAGGACCTCTCCTTCGCAAAACAAATTGTTTCAGCCCGAAGTTTATCTTTCGAAAGCTCCCGCGAAAGAACTTTCAAAAAGACGAGAAAATACTGTAATATATCGAGAACTCCCCCGTCACCATTTTAGGTTATTGTTCTTCAAATATTTAACGATGATAACCATTTATCGAGCTCTAGAAGTGGCAAAGTGAAAGGAATACCGAAAAGATAAAAAGTCAGAAATATTTTTTTAAAATTTCAAATTCTACTTTTTTTAATTAAAAATGCAGAATATAACCCGAGTAAAGAAATATACGTTGCCTTCCCCTTGATTATCTGGGACAAATCGCGAGGTAGATTAATATTTCTCGAATCTAACCATTTAACGATATTTAAGCTCGTGTTTTCACCTTTTCCAATAAGTTTAGGCACCTTGATCTCTTTCGCTTCAAGTACTACAATTATTTAAATCTTTAACTAAATAAGCGCTGTAAACGATAAAAGCGATCATTATTTTTTTTAATTACCCTTCTCTATATTAACTCGAATTCGGTTGACGATCGGAATGCCATCATTAAAATGAAATAACTATGATGATGATGATTTTAGTTTTGTGGGAAATAAAATCGAGGGGGCTGACACTAGCGAACTCAGGTGTACAAAATTCTTGAACTCTTTGCACTATCAAAGCTGATCTCAGAGTTCATAAGAGTTCTAACTTAATGCACTGTCAAAGCTGAACTAAGTGAACTCAGGTGTACAACGAATTCAAGAGCGTCGGACCCTTCGATTAAAATTACGGTTTCTGATATAATTCGTGTTCGATAAAGATATAGAGCCTCAGATGAAGTTCTATATTAATTATTATAGAATGGTCTACCCCCATTTCGCCCAATTTATTTTCGCCCAATTTCATTTCGCCCAATTCCCATTTCGCCCAGTTTCTTTTCGCACAATTTCATTTCGCCCAATTCCCATTTCGCCCAATTTCTTTTCGCCCAAATCCCATTTGGCCCAATTTCTTTTCGCCCAATTTCTTTTCGCCCAATTCCCGTTGGCCCAATTCCCATTTGGCCCAATTCCCATTTGGCCCAATTCCCATTTGGCCTAATGTCTTCTCGCCCAATCTCGTTTCGCCCAATTGTGATTTGGACCAATCTCATTTTGCCCAAGTCACATTTTTCCACTTTTTTCCCCCAACCTAACCTAACCTAACCCAACCTAACCTAACCTAACCTAACCTAAATTAAATAAAAGTCACTTTTTTGGCCCTCTAAGACTTTAAATTTTAAAAGATTTAAGCTTTAATCGTTTTAGGCGAAAAGGGAAGAGAAATTTTTGGGTTGGGCGAAATGGGAATAGATAATTCTAGGCTAACTGATAAAACGATTGGGCAAATTGGGATTGGGCGAATTGAGAACAGGAATTTTTACTTTGGGCAAAATGGGAAGAGATAATTTAGGGCCAAATGATAAAGCGATTGGGCAAAGTAGGATTGGGCGAAATGGGAATAGATAATTTTGGGCAAAAAATGCCTTGGGCGAAATGGGAATAGATAATTTTGGGCAAAAAATGCCTTGGGCGAAATGGGAATAGATCATTTTGGGCGAAATATTTTGGGCGAAATGGGTACATACCTATAGGATTACTTGAATTAGCAACTGATGTAAATTATCGTATTTTTTAAAAAGTTTTTTTTATTAAAGGAAGATTTGTTGAGTTTATATAGTATCATGATAATAATTTATCATGATAATAATTTATAAATCTTAAGTCTTGTTTTTTTTTCTCGAACGCTAGTTGTACATGTACGCTTTCGCGTATGAAATTCGCCTTTACCGTTATCCTGGATTTGAGGCCAATAGTACAACTACCAAAAGATAACTCAGTTTGAGGTCAATACGCGCTTCCCCAATAAACTGTACTTAAATTAAGTAAGATCTCCCATAAGACAAGTAATTGTCTTGATGAGTGATTCTCGAATCACTCGCGGAGGCTCTGATCTCACTACATTATTGATTGTTCGAGCGAGAAGAAATTAAATGAACTTCACTAGGATATTAGCGCCATCTTCGGGAGGATATTATGAAGTGATATTGATAAGTTTAATGTTTTACATTACTTTTAATTACAACTTAAGGCACATACCACGTTTTGTAAAAGAGGTACTTAAGCGTATATTTAAAAAAATAATATTCTTTAGAACTAAAGGATGATACCTCGCTTTTTGAAATGGATAAAAAGGGATAATGAAACGTATGCCATAATTACCACTAATTATAAAGAGGGAACCACGGTTTTGTTGAAGCGCAAATTTTAAATTACTAATATTTACAACTTAAGGATGATATGACATTTTTAAATAGATATTGAAGTGTTTGAAGGAGAAAAACACATTTTTTTTCACATTAGTCACTTTGATGGAGTTTCAAACTATTTCAAATGCTAAAATAAACTTTTTAAGCTAAAAGAACCCTACAATTCACTTAAGACTATAGTTCTTACAATAGGTCAAATTTTAATAAAAGATCTAGTTACGAAAAGGAAATTTTGTAAGAACTACTTCAGTTTCACAGTTGTAATGACAACTTACATGTGTTAGTATGGACATGTATAATTACGAATTCCTTAACCAACGTTTAACTTTAAATCGACATATATTATCGTTTTAAATCGTCAGTGCCATTCATCAAGCTAAAATTAGGCTTAGCGAAAATTAAACCATTTTTTAAAGTTTTCTCGTACTTTTCTACAATTTCGACGTTTTGTTTACCAAATGAGCTCAGTACAGTATGTTAATTCGCGAACCGAGATGTCCAAATTTTCTACAAAAATTCAAAATTTCTTGGAAAACTCCTCTGCTTCGAGCCTTCGACTCGTACGATCACAAAAATCGGATCTCTATGTAGATGAAGGTAGCGATTCGTTCTTTGACCAGACATAAACGAGACCATATCCAGGTTCGTATTGCTTCAGTACAAATTTAAACATTTTCTTTTATAAACGCCTACTTCCCTATCAAAATTAACTATATTATTTACCATATTTGAATAAATACGATGATGTCACAATTTTTATTTTATTTTTTTTGTAGTGTATTGTAACGGCAACCACATATTATAGACTATTCCTCCGTAGTTGCCTGTAACGTAGTTGCAAAATAAATATTATTGTTATCATCGAAACCTTCCACAAATAACTCCGCCAAAATTGACTGAACTTTATATTTCGCTTAATTAAAGGATTATCCACTAATACTGGACAAAAGGCTCTCTAATTGATTAGTATTAAATAATTTGTCTTTTCTAACTCTAGGCGGAATGGTGTTGGTTGTTATATAGGCCCTTAGAAGCTCCGCCCTTTTCCTTTTTTTATAATTTCGCTGTCCCTTTAAAGAAAATATAATAAATTTACAAAAATTGTCTAACATCTTACGTTTAATAGATTATGTCACGTAAAATCTGCGCAATTTGATTTGAATTTTTAACACAGAGCCCTTATTCCGCGTACAGATAACTTAAATCTGAAAAATTAATATAATTTTAATCGTAGAAGGTTTCGATGAATGGCACTGACGATAATAATATGAGTCGATTTAAAGTTGTAACGTTGGTTAACGAACTCGTAATTATATCTGTTCATTTCAAGTTGAAATTATAACTGTGAAACTACATTAGTTCTTACTACAAAAATAAAATTTCCCTATAGGTGCCTGGCAACTAGGTTTATTATTATTATTATATTATATTTTTTTTATTATATTATTAAAAATTAAATCTATACTTACCCAAAATGGTGTTTGGCACCATTTATCCAAAATGTTGGAATCCATAAACACCGGAGAATATTTTACGAGCTTGTAAAATTGTGTCATGAGAATGTAAGTGAAAAAAGCTGAACCGCGTATATTCCAGTACATGTACTTTGTTTCGTATCTATGGTTCTATCAGATTCGCGAATGAAGTCGAAATCTGTTTTTAAGACGTAACAAGTTGGAAAACCAACATATCGCCTAGCTCCCCGACTAACCTAACTTAGCCCCAGCTTAAATATAATAGATGACTAGAAATAAACTGGTTTCAAATCATGTGCCATCAATATTAAATCAAACTTTAAACACCTCTGGTATACTAGCAATAAAATATACAGGGTGGAACAGATAACAAAACTCAATAGCTTCTATGGGAAAAATTTTCAATGGGATTTAAACATTGAAAATTAAAATTAGAAATATCATCAAAATAGACCATTTCGGCGGAAAATTAAAATCAGCATAAACAACGCTAATTTTAAATTATTTTCAAAAATCGACAAATTAAGCCGAATTGAAATCGATAAAAATTGGCCAAATTCGATAATTCCTTTTAAAATCGATAAAAATAGGCCAAATCGGATAAATCCTTTTAAAATCGATAAAAATAGGCCAAATCGGATAAATCCTTTTAAAATCGATAAAAATAGGTCAAATTGGATAAATCCTTTTAAAATCGAAAAAAATAGGTCAAATCGGATAAATTCTTTTGAAATCGATAAAAATAGGCCAAATCGGTTAAATCCTTTTAAAATCGAAAAAAATATTTCAAATCGGATAAATCCTTTTAAAATCGAAAAAAATAGGTCAAATCGGATAATTCCTTTTAAAATCGATAAAAATAGGCCATTTTCGATAATTCCTTTTAAAATCGATAAAAATAGGCCAAATCGGATAATTCCTTTTAAAATCGATAAAAATAGGTCAAATCGGACAAATCCTTTTAAAATCGATAAAAATAGGTGAAATTGGATAAATCCTTTTAAAATCGATAAAAATAGGCCAAATCGGATAAAACCTTTTAAAATCGATAAAAATAGGTCAAATTGGATAAATCCTTTTAAAATCGCTAAAAATAGGCCAAATCGGATAATTCCTTTTAAAATCGATAAAAATAGGCCAAATCGGATAATTCCTTTTAAAATCGATAAAAATAGGTCAAATCGGACAAATTCTTTTAAAATCGATAAAAATAGGTCAAATCGGATAAATCCTTTTAAAATCGATAAAAATAGACCAAATCGGATCAAAACTTTTAAATCGATAAAAATAGGCCAAATCGGATAAATCCTTTTAAAATCGATAGAGATAGGTCAAATTGGACAAATAATTTTGAAATCGATAAAAATATGCCAAATTGGATAAATCCACTTGAAATCGATAAAAATAGGCCATTGTGGCTAAATACTTTAAAATTTAACATAAATGTGCCAATTTAAAATTATCCAGCTAAACCAATAAAATTTAGGTCAAATTAGTAATTTTCGTTTTAAAATTTAAAGAAATTGCGTCAAATTTGATAATTGTTATTTTTCTCCAACAACGGTCAATATTTTTCTGAAATGCGCGATATTCTCTTGAAAATTCTCTTCAAATTCCAATAAAACAGGCCAAAATCATTAGTGCGTGTGTTCGATATGCCCCCATCGGTTCATAGGCATTCTTCGCCGCGACTAATTACTGACCCTAGGACATTAGCTAGAGTTGCGGGAGTAATTCGTTCGACAGCTGATCTAATTTTTTGGCGCAGTTCCTCAAGTGTGAGAACTTCAGATTCATACACAACGCTTTTTACGTATCCCAAAAGGAAAAAGTCCAGAGGTGTTAGATCGGGGGATCTTGGTGGCCTTGGAAAGGGCCCTCCCCGTCCAATCCATCGGTTAGAAAAGCTATCGTTAAGCCACTCTCGTACGCCACGATGGTAATGCGGAGGTGCTCCGTCTTCCTGAAACCACATATCTTGCGTTTCATCTGGTTGCATCTCTCGCAAGGCTTCGGTAACACTAGTTTGAAGAAATTCCAGTCAAATTGGCCCAGTTAAATTTTGTTCAAAAAAGAAAGGAGCTATTATTCGTTCCACGAAAATTCCCACCCCTAAATTCGTTATAAATCTCTGTTGATGATAATTTTCTCTAAGCCAATAAGGATTTTGCTGAGACCAATAGTGCATGTTGTGCCTATTGACCGTTCCATCTCTATGGAATGTGGCTTCATCAGACCATAGAACTTTAGAAACAAAGTTTGGATGTTCTTCCGACTGCCATCGCAAGGCCAAACAAAACTCGGTGCGTCGCAGCCTATCTTCATCCGATAGAGCCTGTTGCAAGTGAATATGGTAGGGGTGGAACGTCTGGGTGTGAAGTACTCGAAAGACTGTAGAATGGCTTCAAACTAGTGTTACCGAAGCCTTGCGAGAGATGCCACCAGCTGAAATGCCACCAGCTGAAATGCAAGATATGTGGTTTCAGCAAGACGGAGCACCTCCGCATTACCATCGTGGCGTACGAGAGTGACTTAACGATAGCTTTCCTAACCGATGGATTGGACGGGGAGGGCCCTTTCCATGGCCACCAAGATCCCCCGATCTAACACCTCTGGACTTTTTCCTTTGGGGATACGTAAAAAGCGTTGTGTATGAATCTGAACTGCGGCAAAAAATTAGATCGGATGTCGAACGAATTACTCCCGCAACTCTAGCTAATGTCCTAGGGTCAGTAATTAGTCGCGGCGAAGAGTGTCTAGGAGCCGATGGGGGGCATATTGAACACATACACTAATGATTTTGGCCTGTTTTATTTGAGTTTGAAGAGAATTTTCAGGAGAATATAGCTCATTTCAGAAAAATCTAGATCGTTGTTGGAGAAAAATAACAATTATCAAATTTGGCGCAATTTCTTTAAATTTTAAAACGAAATTACTAATTTGATCTAAATTTTATTGGTTTAGGAGGATAATTTTAAATTGGCACATTTATGTTAATTTCTAAAGTATTTAACCACAATGGCCTATTTTTATTGATTTCAAAAGGTTTTATCCGATTTGGCCTATTTTTATCGATTTTAAAAGGAATTATCCGATTTGGCCTATTTTTATCGATTGTAAAAGTAATTATCCGATTTGGCCTATTTTTATCGATTTTAAAAGGAATTATCCGATTTGGCCTATTTTTATCGATTTTTAAAGTAATTATCCAATTTGGCATTTTTTGGGTTATTTTTGTCGATTTTTGAAAATAATTTAAAATTAGCGTTGTTTAAGCTGATTTTAATTTTCCGCCGAAATGGTCTATTTTGATTATATCTCTAATTGTAATTTTCAATGTTAAAATCCCATTGAAATTTTTTCCCATAATAGCTATTGAGTTTTGTTATCTGTTCCACCCTGTAAAACTCTACGTTATAAATCAATAGTATAGTTCTATAATTCGAACAGCGTTTTGGTCATATCCCTCCCACTGAACCGAATTCCCATTCGACAGAACGATAAAATAGCCAAGTTTATAATAAAAATAGCCAGCTGGCGGGTTTCGCTTGAATGTGATTTCTTCCTATTGAATCGAGACTTTCTTTACGTATAATATATCAATGTTACCACAAGTAAATCATCCTTAAGTTTATAAGACGACATACTGCCGTCACAATTAAGTAGATCCGATTTTTTCAGTTCCGAAATTTGTACATAATGACAGCAAGTTCGAATAGTGCCTCCGCAGAGTAAACCATGCTTGAACTCTTACAAATAAGTGAATAACTAGACCTTTAACTTGGCGCCAGCTTTCAGACAGCTGGGGTTCTTTAGATACATTTTACCCCCATAATAATTGCGGATCACTTATTGTTTTAGAAAGGCTCAGAGTCCCTTATTATTCCCGCCTTTTACTCGCGGCCATGTGTTAGTCCATTTTGGGTTATGTTAAAGCGAGTGTCGGCGCGATCCTTGCCCCTTGAGTTTCCTCCACCGCACGACGCTTAAAAACCGACTGAATGTGCTGCCATCTATAATTTTCAAGTTTGCAGTAACGTTTTTTTTCTAGCAGTCCTGGAAATAAGCTACTTTGTCTCCCCCCTTTTACTCCGCGAGTAGAGGAATATAGCTAAGGCCCGCTTTTTAGGCCAATGGCGGGACATTAAGGGTACCTTTTCGAGAACTAGTTTAGTTACGTAAAATAGATTTAAACAAAAAAAACTCGTTTTGGTTAGTTTGATAAAGCTTCTTTATTACTTATATTATACTCCGAAATACAAAATAGTATATGATTTAAACAGACTTTAGTAAAGAAAAATCGTCTCTTTATGTCGACCTTTGTCAATGGATTTCACAAGCGCCCGAATGTGATGGTGAATAATAGAAATTAGTGGACTAAGTAATATTACGACGATATCGAATTTGCTTTTGATGACAATTACCGACCAAAACAAATCGATAGTCCGGTAGCGTAATCAGATGTATTACTTTCTGTGAGGTACATTATACCTGCCGAGTCTTAAAACGGCTAAAACCGGAACCTTAGCGCTATCAGGCTTATACAAGACGTAACAAGAGCGTTTCAATCGTTAACGAATAAATTGCAGCCCGGCTACATTGAAAAAAGTTACAATCCCTGAAATATAAGCGGATGGATTAGTCGAATTACGCGTTATTATGTTAAATAAAAACAAACTTGATTAATTTCCCTTCTTGAAAATAACGACGATTATATTCAAACCATTTTTTCATGGAAGATAATTATAATTTCTAGATATCTGTATAGGAAAACAAAGGGCACAAAGGGTTGTTGCGTATCGATTTAAATGTTTTTGAGAGGGGGCACTAAAAACTGTGTGCTAAATGTGTACCGCATAAAACATAATAACAATGTTTTTAATCAAACACTAAAAATTTGAGAAATAATTATTAGTTCGTTTGGAATTGCCTTCTGGAAATGCTTCCACAAGCTAAAGGAAAAGTTGTGTTAGAGGGCTTTGGATTTTATTATTATCCTTTATTGAAAAATATGTACAGCTGGCACTTTATATTATAGTATTTTACAAAATAAAACAATTTCACAATTGTGCCCCCCCCCCCCCCCAACAATATGGAAGGTGTTAAATGCGCATTTTTGGCGGGCAGTCAAGTGACGTCCTCACATCCCGCACGCGTCTGTATCAGGTCAAATTACAACAGGCTAAATTCTAGCCGCCTTAGCTGCATTTCTATAATTTTGGATTTTCTTGGACAAGAGACGAAAGGAGGAAATTTGAAAAAGATTCTCGATAGCGCAGTCGGTTTGTTTGGCCAAATGGGGGAAAATAAAAACGAGGAATTGGAGGGGAAAGCACAGTTTCAGAGGCTATGAACGACACGAGTTAAAACTTGTGGCCGCTCTTCGTGCCCTTACCCTTACATTATAGAAAAATTGAGCCGGGAAACAACTTTAACTCCCCTCTCTAATGTGTAAACAGGTGTTAAAAAGCGAGTAAGGTCTATTTTCGCCTACTGTTCTATTATTCCCCCGCTATAGACATCTTGCGTTTATTTTGACCCCCTCGCCCCTCCAAAGGAGCTAAGCAACCTACAGATAGTACAGAATCAGCCAAGCAAAGGGGGATGAAACATGGGCATGCGATCATCCCCTTTACAGGTCTGATTCAGTGGGTTCCCTACCCTATTTTTGAAACTATTCCCTCCCCCATTCTAAACTATTTACATCGCTCTTAGGAGTTTTATATTTTCCACTTTCTCATGGATATTTTCCCAGGCTACATTTCCGACTCGGTCTGGGGGAGGGGGGATTGAAAGGGTTTTTGTTACAATATTATACGCAATTAGGGGTCAAATCCAAAAATAGTCTAAACGTTAATCCTTGATAAAATATTTTAAAAACAAATTTTTAATGATATCGGTCCCAATTGTTTACAGGTTTAGTACTTTTAATAATTCAGGGGAATATCTCAATAATGAAATTTTTTACACTTTGGGCGGTTGAACCATTTTCGGTATTTTCATTGAAAATACCGAAAATTCTTCCCAGGAAAGAAATAATTCTTACAAGTTTCTGTAGGAAGTAATTTTTCAAGGATTTTTATACATGATCTATTTCGAAAAATAGCGCCACGAAGTTCACGAACAAAAATAAATGGTAAAGATATCATTTTGTCTTGAGGATGTCCAAACAATTTAAGGGTGCTGAGTACCTTGTTAACCCTCATATAAGGGCCGGGAGGAGAGGGGAAATTTAAGCTCTGTTATGACTTCAAAGACAATTGAGGGAGGGGCGGTAATGTTTACAAATCCGCCAGCCACCTGTGCCTTTTCGCCCAGTGGGGGCGGTGAAAAAACAGAAAAGCTGTTACTACTATTGAGGTATAGCGCCCTTCCCGAAACCGTTCTTGTTGGCTTACTTACTCTTTGCTTTATGCAAGGTTCCAACCATTATGTCCAATTTTAAACCCCACCCTAAAAAATTACAAAAGGCAGATCAGGCTATTGTTACACTAGCTCCGGACAGACGAGAGAAACCCCCCCCCCATTAGCCCGTCACATGTTTTCCTTCCCCGCTACCGCCACGACACGGGGGGTATGCCCCAAAGTATAAAAGGGGCCCGTCAAAGCTATAGCAGCATTATTCTCCCCGTGGACTGACGCTGAATAAGCGGAGCCATTAACGAGGAATAGAAGAGGTTGCCAGCTGTAAAAGCTAGCCCTCAACGGAATTCCGATTGCCCCTGCGATTATCCGCATATCTCTCGTCCAAACCGGAACCACGATAGTTAATAAACTTATGTCCATTTTATGAATAAAGTATTTTATAAAGTACGCTAAGACTCGTTACTAATTCCTACGTAACAACTGGTGGAGGCGCCGGTTCGACCTCCTGTCCTCGCCGGATGAGCGATAGCTCGGATACCGAGATTTATTACGACTACGCCATCTTCCCCATCGCTCTTGATACCACGTATCCTCCTCGCGACGCCACCTTCATCACCGCAGGTCCGGCTCTCGATCACTTGAACAGTTGTTCGCGTCGCTCCCGGCGCCAACTCTACTTGGCCCCCGAATTCGGGCCTTTGGAAAGTCGCCCGCGCTCTTCTTCACGTATTACTTCGGAGATGGCTATCGCGGCGGATATAGCTGCCGCTGTCACTGCAGCGTTAACCTCCCTGTCACTGAAGCAGGACCTACCGAAATTCAACCCGGCCAACACCGACATTAACGACTGGCTCGAAATATTCAAGCAGACTACTCCCGCAGGCGATCGCGTGGCGTGCCTCGCCAAAGTACTTCAGGGGACCGCCCTCACTTGGCTCACCCTGCAACTCCGCGACCCTACCTCTACCAACCGGAATTGGACTTCCTGGGAAACCGCTCTCAAAACGGAATTTGGCCGCTCCTCCCGAGCGCTATTCAACGAGTTACTGTCCCGCCAGCAGAAACCTGGCGAAGATTCCATAACCTACTACCGCGATGTTCTGGTCCTATGTTCCCTGGCCAACCCCACCATGTCCGAGCACGAAAAAATCAACCACCTCCTTCGCGGCCTCGCCCAGACCACTCGTGACAAAATGATCTTGATGGAACCGGCCTCAACAACAGAGTTTCTGGCGAAACTTCAACTTCTGACCAGCATCACCAGTTCCACACCAGCCCCCGCTGTCACTTCATCCAGTGATAGCCGTATCTTGGACCTCCTCGCCACCGTGCTGAAGAACCAGTCCATCCCGGCTCAAGCCGTTTCATCGCTTTCCACTTCAACCCCTCTGCTCTATACCCAATCTTCACACAATGATTACGACTCTCTTCGTACCGAAGTCCGCGGGCTTCAACGTGACGTCGACGAAATCCGTCAACTCCTGCGCCGCCGCGACACAAGTCCTGGTATACGATGTTTTACTTGTGGCTCTCCCAACCACATCGCCACTTACTGCCAGACCCACCGCGAATCACGCGGCCAAGATCGTTCCCGCCCGCAATACACCGAGCGCCGTGACCACTATCGGCCACCGTCAAGCGAACGCCGGGATAGCAACCAGGGCACCCCTGCCTATCGAAACAACCATCGGGACCCGTACCGACCACCTTCGACCGATCGTCGTGGGCGCGATGGCTCCCCCTGGCGGGGTCGAGGTAATTCACCATATCCCAATCGACAATCGGGAAACGAGAGTCGACGACCGCAGTAGGAGAACGCAGGCCGTCTAACCACATCATCCCTCTCCTACTCAGCTCCACCGACAAACTAATCTCTATCCCGGCCTCATTGCAAAATGTCCCCATCAACGTCATCATCGATTCGGGGAGCACCAAAAATATAGCCAGCTCGAACATTTCCATAAACTCGGCATCTTGATTCACCCGGCGGCTCACATTCAACTTCGGGTAGCGAATGGATCCCTCATTAAACCACTTAGGATTGCCAATCTTCCCCTTACCATAGGCTCCAAGATCTACTTGGTTTGGAGTTCTGTTCTACCCAGGGGGTAGTTATCAGCTTCCAGACTCGTACTATCAGCCTCCACGAGTTTACACACGCTCTCCCTGATCACATTTTCGACCACGCCTTCAAGATCCGCAACGCCACAGACACCATAATTCCACCAGAAACTGAATTGGCACTAGAAGTTTTTTACCCGAACGCCTCCGACACGCTTCTGATTGAGGCCGCCGACAACGCCTTCGAACGTTTTGGAGTACTCATCTGCAAAACTCTAACTAATTTCACAAGGGGTACGGCTCTTATCCGCGTGGCTAACCCACACCATCGTGCCATTTTCGTCCCTCGTCACGCACACATCGCCACGGCACACGAAATCTTGGACCTCCACCTTATAGAGGGTACCTCTGACCCGACGACGACCACTACCCTCCCCGATGATTTGGACATTGGAAACCAACTCTCGGACTTAGACTCACAACAATTGCGTCACCTCCTTCAGAAACATGCCTCTGTGTTCTCTCGTCACGAGTCGGACCTCGGCCGGACTTCACTCATCACGCACAACATCTGTACTGGTGACGCCGCCCCAGTTCGATCACAGCCATACCGGAAATCCATTACAGAGCGCGAGATCCTTAAAAAAGAAGTGTCGAAACTCTTCAAGGCCAACATTATTCGGGAGTCATGCAGTCCTTGGGCCGCCCCAGTAATACTGGTAAAAAAGAGAGACGGCTCCTGGCGCTTCTGCGTCGACTGGCGAAAATTAAACAAAGTGACTAAAAAGGACGTCTACCCTCTACCCCGCATTGACGAGAAAAGTAGGTGAAAATAGTCCTTATACTGCTAAAATAACTCTTAAAAGAGACCATTTTATTTTCAAGGTTCCCTCCCCCAATTCTCATTTTATAGAAAAGAATAGAGAATATATAAAAATGGGATTTCACAGACTCAAATGCTTTCTTCAAGGTAAATCCCAAATGATAAAATTAAACAATTAGTGGGTTAAAATGGCTATTAAAATCCCATGATCTTTTCCCTGTTTTTCCTGACCTTCGGCAACCCTGATTCAAGATTTCTTCAAATAGCCTATTCTGATCAAAATGAGTCCCTTTCATTTGCAACCTGCGACGTTTATTCCCCCTGAAACGATACTACTCTATTTTACGATTTTAAAGGAGTAATTTCACAAAATAAGACTTTTTACCTAAAGGGGAGGGTTAGGGTACTATATTGTATTTGCATGTAGTAGTTTTTCCGTGGAAAAGACAAAGCAAAAATTACGATATTTTCGTTTCCACGAATCATAAAAATAAATTCGTGCTTTTTTGGCTTTGGTATTTAAAATTTTAGATTTGCCGTCAGTTGCAATTACTTAATAATATAGTTAGAAAATTTAGACTACGTATACATATGAAAATATAATTATTTCCCGCATTAGCAACCTGTGTTCCCAAGAGTTACATTACCTGTAAATAAAACTGTAATATTGCTTTGTGGCGGGTAAGAAGAAGAAGAAGGAGAAAACCTCAGTTATCATTGACAAAAAAGATTCCACCTCATAAGACAAATCTCCATAGACTTTTCTAATGAAATTTTGAGACACCTATAAATAAAACAGGCCAGCTGGCCTGTTTTTAATTAACAAGCGAGTTAAATTTTTTGACATTGTTTTTATATAACTTGATAAATAATAACATAGATTCTATGGAATTGATCTCCCAAGTATCACTTTGTGCTCCAAAAATTAATACAAGAAATAGAAATTTATTTTATGTGAATATTAAAGAAAGATTAAATCCCATAAAAAGAATTCTAAATACATATAATAAACTTACCCCCGACATGGATATTTATGGCACGTATAGAGTAATATTTAAAAACTTGTTAAAAAATAATTTACTTGAATTTGGATCAGCTGGAAAGGAAATAAAATTAAAAAAAAATAACAAATGCAAAAAGATTGCATTATAATATTTACAGTTGTATATCTTTTGTTTAAGTATCATATTTATCTATTTATTTATTATTTTAATTTAATTTTATATAATTTAAACGAACCCTGTCATTCTGAAAAAATGCTTCATGCACGTTGCATGATAGGGGAAATAAACATTAATTCAATTCAATTCAATTAATTATAATAAATTATAAATAAATTTAATTTGTTAAAATAAAATGTAATTAAAATAAATTTGTTATAATAAACAAAATTAAATTAAATTTATTAAAAAATAAAATATAATTAAATTTAATTTAGTAAAATAAATAAAAATTAAATTTAATTTAGTAAAGTAAATAAAAATAAAAAAAATCATAATAATAATTAAAATTAATTTATTTTAATATTTTATAATTAAATATAATTTATTAAAATAAATAACAACTAACTAACTTGAGCTAAAAATGGAACAGCTTTGGAATTTATTTTCGGAATCACCAAGCCCCAAAAAATATTTGAGAATTTTCAAACAATTTTTAGACACATTTTTGATGTTTAAATTAATTTCTAAAAATAGGTCAAAATTTAATTATAGTATAATTTCGGGCCAATCATTTTATTTCAGCCATCAATTGTAATGCCCTAACATTAAAAGCATAGGCCGGCGTTTGATACCCAAGGTCTTAGGCAGCTATTCTTTTGATGTTAGGACATTACAATTGAAGTCTGAAATAATATGATTGGCCAAAGTTTATACTTATAAAAATTTTACCGAGCTTTATATACTAGGATAATTTAAACACCAAAAACGTGTCTGCATATTGTGAAAAAATTCTCTAATACGTTTATAGCATGGTGTTTCCGAAAATAAATTCAAAAGCTCTTCCATTTTTAGCTCCAAGTTTCCTTTTAAAATAAATTATAAAAAAAATAAACTAAATGTAATTTAAAATTACATAATTAAAAATAATTGTTAAATATAAATGAAATTTATTTAAAAAAATGATAATTAAATCAAATATGTTTGTAGGTTTTTTGAAACGATGGAATTGCGGTTGAGTGTTCCCGTGGTAAGTAGTTTAAAGACGTTGTTTATATTTAACCAGACAAGTCTACAATTATACAAAAAAGCGTTTGCTTCGCATCTTTAAAAAAGTTCTTTCGCTCAGGCTAAACCCGTAAAGTTCCAGAAATATAATTTCAAACCCGTGAATGATCAGAAATTAAAAATTATCAGAGAAACAAATAAGAAAGTCACACTCTAAGAAATTAGAAAGTTATAGTTATAAAAAATATATGATTGAAATGTATGCAAGAATTGACTTTTTACAGCATCACTATAGATATAAAAAAGTTTTTGTTTGGGTAAATAAAATATCCCATGTAAACGCATTCCGCGCCCGATGCTCCGTAAGCAGCGTAGCTTTTTGCATAGTGTAAACGCTGCAATATCTTGGAGTGTAATTAGAGAAAAAATCTTTAGAAGCACAGGCATGTCATGGGAAAAAAAGTAGTCGTTTATGCTTAAACCTCAGAACTTAATTTTCAAATTATTGGTGGATATTAAATAAATAATGAGGAGGTTGTGTACTTAAAGGTAGAATGCAGTCCGACAAATTTATGATTTTTTGCCTAAACGATTTAGATTTTATAAGTTTTTTTGCGCGAATATCGACTGCATTAGACTTTAGTTTTACTTAAAGGGAGAATGAAGCCCGATAAAAATTTGTTTTTTACGAGAAAGATTTGGATTAAGTTCTTTTTGCGCGAATGGCTGGATTAAACTTTTGGTTATACTTAAAGGTAGAATGCATTCTGACTAAGTTATGGTTTTTTCGCGTAAGACTTATTCGGACTTTTTTTGCGCGTATGACTTGATCAGAGTTTGAATTATATATAAATATACACGGCCGCGTTTATATTAATACATTATTGGCAAAGCAATTAAGGCGATATATTACGTAGGAATTCCGATTTCTGGGCGAACAAATCGAGATTATCAATGTGTTAAAGGATTACTTATCCAGGATTCACAATTTGACGTAAGAATTACAAAATAAAATAAATGCCGGTTTAGATTCGATTAAGATATTGAATTAAATTGAAAGCTTCATTAAAGTTAACCCCTTTATCAGAGTTAAAATTTCCCATGATAAAATATTTTTTAATCTAAACGAAGATTGCGACAAAGTGAGTGGAGCGATGATTTGACGACATGTTGACGTTAAATTAATTTAACCATACAATTTCAGAACGATGGCGTAACGATGTTACCTATTGAATTAAGCGCCTTTAAAAATAATAATCATTGTAATTGGACGACGCGAGGAATATGGTCCAACTCCGAAACTACCATCCTATCAAGGCCAAACATTATTCTAACTAGTTCATTAGCGTTTTTGAACATAGATCCTCTAGTAAGATTCGTTTTTTTATAATTGACTGAACTTTAGCTACGTTCACACTTGACACTTTGAAACCGTTTTCGAACCGTTTATGGATCAAATCGACTATTCAGAAAATGACTTGTATTTCTAGATCAAAATATATACGGTAAGCCACGAAAATAATATAAGTGGCTGCGGAACGGGTGGGGACAAGGGGATATTGTCTCCCCTCGATCAAACAGGGTGGGTCGGACAGCCATTGTATGTGTCCCCCAAAAATTGATCAGTCAATAATCTGATTACTCTCAGAATATAATTGAATTCAGTGAATTGGGAGAAAAACCAGTCTATTTTCTCAATATGTTTGAACTTTTTAACCAAAATATAAGATAATAAACAAAAATATAAAGGGCCTGCCTTTAAATAAGGTATATGATTTATTTCTACGCGAGTCCGTCTGTAGAAGAGCGCTAGTACAGCCATATCCTTCTAGATCATGCGCGCCTCCGTCAGGTTATGTTTCGAAGGCCACGGCCTTTGTTACTGCAAGAGTGCGGAACACTGGTCCCCTCTTTTGGGTCTCATGCCTTTGTCTCCCGTTCCGGGCCACAAAAGTGCGACTCAAGTAGAGGACAAATGATGACGTCGCACAACTTGTGGCGGGGGCAATATGGAACGAGTTTTCCAACGTACTGATGTAGGTCTGGTGAACTTTTTAAT
This sequence comes from Odiellus spinosus, assembly GCA_963920705.1. NCBI lineage: Eukaryota > Metazoa > Arthropoda > Arachnida > Opiliones > Phalangiidae > Odiellus > Odiellus spinosus. The sequence continues at coordinate 631,868 of CAWUCO010000183.1, forward strand.
TTCCAACAATAGACTCTTCACTCAGCGTAGTATATTGGTCTTGAGCAACGTGTTTCTTAAACGAAAAATGTCTCCCCTCCCCTCAAATAAGTACCGTCCGCCGCCACTACACGAAAATCAATTGGCCTTTCCAAATCTGTTCAAAGTTTCTAGTGTGAACAAGGCTCTATAGGATAAGTTCGCTACACGAATCCGTAGAAAATACATTAAGCGGTATACTATACCGGACCATTTGGTACGCGCGGCTGAACACGATCAACGTTTAATTTGTTTAAAATAAATAGAAATTTTTCTTGGCATTTAATAAAATTGGATGAAAACACGTACTTTCAACGTGTTTCAAATGAAGAAATTTATATTTGAGGTATGCAGGGATTGGCCGGGTTAAATACTTGGAAAATTTCGTTTCAATAAAGCTAGATTTAGGGTACGTTTCCATTCGCAATATATTAAGACACATTAATAACCCTGTTTTCCGGAATAAAACCTTGTCCATGATATTTTTTAAGGCTATGGTAGGGTCGCCTAATTCTGAACGCTTCTAATTCTGAACACTTACATCTAAAAATGTATAACTTAACTTGGGTTGGGTCGATTTAAAGATGGAAGGGCTCATTTTGTAGATTAAGAACGGGGCTATTCGAGGAACGCGACTTCAACACCCTAGGAAAAGAGCTGGAGAAGGTACGCCCCTAATTAGCCAACCGCGATAATTAGCCTAATTAATTAGATCGTTTTTAAGGGAATGTTTCCCTTTAGGGTCCGGGAAATAAGCTTTTACGAGCTTCAGAAAAATCGTGGGCTTACGCAATCGATTTCGTCGTACAGTTGGAGTTCCCCGCTACAAAATAAACTTCTCAAACCCAGAAATTGGCCACAAGCCCTTCGCGAAAACGTAATTTCAAAGTATATCTAAAAATTTCTAATTCTGAAAATTTATGAAAAACTCCCAAAATTTGCAAAAGGAACGACTTCCGCGCCTCGGATCGACAAACGAGTGTCACCAATGGATTCCTTGGCCGAATTTTAAAGAGGAGAGGCAAAATTAGCGCGATCGAGCCAGTATTTGCGAAGTTATCGACGTTTTCCTTCCAAGTTCATTCCTTTACGGGTTCTATGTCAAAGCAAATCAAAAATTTTAAATCGTCAATAACTTCGCAAATGCTGGCTCGATCGCGCTAATTCCGCCTTTCCTCAGTTAAATTCGGCTCAGGAATCGATTGGTGATACTCGTTTCTCGATCCGAGGCGCGGAAGTGGTTCCTTTTGCAAATTTTGTGATTTTTTTATTCTTTACACGTTATAAGATAGTTCAGAATTAGAAGCAGGGGGTGTTCAGAATTAGAACACCCCCTCTCTCCCGACTCAAAATATCGAGACAGGAGTGATGACTCTTTTGCGTATTTTTAAGTGACGGGCTACATGGTCGTAAAACTTGACATTTGCTGATAGTATTAAGCTACGGCTCGTTGTTTACTTTTACGGAATAAGGTGATAAACTTTTGGTATTATTACGGGTAACTATAATGTAAAGAAAAATAATTTTTCTTTTGTTCCATCACTTGACGCAGACTTCAACGTACTTGTTAATGAGCGTGATGGTATTATCTCTCTTCTTAACTATCAATAATTGTCTCAATCATCGAACTCTTCTTAATTGGAAAATACAATTATTCGACGGTACTTGGAATTTGATCGCGGTATTCTTTTACGAACGTAAACATTCCCTCCGAATTAGTAATGATATTTTTAAAGGGAATGCAATTGCCAGACGAAGAGTGATTTTGCTATAGATTAATTACGGTTATATTACCCTAATCAACTTATAAAATAAATCGCAAAATATTATTAAGTTTCAAAATCAATTTTTAACTAACAAAGTATAGAGCTCAGAGTTTATACGAGTTTTATTAATTAGATCTACTGAATTAAATTCAGATATTTTCCGTTTGGTTAAAAATATACTATTTATTAATCCAGTTATCTTATCCAAAGATTAAATAACAAAATAATACTCGTATATCTTTTCATCCGAAAATGGCAATTTATCCTAGAATATTATCCGAATTATACGATCAGATAAGAAAATTTAAAAATCTATATCCTCCAAAAAAACAAAGTTTGGCTTTATTGTTCTGAGAATAAGAAATTTCGTATCCATTGTAATACGATTTAATTCGAGTAACTTGTTAATAGATTAAGCTTCAAACCTTTATCTTCGGATAAACCCTTTACATTTAACTTTTATCTGAATTTACGACTTTCATTTGTTTATTCACTACCATTTATTCCGAAATATCTTGAAAAAATATGAATAACAGAAGATAATGGTTATACGATTCTGAGCTCTAACAAGGAATAGCGGACTTAGCTGGGGTTCAATTGAGAGTTTGATAACACGTCATTGTGTCCGGCGCGTTAGCTCATGAATCCCGGTTATGCCTACTATCCGAGTTAGTTAAAACCATTTTATAGCTTTAATATATTGGTTAGTTTTTTTGCTCCTAGTGAATTAGACAACTATTATAACGATTACTAAAAACTTTTCCAAGGGTTAATCATAAGACGACGTAATGTCTTTATTATCTTAAAATGTGATTTTGTTATTTTAAATTAGTGACAACGTATTTTTACAATATTTTATTAAAGATAAACTTGGAGCTAAATATATTTTCGGAATTACCATGCCAATATACGTATTTGAGAGTTCTCAAGCAATTTAAAGACACGTTTCTGGTGTTTAAATTTTTTTCTAAAGTTTGCTAAATTTGAATAAAAGTAAACTTAAATTCGGGCCAATCATATTGTTTCATCTTTCAATAGCTCTTGTAATCGATTGTGGCCCATTGGACCGACACATTTTTAGCCAGGATAAATCACCAAAATAAAATCCCAATCGACCGACAAATTATCGATAATTATAAGAATAATGAATTCGATATTTGGTCGGTCGAATGGAATGTTGGTCGAATAGGATGTCGGTCGAACGAGACGTCGGTCGAATAGCAATCTGTCGAAAGGATTATGTCGACCGAATATGATGTCGGTCCAATGGGTCGACATCCCATTCGACCGAATAATCCGCACTTTTCGCGGATTCGGTTAAATGGGACCAGAATCTTTGCTTGAATATTCCCGCTGGAATTTAAAAAAAAAATCCGGGAACGCAAAGATTCAATCTTTGAAAGCGAGAAATCTGATTCACTTATAATAATTTCATGGCCAAGTAAAATGAGCACTACACTCGAACAGTTCGTAAAATATTAAGCACAAAATTTAGTTTAGAAGAACCAAATACTTTCAGATCCCTTGAACTTATTTTTATAAAGTGAATTGCTGATTTATATTTATATTTTTAAATCATATTCATCACGTACCAATATTTGTTCAAACCCCCAACCTCTAATTGTACCTTTGTAACCTAACCTAACCCAACCATTATTGTAAAACTACGCCACGGTGACAACATAAAATAACAGAAACAATCCACCAAAGTCAAAAAATTTAACCTTTAACGTAAACTAACCTCGACTTTCTTTCACGGTGACATTCTATTATAATATATCATCATCAACATTTTCCTCAATCGATATTGTATCGGTCGAATGGGATGTAGCACGACCCAGAAAATATCGACATATATAAATGATAAATACAATCGATATTGAATAGGTCGAATGGATGTCGATTCAACAGGAATACACCCTTGTGATTTGCTAACATTAAAAGAATTGGCCGGCGTTTGATGCCGAAGGTCTTGACGTCAATCGTCGGTCTATTCTTTTAATATTAGCGCATTACAAGCGCTATTGAAGGCTGAAATAATATGATTGGCCCGAATTTTAATTTACCTTTCCTAAAAAATTACCAAAGTTCAGAAATGAATTTAAACACCAAAAACGTGTTTCAAAATTGTGAAAATAACCAAATACGTTTTTTGGAACGGTGATTCCGAAAAAAAAATAAAAAAAAAGATTTTCCCTTTAATAAAATATAGTAAAATACATTGGCAATAACTTCAAATAATAAAATCACAATTTAAGTTATAAAAACATGACGTCGACCAATGATTAGCCCTATTAAAAATGGTTAATAATCCAACCAATGTATTAAATAATAAATTTGATACTTTTTTAAAACTGTAAGAACTAATATTAACAGGTTGCATTTTGCCTTTAATCTAAAGTTTCGACTTTCTTAAACCAATCTAATCTAATGCATTGCTCGCAGCCATTTTAGGAGTGCCGAAAGGAGTGACGGTGAAGGTGTTGTTAACCGGATGGTTTCTGGGTTTAACGTATTTCATTTGCGTCTCGAGTTGTTATCTGAAATCGGAATTTTGTGACGAACATTATGGCGTGATTCGTGACATTCCGGATCTGATCGACGATACTCGACTCAAACCTTTCTTCATAAAAGAAGATTTCGTCTTTAAATTCGTCGAAAGATCGGTAGGAAAATGACGTCATGCCTTAACATTGATTGGTATCATCAGTCTAACATTTAGCATTCTTACCAAAGATTATTATTTTATACTGAGATTTAGGGTTTTTTTACAATTTGAAACGGAGGTGCATATATTTCAATTTCCAAAACTCCCCCTACCTTCTGACCTTAATTTCAACTTCCCTTATCTTACCTTCTGGTAAACCTATCAACTTCCATGACCATTACCTCGGCCTTCTGGTCAAAATAGAAACTTTCCTGGCCATCATCTGACCTTCTAGTAAAACTAGCAACTTCACTGACTATTCTCTCGACCTTCTAGTCAAATTCGAAACTTTCCTGATCTTTCTTCGCCCTTCTAGTGAAACTAGCATCTTCCCTAACATTATCTCGACCTTCTAGTCAAATTTGAAACTTTCTGACCATTTGCTCGACCTTCTAGTCAAATTCGAAACTTTCTGACCATTTACTCGACCTTCTGGTCAAATTCTAAATTTCCCTGACTTTTTGGTAAAACTAGCAACTTTCCTCGACCTTCTGGTCAAATTCTAAACTTTCTTGACAATTCTTTCGATGATATAGTCAAATTTAAAACTTTCCTGACCTTTTTCCGCCCTTCTAGTGAAACTAGCATCTTCCCTGGCATTATCTCGACCTTCTAGTCAAATTCGAAACTTTCTGACCATTAACTCGAGCTTCTGGTCAAATTCTAAATTTTCCTGACCTTATACTAAAACTAGCAACTCCCCTCGACCTTCTGGTCAAATCCGAAACTTTCTTGACCATTCTCTCGATGATATAGTCAAATTTAAAACTTTTCTGACCTTTCTCCGACCTTCTAGTAAAACTAGCAACTTCCCTGACCATCACCTCGACCTTCTGGTCAAATTGAATTCGAAATTTCCGAACAATTCTCTCGACCTTCTGGTCAAATTCGAAACTTTCTTGACCATTCTCTCGATGATATAGTCAAATTTAAAACTTTTCTGACCTTTCTCCGACCTACTAGTAAAACTAGCAACTTCCCTGACCATCACCTCGACCTTCTGGTCAAATTGAATTCGAAATTTCCGAACAATTCTCTCGACCTTCTGGTCAAATTCGAAACTTTCTTGACCATTCTCTCGATGATATAGTCAAATTTAAAACTTTTCTGACCTTTCTCCGACCTTCTAGTAAAACTAGCAACTTCCCTGACCATCACCTCGACCTTCTGGTCAAATTGAATTCGAAATTTCCGAACAATTCTCTCGACCTTCTGGTCAAATTCGAAACTTTCTTGACCATTCTCTCGATGATATAGTCAAATTTAAAACTTTTCTGACCTTTCTCCGACCTTCTAGTAAAACTAGCAACTTCCCTGACCATCACCTCGACCTTCTGGTCAAATTGAATTCGAAATTTCCGAACAATTCTCTCGACCTTCTGGTCAAATTCGAATCTTTCTTGACCATTCTCTCGATGATATAGTCAAATTTAAAACTTTTCTGACCTTTCTCCGACCTTCTAGTAAAACTAGCAACTTCCCTGACCATCACCTCGACTTTCTGGTCAAATTGAATTCGAAATTTCCGAACAATTCTCTCGACCCTCTGGTCAAATTCGAAACTTTCTTGACCATTCTCTCGATGATATAGTCAAATTTAAAACTTTTCTGACCTTTCTCCGACCTTCTAGTAAAACTAGCAACTTCCCTGACCATCACCTCGACCTTCTGGTCAAATTGAATTCGAAATTTCCGAACAATTCTCTCGACCTTCTGGTCAAATTCGAAACTTTCTTGACCATTCTCTCGATGATATAGTCAAATTTAAAACTTTTCTGACCTTTCTCCGACATTCTAGTAAAACTAGCAACTTCCCTGACCATCACCTCGACCTTCTGGTCAAATTGAATTCGAAATTTCCGAACAATTCTCTCGACCTTCTGGTCAAATTCGAAACTTTCTTGACCATTCTCTCGATGATATAGTCAAATTTAAAACTTTTCTGACCTTTCTCCGACCTACTAGTAAAACTAGCAACTTCCCTGACCATCACCTCGACCTTCTGGTCAAATTGAATTCGAAATTTCCGAACAATTCTCTCGACCTTCTGGTCAAATTCGAAACTTTCTTGACCATTCTCTCGATGATATAGTCAAATTTAAAACTTTTCTGACCTTTCTCCGACCTTCTAGTAAAACTAGCAACTTCCCTGACCATCACCTCGACCTTCTGGTCAAATTGAATTCGAAATTTCCGAACAATTCTCTCGACCTTCTGGTCAAATTTTAAACTTTCTTGACCATTCTCTCGATGATATAGTCAAATTTAAAACTTTCCTGACCTTTCTCCGACCTTCTAGTAAAACTAGCAACTTCCCTGACCATCACCTCGACCTTCTGGTCAAATTGAATTCGAAATTTCCGAACAATTCTCTCGACCTTCTGGTCAAATTCGAATCTTTCTTGACCATTCTCTCGATGATATAGTCAAATTTAAAACTTTTCTGACCTTTCTCCGACCTTCTAGTAAAACTAGCAACTTCCCTGACCATCACCTCGACCTTCTGGTCAAATTGAATTCGAAATTTCCGAACAATTCTCTCGACCCTCTGATCAAATTCGAAACTTTCTTGACCATTCTCTCGATGATATAGTCAAATTTAAAACTTTTCTGACCTTTCTCCGACCTTCTAGTAAAACTAGCAACTTCCCTGACCATCACCTCGACCTTCTGGTCAAATTGAATTCGAAATTTCCGAACAATTCTCTCGACCTTCTGGTCAAATTCGAAACTTTCTTGACCATTCTCTCGCTGATATAGTCAAATTTAAAACTTTTCTGACCTTTCTCCGACCTTCTAGTAAAACTAGCAACTTCCCTGACCATCACCTCGACCTTCTGGTCAAATTGAATTCGAAATTTCCGAACAATTCTCTCGACCTTCTGGTCAAATTCGAAACTTTCTTGACCATTCTCTCGATGATATAGTCAAATTTAAAACTTTTCTGACCTTTCTCCGACCTTCTAGTAAAACTAGCAACTTCCTTGACCATCACCTCGACCTTCTGGTCAAATTGAATTCGAAATTTCCGAACAATTCTCTCGACCTTCTGGTCAAATTCGAAACTTTCTTGACCATTCTCTCGCTGATATAGTCAAATTTACAACTTTTCTGACCTTTCTCCGACCTTCTAGTAAAACTAGAAACTTCCCTGACCATCACCTCGACCTTCTGGTCAAATTGAATTCGAAATTTCCGAACAATTCTCTCGACCTTCTGGTCAAATTCGAAACTTTCTTGACCATTCTCTCGCTGATATAGTCAAATTTAAAACTTTTCTGACCTTTCTCCGACCTTCTAGTAAAACTAGCAACTTCCCTGACCATCACCTCGACCTTCTGGTCAAATTGAATTCGAAATTTCCGAACAATTCTCTCGACCTTCTGGTCAAATTCGAAACTTTCTTGACCATTCTCTCGATGATATAGTCAAATTTAAAACTTTTCTGACCTTTCTCCGACCTTCTAGTAAAACTAGCAACTTCCCTGACCATCACCTCGACCTTCTGGTCAAATTGAATTCGAAATTTCCGAACAATTCTCTCGACCTTCTGGTCAAATTCGAAACTTTCTTGACCATTCTCTCGATGATATAGTCAAATTTAAAACTTTTCTGACCTTTCTCCGACCTTCTAGTAAAACTAGCAACTTCCCTGACCATCACCTCGACCTTCTGGTCAAATTGAATTCGAAATTTCCGAACAATTCTCTCGACCTTCTGGTCAAATTCGAAACTTTCTTGACCATTCTCTCGATGATATAGTCAAATTTAAAACTTTTCTGACCTTTCTCCGACCTTCTAGTAAAACTAGCAACTTCCCTGACCATCACCTCGACCTTCTGGTCAAATTGAATTCGAAATTTCCGAACAATTCTCTCGACCTTCTGGTCAAATTCGAAACTTTCTTGACCATTCTCTCGCTGATATAGTCAAATTTAAAACTTTTCTGACCTTTCTCCGACCTTCTAGTAAAACTAGCAACTTCCCTGACCATCACCTCGACCTTCTGGTCAAATTGAACTCGAAATTTCCGAACAATTCTCTCGACCTTCTGGTCAAATTCGAAACTTTCTTGACCATTCTCTCGATGATATAGTCAAATTTAAAACTTTTCTGACCTTTCTCCGACCTTCTAGTAAAACTAGCAACTTCCCTGACCATCACCTCGACCTTCTGGTCAAATTGAATTCGAAATTTCCGAACAATTCTCTCGACCTTCTGGTCAAATTCGAAACTTTCTTGACCATTCTCTCGATGATATAGTCAAATTTAAAACTTTTCTGACCTTTCTCCGACCTTCTAGTAAAACTAGCAACTTCCCTGACCATCACCTCGACCTTCTGGTCAAATTGAATTCGAAATTTCCGAACAATTCTCTCGACCTTCTGGTCAAATTTGAAACTTTCTTGACCATTCTCTCGATGATATAGTCAAATTTAAAACTTTTCTGACCTTTCTCCGACCTTCTAGTAAAACTAGCAACTTCCCTGACCATCACCTCGACCTTCTGGTCAAATTGAATTCGAAATTTCCGAACAATTCTCTCGACCTTCTGGTCAAATTCGAAACTTTCTTGACCATTCTCTCGATGATATAGTCAAATTTAAAACTTTTCTGACCATTCTCTCGATGATATAGTCAAATTTAAAACTTTTCTGACCTTTCTCCGACCTTCTAGTAAAACTAGCAACTTCCCTGACCTTCTGGTCAAATTGAATTCGAAATTTCCGAACAATTCTCTCGACCTTCTGGTCAAATTCGAAACTTTCTTGACCATTCTCTCGATGATATAGTCAAATTTAAAACTTTTCTGACCTTTCTCCGACCTTCTAGTAAAACTAGCAACTTCCCTGACCATCACCTCGACCTTCTGGTCAAATTGAATTCGAAATTTCCGAACAATTCTCTCGACCTTCTGGTCAAATTCGAAACTTTCTTGACCATTCTCTCGATGATATAGTCAAATTTAAAACTTTTCTGACCTTTCTCCGACCTTCTAGTAAAACTAGCAACTTCCCTGACCATCACCTCGACCTTCTGGTCAAATTGAATTCGAAATTTCCGAACCATTCTCTCGACCTTCTGGTCAAATTCGAAACTTTCCTGACCAGTCTCTCGACCTTCTGGTAAAATTCGAATCTTTCTTGATCTTTCTCCGACTTCCTAGTAAAACTAGCAATTTCCCCGACCATCATCTAGACTTTCTGGTCAAATTCGAAAGTTTACTTACCTTTCTCCAACCTTATTCGTAAAACTAGCAACTTCCCTGACCATTCTCTAGAACTTCTCGTCGAACTAGAATCTTTCCTGATCTTTCTCTGACCTTCTGGTCAAATTCGAATTTTTTCTGACCTTTCTACGACCTTCTGGTGAAACTAGCAACTTCCCGAACCAAATTCCATTACGATTAAATTCGAAACTTCCCTGGCCATTCTAACAACCTCCTGACTTTCCTGTCGTTACACCAATATTTTGAAACCGATAAAAACCTATCTTATCGTAATTGTTTGGTTTTATTTCCTCGAATCAAGATTAAATTTGATTTCCCACGTTCCAGGCTGAAATTGACGGATGGATCGAACGTTTTCGACGGAAATGGTCATTTTTCGGAGCCATGGAAAGCCGCGACTCTCGATTCTTTCAAAATGACGCCCAAGAAAGGGACACGGTCCTAATCATCAGCGAATATCGATTAACTCAACGTCTTATGCTAAACGGATGGAAGTTTAGTAAATTAACAAATTTTTACATTTCGAGACCAGGCATCAAAAGCGAATATTTAGTCTTACCCGTCAATAAAAGGTTGCTACAAGATAAAGTATTCGACCAATACTTTACTTTAGGGTAAGGTCGCAATTACTTTCGTGTCGCTTAAAATCCAGCTCAAATTTTTGGGGGAAAACAAATAAAAATCGTATGGAACATGGTAAATAAACTCCATCGCGCCACATCACATCGCAAAAACTGTTTTTAAATCAACTACGTACGTTTTAAAGTTATCAAAAGAACGATTAAGAATAATATTAAGCTAATTGTCTATTTAAGTATCTTATTTAGACTAAGCTACACTAGTTGCGAGATTCTAATAAACTAAATTAAAACCAAAAGTCTGTCACTTTGCTCCATAAAAGTAAACAACGCCCCGTAGCTTAATACTATCAGCAAAGGTCCAGATAACTGCATTGGCAGATTCTGATTCTGATTAGAGGTGGGGGGGGGGTCAATATAGCCAAATATTGAGGAAGAGACCAAACCACTCGAGCCAACAGGGGTGATGACCTTTTTCGCTAGTTTTAAGTGATGGGTTATGACGTCAAACTTGACCTTTGCTGATAGTATCAAGCTACAGGGCTATGTTTACTTTTATGAAATAAAGGGAAAGATATTTGGTACGTCTTAATGTTGGCATACAAATTAGCCAACGAGATATGTAGGATAATAAAAAAAAAACAGGTATCAATTTTTTTTTTAGAATGTACGTTTGGTTCGAGACAAAACCGATGTATTATTTGGATTTTAAAGTCAAGATAATTTTGGATTGTCTTACATGGAAAAAACTCGCTAAAACAATCAGCGATTTAACGTTGACGCAATTGTCAGGACCATTTTACATCTTTCTCTACGGAATCGTATTCGCTTGTATCGAATTCGTTATAGAACTTTTCATTTTCGCAGTTCCGAAATTGCTATAATCAGAAGCGTATGAGATTTTAAACGAAATACACAAAGGGGCAAGGCTTTATAATACGGACCGCGTGGTTCGCTTAATTACACCGAAAGGGAGATTAAGCGTTAGTATTACCCTCAAGCATTCTCTTTCGCACCAAAAAAGCCTTTAGAACCAACCTAACCTTTTCATTCCCCAAAAGGTGGTCGTAGTTTTCCTCTCTCGTTTCCGTAATTTGACGCGAGATGATGTTGCGGTAAACGTAAGCGAGAGAGGAAATTAAGTCATCTTCATACTTTTCACGAACGAGTTCAGCTATTTTGGCCGGCGTTCCATACCTCTTAATTTTCCTAGGGGATACATTCCTGATCTCAAACTAATAATAAATACGACGTCTTTCCCACGCATAGCATGGGAACACATTTTTCTAATAAAGATATTTTTGTATAACAAAAAAACAAAAAAAAAAAAAAACAAATGTGACGTCACAGACCGATGCAACCCTTACCAACCTTGCGTCAGAGAGAGACAAACCCCCTCCCCTTAAATCGTGTGACGTAGTTTATGGACATTTCTCAATGGGAATACGTTGGCGCGGGAGAAAGAGACATGCTTTTTCCAGGTTCCGCTTTTTCGGGCTGCGACACGATCACGAGCTTCGAAAAAATATCCCTTCTACTACGGCGAGGAAAATACTGATGTATTTATTAGTTTTTACCATCCATCCCATAATAATGGCGCTGTAGTAGCGCTAATCAGGAGTTAAATTTCCTGTTTTTCACTGATATAGCGGGTAAATTTTCGAAGTTCCTGCTCTTGCGTATTTAGATAAAACATACCAATATTCCTATATTTTATCTGGTACAATGTTTATCAAACGATGGGAAACTGCAATACTAGAAAACTATAATAATAATAATAATAATACTTATTTCGCAAATAAAATATCGCAAATGAAAAGAAATCTTTTACCGTGTGTTATTTATATTAATATTTATTATATATCAACTTTCAAAACATTGAAAGCTTCTCATACCGTTTTTTTATACCAGGCTGCTACCAACCTACAAAATAACCCTAGACAAAATAACCCCACTCGGACATAATCCCCCCAAAAAGTTTTGTCGGATGAAATCCCCCATCAAAAGAAAAATCCCCCATCAAACGAAAAAAAATCCCCCGTCAAAAGAAAAAATTCCCGCCCCCCAGTAAAAAAATATTTAAGAGAAGAGTTGAAAAATATGATTTGATAGTGCAAAGAGTTCTAAAATTTTGTACACCTGATTTCGCGATTGTCTGCCCCCTCGGGTTTTATAATAGATGGGAGAGCTGTTTGATGGTTATCTATTACCATATAAACCTACTTAAAAATCAGAGTATAATTATCTAGGCTATTCTAGAACTCGCTGAGTAGTTTTTCTGTGAATAAGAACAAAAACCTTTTTAAGAAGACAAAGTTTTGAAGTTGGCGCCTTTACTTTAATGAAAAAATATAATCTTTTGATAGCGTAAACTTGCCTCATTGATTTCAACAAAACTCTCGGTTATCAGCTGATTGGCAGTCTCCTACAGCTCTAGCACGAAAATACGATGATTGTTTTTAGAATTAGGGTACGCCCCTAAGATTCCCTCTAATCTGATTATATTTGGCCAAATTGAAAGAAATCCGGTTTTTCAAAAACAATATTTATTATTATTGCCATTCTTATGAACTTGCGGTGATCCATTCTTATGAACTTGCGGTGATCCATTCTTATGAACTTGCGGTGATCCATTCTTATGAACTTGCGGTGATCCATTCTTATGAACTTGCGGTGATCCATTCTTATGAACTTGCGGTGATCTTTTTATTTACCCCCTTTTATAGCTAGACCCAACCCTAGTAGGGTCTAGGTACTGTATTCACTGTGGCGTCGGCGTTCGCGTTGGCGTTGTACAAAAAGACGAAATACGTCATCGAATCGAAAAAACTTAGTATCTTACCCACCAGACGTCACGACGTGATGTCCGATACAAATTTAAAATATATACTTGTATTTAATATATATGACTTTTAAGTGGTCTCCCTCGCATGATCGCGTAGCGCTCGACGCTGCACGCTATACGATCGAGTGTCGGACACTGATCCCCTTTACCACGGGCAATTGATATAATACGAGAGAAAAATCCCTTATATCTTCAGAGGTATACGATTCAGATAACCAATCGATACAGAAAACAAATCGTCGTTATTAAGGGGTTGTCGCGAACGAGATTAAAAGGTAGCTTAGGAATGTTTCGGTTCTAGTCTGTCAGTAATAAAAAGTCTAAAACAACGAACAAGTAGTCGCGAACGAGATAGTAAGGGAGCTTATGCTTGTTGAGCTCTAGTCTGTCAGCAACGAACACTCGAAAACAATAAACAAGTCGTCGCGAAAGAGATATAAGGGGGGCTTATGCGTGTTGAGTGTTAGTCTGTCAGTAATGAAAACTCGAAAACAATAAACAAGTAGTCGCGAACGAGATAGTAAGGGAGCTTATGCGTGTTGAGTTCTAGTCTGTCAGTAATGAATACCCGAAAACAATAAACAAGTCGTCGCGAAAGAGATAAGGGAGCTTATGCGTGTTGAATGTTAGTCTGTCAGAAATGAAAACTCGAAAACAATAAACAAGTCGTCGCGAACGAGATAGTAAGGGAGCTTATGCGTGTTGAGTGTTAGTCTGTCAGTAATGAAAACTCGAAAATAATAAACAAGTAGTCGCGAACGAGATAGTAAGGGAGCTTATGCGTGTTGAGTTCTAATCTGTCAGTAATGAAAACTCGAAAACAATAAACATATCGTCGCGAAAGAGATGAGGGAGCTTATGCGTGTTGAGTGATATAAATTAACATGTTAACTATGAAACCAAATGGTCACGTTGCCTCACACACAATCTTGTTCTTTATATCGCCTCGGATGCCCAATAAATATAGAAATTTTAACGAAATAATAATGCGTTAATATTTATTAGTATAGAATTATAAACAAGTTGGAGACTCCCGAAATATAATATTTTTCGGCACGTGTTCTAGGTTACGTCGGAACAGTTAAACTCGCGTGTCGTCATCTTATTAGAACCCAAGCCGTTCATTGACGCAATTATAAGAACGATTTTGTTATCGAAAATATAAAGCCGAGTTCGCACTAGAGATTTCAAACCGTTTTTAACCTTTCGAAAAAAAATCAAACTGCAAAATTTTGAGCTCAATATTTTTTCAAAATATTGAATTATTACCTTAAATTTTTTTTTGAAAATTCCATAACTGTTTGTAGCTTACAAATAGTCTTGTAGCTTAAAATATTCAGGCGCATATAGCAACGTTTTCGATTGTGGGTATACAATGTAGATTTCATTTTGATGACTCATGGCACCAATAGGCTCTTGGGCTCTTTCCAACCGCTTTGGAGCCCGTCAAAGCTTCTTTAATGGGGTATATTGTACCCCTGTACCATCCTTCCGCTCCAATGCCACTGAGAATATTCCAAGGAACTTTACTATCTTTGAACGAGCCGAAATTTCAAGGGAATTCGTGGCATTTTAGGATCAATGCGATTTTATGAAAATTTAAGCTATTACTAAATTTAGATTAAAAATGATTGAACATCGATAAATTAGGCGTATAGAGTTCCATATTGGTAATATACAATGGTAATTTAATTCGGTAAATTACCAGAGTAATGGTAATGTACGATTTGCTTCGGTAAAATTAGCAAAATATTCATTTATAATTTAAAACTTTTTTTATTAAAAATTAACTAATTTCTAAAAATGCTTTAAATAGTTTAGTAAATATATTCGTGTTTGGCGTCAATAAGGACGTCCAAAAGCCTATCAATTTATTCCATAAAAGAAAACAGCATCCGGTAGCTTAATAATATGAGCAAAAGCCGAGGTAAATGTACAGGCAATGGCGGCCGCAGTCGATGTAAATAGTGACATTGCCCTATTAATGTAAACTCAAATGGTTCAGTATCTCATGAAAAACAACGAATTTTTCACGAGTGTACCCTGTACCCTTTCAATAAGAATTTTTTTTAAGTCTTTGAAAGATAAAATTACCGTTAGACCCTAAATTACCGCGTATTTAACCAATTTCCAAAATTACCCTAACCGCGGCGTCCCGAGAGTGCATTCAAGCTTTTTCCAAGATGGATTTAGACTCTTTCGCAGCTCGTAAAGCTCCTTGATACAAGAGACTAATCAAATCGTGTTTCTTTCGTTGGCTTCCTTGATCAATTATTAGATTTCATAAGTTAAAGCTATTATTAGGTATAAGAAATTATACGGCCACACAGCTCTCTTTATAAACATCGGTAAAAGATGCTACGCATTTATTATTTATTTTATCAGGGTTACTTTTAATTTCAGCCAAATGATAACTATGCAGGTGCTCGGTTCTTAAGTTAAAGCTTGTCTCGTCAAATATGGAAGAAATGTCTTCTTTACGTGCCATGCAAAATCTACAGATTCTATTGTAAGAGAAATTTTGAGTGAAACCGCCAATTGCTTGACTAGACAGATTGTCACCACAAATAGTAATAAAAATTCCTTTAACATTGACATTTTGTTTTGTTAAAAAAACATTTGTTTGCAGTTTTAAAAGATCTTGAATAATAGGTTCGAATACCTTTTCGTAACCATTGGAGTAAGTGATTATAGCAGCGAGGTAAATCTGACTCAGTTTGCTTTTATTTGAAGGGCTAACGTTTCCTATAGTAAAATACACAATTGATATTTTGTGCACACTTCTTTTACCACCCAATGGGTTACAAATCAAGGTACTACCATAAAACTCTACCATATTTCTTTTCTTTTGACATTTCTTGAGCCTAAATAATGTTCCTTCGCTTCAACTAGATTTAATATTTTTTTTACTATAGGAATTTAAGTGATGCTCGCTACGTAAGATCTGTAATACTGGTTCAGATATGTCATTACCTTCTGAGTGTACCAAAGTCTTTGAATAAGATTCGAAAAAGTTAGATATATCATTAGAAATACCATGAGCAGTAGACAAAGGAACCTTATATTAATCTCAAATTTTTAACATAAGCAAAGCTGGCTGGTACTCGGTGGCACTTTTCCCTAATTCATTTAAATTATTTTCTTCTCTGTAAATTTCTTGCTGATTTTCCACTTCAACCTAAGAACCATTCTCAACTTCGAAAATTATTGTTTCATTAGCGTGAGAACAGTTGTTTTCCTTGCAAATGTTTCTTATAAGATTCAAAATTTTTGTAAGTAAATTCACTACCAGGAACTGCACAAGAAATTGTGAAAATTGGGACTAGCCACGTGCAAATATTTAACATGCATCAGATGCTTTCCTAAAGTGTGCCTCCTAGCGCCACAAATTGAGCAGAAAAATAATTCTTTGGCCATACTGTAACCAGAAAAATATTTAAATGGAATGATTTTACCGTTTTTATCCCTTGGGGCTTTTACTTGTAAATTTGACTAAATATGTAAAACCTTTAAATTTATTTTAACCTTTTCATCGTAGTTTTAGAGTTAAGCAATTAACGTTTTTTACATATTGAGCAAACCCTGAACAAAAACAATTTTGAAAATATTATACCTCAAACAATTTCCAAGAACTTTTCCAAGAAATTTTCTCAGATCTTTCTTCCTAAAAGAATTCTTTGAATTAATAACCAGGAAAAATTCTGAAACATTGTTAATTATCGAATTTCTAACGATTATATTATGGCCATTTAATTAGCTTTATAATTAAAGTATATAAATATTATGCCTGATTATTATTAGTATCGTTTCTAAGTTAAATCAGTAGCCTTAAGACGTCTACTACCGTGTGGCCTTGGATTAATATCTCTACCGCCTTGCGGTCAAAATATAATTTTTAAAATTGAGAAAAGTTTTCAGCATTCTAACTTTAAACGAGAGTTAAATCTTATTTCGCAATATTCGCCTTGTACAAACATTAAAAAAAAAAAAGCGAACGAAATAATGAAAAGTAGGTATATACGATAGTAATTTTTAATTTAATAAAACACAAAACTATTCCATATCCGCGAAATAATCTTGATAGAAATATCGTCGTTTGAGGCCTATTCTTGGATATTTTTTATCATGACATAATATAACGTTATTATCAATGAATAAATGTTAATAAAAATTACAGTTTTTCCAGAGAAGTTAATAATTCCACCGAAGAAAATTATTTTTCTTATTTAATTTAAGTACGATTATACCGACTCTTAAAAACAAGACCGCGACGTTTAAGAATTCAAAATAACCTCAAGTTATATCAAGAGACAAACTCAAAGAAATTAAGTCACAGTCCGATACAAACGGAAACGCTCAACCACGCCTTACTTGTGTAACAGATGATCCTAAATTGTGTTAACGGCGGCTTAACGCGGAAAATTACACTGCCCACTTCACCTAGCTCCCTAGTGACGATTTTTACTGATACTGAAACTGGAAATCGAAAAACTATTTCTAACAAGATGGTCAAGCCCATAGGAATAGCTAGACCCCTGACATTGTAAAAGAGGCTGAATTAAAGGAATGATTCTATAGCAGGGGTGTGTTATGCAGGCATAAACGCTCTTTAAACAATTTGAATGGCGTCTCGAGATTCCTTTAAACACGAAGTTGCGGAAATTTCTCGAGCCGACTATATTACCGTGAGCGTTTTTATGTGATATATTGAAAAAGACGAATATCCCCGCAGTCATTGCATTGAATCATGTTTTCCAAATCATGTTTTTCAAATCGAGTTTTTCAAATCGTGTTTTTCAAAACGTGTTTTTCAAATCGTGATTTTCAAATCGTGATTTTCAAATCGTGATTTTCAAATCGTGATTTTCAAATCGTGATTTTCAAATCGTGATTTTCAAATCGTATTTTTCAAAACATGTTTTTTATTAATGACAGACTAGAACTCAACACGCATAAGCTCCCTTCGCGACGACTTTATTGTTTTCGAGTTTTCATTGCTGACAGACTAGAGCTCAACAAGCATAAGCTCCCTTACTATCTCGTTCGCGACTACTTGTTCGTTGTTTTCGACTTTTTATTACTGACAGACTAGAATCGAAACATTCATAAGCTACCTTTTAATCTCGTTCGCGACAACCCCTTAATAACGACGATTTGTTTTCTGTATCGATTGGTTTTCTGTATCGTATACCTCTGAAGATATAAGGGATTTTTCTCTCGTATTATATCAAGTGCCCGTGGTAAAGGGGATCAGTGTCCGACACTCGATCGTATAGCGTGCAGCGTCGAGCGCTACGCGATCGTGGGAGGGAGACCACCTAAAAGTCATATCTATTAAATACAAGTATATATTTTAAATTTGTATCGGACATCACGTCGTGACGTCTGGTGGGTAAGATACTAAGTTTTTTCGATTCGATGACGTATTTCGTCTTTTTGTACAACGCCAACGCGAACGCCGTCGCCGCAGTGAATACAGTACCTAGACCCCACTAGGGTTGGGTCTAGCTAAAAATGCTCCTGTCCCATTGGACCGAATCCCATTCGACCGAAAAAACTCCCATTCGACCGAAAAACCCGCACTTTGGCGGATTCGGTCGAATGGGATTTCCCATTTCGCCCAATCTCAATTGCCTCAATCCAAACTATCCCATTCCAAACTGGCCCAATTCCCACTTAGCCTTATTCTTTTAGCCCACACCCAATCGTCTCAATTTGATAATTTTTTCAAAGAAAGGCATTTTCAACGCTCATTTTATATTCAGTTTGGTAAAACATATTTTTTATTTAAGTATTATTTAACTATCATAACACTAACCAAACCCAGCCCAACCTAACCGAATCCAACCGAACCCCACTAGACGGTATCTAACACAAACAAACCTTACTTAACCGAATCCATCCAAACCTTATCTGACCTAACCGAGCCCAACCTTAACTAACCGAACCCCACTAAACGGAATCTAACACAAACAAACCTTACTTAACCGAATCCAACCAAACCTTATCTGACCTAACCGAAACCAACCTTAACTAACCGAACCCCACTAAACGGAATCTAACACAAACAAACCTTACTTAACCGAATCCAACCAAACCTTATCTGACCTAACCGAAACCAACCTTAACTAACCGAACCCAACCTTAACTAACCGAACCCAACCTTAACTAACCGAACCCAACCTTAACTAACCGAACCCAACCTTAACTAACCGAACCCAACCTTAACTAACCGAACCCAACTTTTCCGCGAACTACCAGAACTATTTGTCCTCTAGACGATTGAATCCATTCGATTTCCATTTTCAAACGAATAAAATTTTAAAAGGCTGAAATTATCGTTTAATGTAATCTATTTAGAATTAAAAAAGCAGCATGAATATTTTGGTTCAAAGGGGCATTTGCGAATACGTTTTGGATGAAATGGGAAGCGGAATTTTTGGTCTGGGCGAATTGGGAATCCATCATATTTGGCCAATGAAGCCCCCATTGGGCCAACGTTTTTGGACTAAAGGGGAACAAACCGTTTAAAGAACAACCCAAACTCCCCATAGGAATTTGGGTAACGTAATGTTAAATTTTTTTGTTTCGCCACTGGTAAACTTTTATTGTGATAGTAAACTAGGGTTGTGTTCTCACCTTTCTACCAGAAAAATAATCATTTAACCATTATAGTCTGCGAATGCAAATCAATTTAAGTTTAGCTCGATAATGTTGAAGATAGGCCACATCGTTGGATTTGACGATGGAGTAGACTGTCTTCCCCCACCTGAAATCAGTTGAAATTTTGAATATTGGTAGATACCCGATTGATAAAGATTCTGGGAAGATATCGTTTTGTAACTGCCATGGGATTTTTCTCAGCAACGATTTAAATTACCCGGAATTTTGACATAATTTGAGGTGCGGAAGCTCAAAATGCCTGTAAAAGTGTTCAACCTGCCGAACAACAAAGTTTTGCAGCAAAGCAAATTCAAGGAGCGAGGCACAGACTATACAGCTAACTCGTATAGTCTTTGTTCCGAAAAAACAAAGAGAAATAACACCGAAAAAGTATACTGTAGTGGTTTTTATTTATAAACAATTTATGAGTAATTCGAAGAAAAATAACAATTTTAAAGGCATTATATATCAAACAATGTTAGGTAAATCGTCCAAATCACCAGCATCGTCGACAACTGCACGCAATTTAGATTGATACCAGCTATCTTAATATATACGTAATATATACGTAATATATACGTAATATATACTGTAACCGTTTCCTTTCTTTAGGATTCCCTTTTATAGGGAAGGGGAAAAGATTACAGAGAGTTTACCCAATTTAAGGTTCAACCCCTTTCCTTTAATCGGTGAGACTGATAAGATACAATAAATTATTGACGATTACCTGATTATCGTCATCTGATGAAGTACTGGACGAGGAATCAACTACATTAAAGCGGCGAGGCATTATCACTTTGCTGAATCTTTTATTGTTTTCAAAATTTTTCGCTGTTAAACATTAACTTTCTAGAATCCTTCTTCACTTCTACTAGTTTCCTTTTTCTTTCTAACCGACTCTTTCGGCCGACGACCACTAACTAACTCTTTTCGTTATTCTAGAATCTTTTAGAATAATTCTATTGGGGGAGGAGGATAATGTCAAAAACTATTTTCATTGGTTGTTGGTGTGCTAGGGTTCTTTTTCTTCGGGTACCAATTGGGGCTATCAGGGCCGTACATATTAATCGTTACATCCTCCCCCCTCAAAAAAAAATAGTGTAAATTATAATTTTACCAAATAGTAGAAGTGAGGAATTTCAACAAAAATTACTTCAGTTACATTTTAACGTTCTGATTTTGAGAGTTAACAATTTTATTTTTGTAAGGAGAAAGAGCCTTTGGAAGGGGGATCTTGAGGATCTCTAGGTGGTTTCTTCTGATCGTGTCGTCTTTTCAATTTTCCTGAACGGATCCGTTGTTGGTATCTTTTTGGACACCATTTCGCAGTGTGGTTGTTTTGAGAGCCACAGAAGAGACAGGGTAAATCCTTTTTAGGGGGTCGTACTACAGGCCATCCATCCTCGTCTACTGGATACCATCTGGCTTCCTCTTGTCTTGATATGCCATTCCAAGTTAAGGGAAATAAGTATCGTCCCAGAGGAGCCGATTCTCGAAGGGGAGGAGGATGATCCTTCGTCACTTCTGATAGACTAATTCTTCTGTAAAAGGGTATTGGCAACGATCCATAGGCTTCCTTTGGTAGGTTTGCAAAGAGGCTTTCATCGGGTGTGCTCGAGAATTGACGAGGACGGTACTCTATATTTCGTCGGTTCTTGTTTGTAGAAATACTTGGGATGACTATAACGTTTTCTTCCTTTTTATTCTCATCTAGGCTGACCTGATTTGGTTGTTCCGATGGAAGTTTCCTTTGAATATCCGTATTTTCATCGTTGAACGGGCCTAGAATTACCCGTCTAGTTTCTATTTTCTCTGGCAATTCTTGAGTTTCACTCTCATCAGTATGGACCGTATATAGAACTTCCAATCGCTGCGTTAATAAACGATAATCGCTCGAGTGAATATTACTTGGTTGACTAGATTCTTGTGTTAGACTAGCGGGAGTTTCCATATGTGAGGAAGAAGACTTGTGACTATCAGATGGAGGAATTATCTGGTTCATTTCTTGGTTGTGTCCTCTGGAGCGTTCCGCCATTCGTTCACGCTTATCGTCTCGTTTCAGAGAAAATTCTTCTACTTTGGATTTTTGTTCGTCATCAATATTAAATCTTTGGTTGTTGAAGGTATTTTTTGGTCTGGCTCCAGTATTTTTCATTGTTTCAGGTAGTCTTTTTTCCATTTGACCTGAACATTCAGGACGTGATATTTCTGTTTGAGGATTTTCTTGAAGTGGTATTTCTTGACATGGCATTTTTTGGATAGTAATGTCTTGGCTCTCAGAAACTTCTGCTGTTGATCTATGATTTTCCTTATCGTCTTTTAGATTCTCTTCAGCCACGGTCAGAATAAAAGGTACAGGAGTATCATTAGATCTTGGAGTTGAGCTATTGTTTCGAGGCGTTAGTAATATTCTTCCTCTTCCGCTACAGGGAAACCAATTGGGGGGTCCTTCAAAACCCTTTAAGTTAAATTCGTCGTCCTAGAGAGGAATAAAATATGTTTTATAAGCTCCTTAAAAGGAAAACATGCAGAATTTAACAAGCTGTAGGAGTAATATGTCTCTCGCGGGCTGTCGTAATTTTTTCCCAAGGAGAGCAAGCTACCGGGTGGTGACCTTTTATTTGCCGCAATTTCTCGTGGGAATTTTATGAATTCAAAAAATAAAAATCCAAAAACCAAACATGGGTCTGGGTCATCCTCGGGTGAAACCCAGCCCTCCAATATGCAGGCAACTGCTTCTGGTTCTGCCTCTGGTAGTACTGCTGGTAAGTCTGGGTCATCGCAAGACAGAACCCAGCTTACCAGAAAGTCTTTTAATCGCAATGCCCGTCGCAAGCGGGCTCGCGCAGCGAAGACGAAGGAGACCACTCCACTGCCTAGCAGTGAAGTGGTACCCACAGCCAAAAGGCCCAGGACAGTGGACTCTAATCCCTCTCCTGGGTCTTCTCAACCGCATCCCAAAAGGGCTAAAGAGGCTTCGGCCCCTAAGTCCTATAAGGATGCGGTTGGCCTGACGAAGATGGCCATCATTAAAGATGGCTATCCAGTCAACAAGCTCACGGAGGTCGATGTGAGGGCCATCCAGGCTGGAATTCTGGAGAGGATAGATGGGATGCCTTCGGGTGAACCTCTACCTCTCCTAAAGAATTTCCAGTTGGTGAATGGCGCTCTCATCTACCAATGTGGCGACCTACAGTCAGGTACCTGGTTGAAGAAGGCTTTTGACCAAAACGAGCAGGTTCTGGCGGACACCAGGTTACTGGTAACAGAAGCCGGTGCGCTGCCAAAGCCGTTCAAGGTCGCCTTCAAAACCAGGGACACCTTGACTACCAACCCTGCAGTATTGTTTAGGAGGATGCAGTCCTACAACAACCGGTTGAATACTGGTTGTTGGAGGGCTGTAAACTCGGTATCCACCAAAGAAACCGTCCGCTGGATTTTCCAGATGGATGGCGACTCGGTGGATGCCATTTAAGAGGCTAACTTTTTAGCCTACACTGGTTTGGATCAGGGGATCTTCAAGATCCTTTCTGATCCGAATAAGCCTCAGCCTCAATTGGAGGCTGGGAGCACTGGTGCGACTCCAGCAGAGCCCAGTGATGATGAAGGATCGTTACGGGCCTTGCTGGACGACGTTTCTCTGGGGGATACTTCCGACAACACAGATGACACTGTGGTGCCGGAAGATCAACCCTCTACTGCCCATTTTTCTGGGACAGGGGAGGTTGCCGGTGGTCCTACTGGCGCTGAGGATAGGGTGGATGGGCTGGTACCTCCAACCACCTCTAGTGCCATGGAATAGCCGGGCTTGCCCCTACCTGTCCTTGAAAAATGGGACTTAAGGTTGTACAGATCAACTTACAACATTGCCGGGCAGCCACGGCAGTTTTATGCCGTAGGTTTGCCATAGAGACCCTTGATGTGGCTCTTATCCAGGAACCCTGGATCAATAAGGGCCAGATCCTGGGTCTCAGGGGCGCAGGCAACATCTACTATGATTTTGCCTCCGATAAGCCAAGATCTTGTATCTTGGTTAGAAAGGGCATTCACGCCCTTCCCTTGACTCAGTATCAGTCTCGGGATACTGCTGTTGTAAGGATATTCTCCTCTACGGCGGATGGAGAAAATGAGCTTACAATGGCGTCTGCCTACTTGCCGTATGATGAGGTTGATTCGACTCCAACGCAGCAGGTTGCCAGTTTGGTAAACCACTGTGAAGGTCAGGGGAAGAAACTCATTATAGGTAGTGATGCTAATGCACATCATGTTGTGTGGGGCAGTAGTGACTGCAACCAACGTGGTGATGATTTAATGGAATACTTGGTGAGTACTAATCTCCATATTCTAAATAGGAACAATATACCAACTTTTGTCACTAGGAACAGAAGTGAGGTCATTGATATCACCCTGTGTACAGGAAACGTGTTGACCTCTGTCACGAATTGGCATGTTTCCAGTGAACCGTCTCTAGCGGATCACAGGCATATTTGCTTCACCGTTTCAGTCAAACCTGCTACAGTTTTAACTGAAATTCGTAACCCCAGGACTGCCGATTGGGCCGGTTATAAAGAAGACTTAGCTCTTCGACTTGGAGGATGTAGTTCTAAACTCTCCTCGGTGATAGACTTTGAGCTGGCTGTTGAACATTTACAACTAGCCATTGTCGAGTCTTATCATCAGAATTGTCCGGTGAAGTATATCAACCAACCTAAGTTAGTTCCCTGGTGGAATCAGGAAATTGGTAGACTTCGCAAGCTCACCCGTAGTCTCTTTAATAGGGCTAAGAGAACAGGTGATTGGGGGACCTATAGGGAAACCCTCACCGCCTACCACAAAGCCATCCGTGAGGCAAAGAAAGCCTCATGGAGGGATTTCTGTGAGGGAATTGCTGATGTACCTCACACTGCCAAGTTGATGAAAATTATGGCGCATGATAACGTTAAACATCTGGACACTGTTAAGTTGCAAGATGGTAGTTATTCCAGTAGTGGTAAGGATACACTTACACGTATGTTAAGTGTTCACTTTCCAGAATCCCAGGTGATCGACTCTGACAACCCGGGCTCTCTTCCCACTAGGTTTAAAAGAACAAAGAGGGAAGATTGGAATGTGGCTAATAGAATAGTCACTTACTCCAGGCTCACTTGGGCTATTAACTCATTTAAGCCCTACAAGGCGCCTGGTCCGGATGGAATTCTTCCCAAACTCCTGCAGGAAGGAATTGATCTCCTTGGTCCTGTGTTATGTAGAATCTACAGGGCTTGTATAGCTCTTAGGCATATTCCAAGATCCTGGAAGCATTCTAAGGTAATCTTCATTCCTAAGCCAGGGAAATCTAATTATCTCGAGGCTAAGGCATTTAGGCCAATTAGTCTAACTTCCTTCCTTCTGAAGGTCTTAGAAAAGTTGGTGGATAGACATGTGCGGGAGGAGACTCTTTCTGAGAAACCTCTCTCAGATGTTCAGTTTGCCTATCAAAAAGGCAAATCGACTGAAACGGCACTTCATGGTATCGTAAGCTGCCTTGAAAGGGCCGTGGAGTTTAAGGAAATAGCCCTAGCTGTCTTTCTTGACATTGAAGGAGCCTTTGATAAAGTCTCCGGAGCTGTCATTCTTAAGGCAGCAAAAAGGTTCGGAATCAATGACACGGTGTGTCTCTGGATCAAGTCAATGCTAACTGATCGGACGGTGGTAGCCTCTCTGCTTGGGGAAACACTCAGGGTCTCAACTAGCCGTGGCTGCCCGCAAGGTGGGGTTCTTTCCCCCCTACTGTGGTGCCTGGTTGTTGATGAACTCTTGAGGGTACTAAATAGACATGGCTGCCGCTGTTTTGGTTATGCTGATGACATTGCCATAATTGTCACTGGGAAATTCCCAAACACAATTACAGCACTAATGAAGAGCGCTCTTGCTTCCGTGGAAGACTGGTGCAGGGATGTTAATCTCACAGTCAATCCGGGCAAGACGGCCCTTGTCCCTTTTACTAGGAAAAGAGTACAGGACTCGTTTAATGATATATCCTTCTTTGGGTCTATCTTATCGAAGTCTAATGAGGTTAGATACCTTGGTGTGACCCTGGACTCCAAATTGACATGGAAGCCTCACCTTGATCGTATGATCACCAAGGCTAAAATGTTATTCTGGAGGGTTAGGAGTACAGTTGGGAAAACTTGGGGGCTTAGCCCCAAAGTTGTCAATTGGATTTATACCCTGATCATCAAACCCGTGCTCTCTTATGCGGCTGTGGTCTGGTGGTCAAGGACTAAGCTTACAACGGTACAGTCTGAACTGCGAAGGTTGCAAAGACTTGCCTGTGTAGGCATCACAGGAGCCATGAGAACTACCCCCAGTGCTTCTCTTGAAATTCTCCTGAACTTCCTTCCTCTACACCTATATATAGAGGAAATTGCCATTATGGGTGCTTATAGACTGTACCATAATGGATGGTGGAGGCCCACACACTGGGAGTGTAGCCACACCAAGTTATTCGACCATTATTCAAATCGGTTGCCCATTTTGCTAATGGGCTCTGATAATATGGTTACAAAGTATTACTTTAACAAGCCATTCGATGTGAGCTTTCCTAGTCGCACCAATTGGTCCCTTGAAGCCATCTGCAGAACGCAGGGGGGTATACTCTGGTTTACTGATGGCTCCAAGACTGACTCCGGTGCAGGCGCTGGGGTTTACTGCCAGACCGGAAGGTTTGGCTTCTACGAAAGTCTAGGGGTTTACTCTAGTGTTTTTCAAGCAGAAATTTCTGCCATCTGCTTTTGTGCTGACTTCTGTCTTAAGAAGAATTACTGTGGCAAGGCTATTCGTATTTTCTCTGATAGCCAGGCTGCACTTAAGGCTATAAATGGTTCTGCAGTCTCGTCAAAACTAGTTTGCAGCTGTATTGAACTACTCTCGATGCTGGGTACACGCAATAAGGTTTACCTTTGCTGGGTACCCGGACATCAAGGCCATCATGGCAATAAGGAGGCCGATATCCTTGCCAGGAAGGGGGCAGAGGGTAGATTCCTCGGACCCGAACCCGCTACCCCTATATCAACTCCGCAAGGCCATGACCGACCTCCAACTAAAGCTTTGGCTTGAGATGGAGGGTCAAAGACAGACCAAGGAATTTATCCTTGGTCCTTCTAAGAAGAGGGCAAAGGACCTCCTCACCCTCTCTAGGCCTGGTATTAGAATGGTTTGTGGTCTACTAACGGGTCACTGTCATCTTAACAGGCACCTCCACTTGATTGGTATTGGGGATGATCCGCTCTGTAGAGCGTGTCTCATTGAGGAGGAAACCTCATCCCATGTTCTCTGTAGCTGCATCAATTATTCAGCCCTGAGAATGGAGCATCTTGGTATGCATACAATGGAAACTCGTGAGTTTTCGGATATCCCGGTGAAGCAAATTGTTCGCTTCATCACAGCAACAGGTCTTTTTAAGACTTAAACTGCCTGGGGATGCACAATGGACTTCTAGTCGAGGTGCACGGTCAGAGTAATCCGACCACCCATTCTCAATTAAAAAAAAAAAAAAAAAAGCTATATGTCGGCGCTTAAAATCGAAATTCTCAACTGAAACGTTGTTTATCTTGTTTAATTTTAGGTAATTTTCAACTTCATTGGGAGATCTTAGTCGTTTTCGTCTAGCGATAGGTGGATAATAATAAATGTCTAATTTAGGTTTTCCAGGGTGGACAGTGTGACGGTAACACACTTCGCGACACCAGCCCTTTCGGAAAGGTAACTTTAAATGTTCTTCCATATCCGGTAACAATTCTGGATCTCCGGGTTCTAAATTTTCTTCGCTTGAAACATGATCAATCAAGCTGGTACTCGGTATACTTTCTCGTATAGTTTGTACAAATGGGACTTCTTTCTTTTGACGTTTTGTTTTTAGGATTTCTCGTCCTCTTTGTATTGCAGCTTCTATTTCCGTTGGAGTTGATGAAATTTCTCGCTCGCGTTTTTTCGTTCTTGATTTCCTGTCACCTTCTCTTTGTTTTTCTTTATCCGGATCTTTGATCGATTCCTTTCGAGATTTTTTTATTCGAAGGTCTTCCTGTCGTAGGTCTTCACTAGTAGAGGAACCTGTGTATAGGATAGGATATTCTTCATCCCATTTTCGTCCTGAGGAAATCGAACTGGAACTAAGATCATGGGCTTTTCGCAATGGATCCTTGAATTCTTTATTGGGAGGCTTAGTTGGTTTATCTGTGCCAGTTAGTGGTAAAGCTATTTCCTTTGCTAAAGTTATTCCTGTTGGAGGGACGCCTTCAATTTGTTTTGGTCTAATTTCTTTTCGTTTTTTCAATTTTGCTGTTCGCTCGTCTCCTATTTCATCATCACTACCGGTGGCTGAGTCAGAACTCTCTTGACGTTGTCTTTGAAGAGCGTTTGGGTTTCTTTGCTGGGGAATCCTTTGAGGCGTTTTCGTTTCCTTCCTATTAACAGGAGAAGGCATTTCATCTTCTGATGACGAAGATGAGATGTAACGACGTGGTCTTTTCTTTCGTAAATGTCGACGAATTCGTTCGCTCGACTCAGTTGTAGGAGCTTTTCTCCTTTCCTGAGATGTTGTTCTTTCCAATCGTGGTTCTTGAGGCAGTGATCCTGAAGATCTTTTTTCTTCGTCTCTATCAGATATTCGAGGAGATTCTACTTCATTCTCCCTTTGTTCGGGTTCTTCGCTAGGGAGAATTTCCGGTTCCGGAGCAGCAGGTAAGGGCTGTTCCACTTCTTCGATTTGAATATCTTTTGCATGATACAGTTTTAATTGGGCTATATTTATTGGTCCAATATTTCTTCCGGATATAGCATCTTCTAAAACATATACTAGAGGATTTCGTTTTTCGATAATCCTATAAGGACCTGACCATTTCGGACATAATTTAGCCATTCTTCCTATATTTGCTCTTGACAGGGGATGAGTCATTTTCCAGACTAACATTCCTGGTTCAAATTCGAGATCTGCTCTTCGTTTGTCATAATACTTCTTCTGTTTCATTTGTGCTAATCTTGAAAAGTCTTTTGCTAATTCCCATTGTTCTCGTAGATCCCTTAAAGTGTCGGATCGATCTTCAAACTCCTCTACAGGCATTCCAATATCCAAGTCCCATGGAAGCCTGGGTTCTCGTCCCATATTCAAGTAAAATGGAGAACGTTTTGTGGTGTCGTGAGGAGTGGAGTTTATAGCAAAAGCTAACGAATTCAGGGTTTCGTCCCAAGTGCGATGGTTATTTCCGACGTAAATAGAGATGGTTTCTCCTAGGACTCGATTTACTCGTTCAGTTAAATCCGATTGCGGATGATACGGAGTGGTATATATAGGTGTTATTCGAAATAATTTGCAAGTATCCTTCCATAGGGTTGAAACAAATTGAGTTCCACGATCACTAAGTATTTGTTTGGGTGCACCCCATCTACAGATGACCTTTTTCAAAGCTCTTGCGCATGCGTCAGCGGTCATAGCAATTATAGGAACCAGTTCGACGTATTTGGTCATATAATCGACGAATACTATCAAGTATCGATATCCCTTTCGACTTATTGGGAATGGACCCATTATGTCCACGCCAATCTTGTCCCATGGAGCTGTCGGTTCAGTCGACTTCATTAGTCCCGGAGTACGAGTGTTTCGGATCTTATACTGCTGACACAATAGACATTCCTTGACATATTTCGTGACGTCAGCTCGTAAGGTGGGCCACCAGAATCTGGCTTCTATTTTTGCTATCGTTTTATCTCTTCCACGGTGACCAGCAAGAGGGTGATCATGTAGTAAGCGTAGTATCTCCGGTCGGAGTCTTGTCGGAAGATATATTCGTTCAGGATGTCTGCCAGTTTCTTTTCTGTATACGAGATTATTTCGTCGTAAGTACATTCTATCTTCGGGAGCATTTTCTCTTGACAATCGTTCGATAATTTCTTCCATGTTTGGATCTTCTTGCTGTGCAGTAATGATTTCATTTCTATTGAAGATGTGGAAATTCGCATGTGGAAAAGGAGGTAAAACATTCTCCCTTGGATTTTCTCTATTTTCGTCGTTGTCTGAGATTTGTAGAGACTCTTCAGAAGTGGATAATCCATGAAGTGGCATTACCAACAATCCCAAAGGGGCTCTAGACAAGGCGTCCGCTACGACATTTTCTACTCCTTTCTTATGTAGGATTTTAAAATCGAATGTCTGTAGGTACATAGCCCATTTCACCAATCTTGCATGTGGTTCTTTAAGGGTGAATAGCCACTGTAAAGCCTTGTGGTCCGTAATTACGGTAAACGAAAGCGTTTCCAAATATGGTCTAAAATATCCAACAGCCCAATAGATCGCTAGACATTCTCGTTCGGTGTTACTGTAGTTGGATTCAGCTTTGGATAATCTTCGACTAGCGTATGCTATTGGTACTTCAACACTATCTTGTACTTGAGACAGCATAGCTCCTAATCCTGTACCAGAAGCGTCAGTTGTTAGGATACAAGGTATATCCGCTTTGTACGGAGCTAACGACGGAGCTGAGGCAATGGCGTCTTTTATCTGTTGGAAGGCTTTATCTTGATCTTCTCCCCAACGAAATTGAACGTTTTTCTTCTTTAGATGGTTGATTGGAGCTACTATCTCAGAGAAATTTGGAATAAAGCGATGGTGCCAACCGGCCATACCCAAGAATCTCTGTACTTGTTTTAGAGTTTTTGGTCTTGGAAAATCTTGAATGGCTTTTATCTTTGATGGGTCGATAAATATCCCATTTTCATTGAAGATATGTCCTAGGACAATGGCTTCGGGCTTGGCAAAACGACATTTCTTTAGTTGGAGAGTTAATCCGGCATTCTTTAGGCGATTCATAACGTATTCCAAAGCGTTTAGATGTTCTTCCCATGTTTCGGACGCGATTAGGATATCGTCAAGATAAACGACGATGGAAAAAGGTTCGCTATCCCTGAAGATTTCATCCATTAAGCGCTGGAACGTACTCGGTGCATTACAAAGACCAAAGGCTAATACGTTGAACTCGTATTTACCGGCATGGGTAATGAAGGCAGTCTTTGGTTTTGCTTCAGGAGCCAATTCGACTTGCCAATATCCGCTTTTTAGATCCAGAGCTGTAACATATTTTGGTTTTCCCATTTTGTTTAGGGTTTCTTCTATACGCGGAATCGGGTATGGATCTTTTATTGTGACTGAGTTTACTTCTCGGAGGTCAACACAAAACCTTGTTTTAGTTTTTCCGGTTCCGGATCCATCATCCTGTTCAATGATGACTATAGGAGAAGCCCATGGAGAGGTAGATGGTCTTATGATGCCGTCCTTTAACATCTCAGAGATATGTTCTTCGATAAGCCGTTTCTTGGCATCGCTGACTCTATAAGCTCTCTTATTTATCGGTTTCGCATCTCCTGTGTGGATTTCGTGTACAACGAGGCTTGTATGTCCTAATTTATCGCTGAAGAGATCCGGAAAGTTTAGCAGGAGATCCTTTAGTTCCTTCTTCTTCTGTTCGGGTAGCTCTGTTGCGTCGACAGCTTCGGTTACATTCTTTACCATGATTGGGGAAGGGGGTCCTTTATCTTTGGACCATCCGATGAACTTTAAAGTTTCTCCTTGAATCGAGCAGGTTAAATTTTTAAAATCAATTTTCATTCCCCAATCTTCTAAGAAATCTTGACCAAGAATGGCATCGCATAAAAGAGATGGTACGATATGGAATTCATGGGTGAACATCCGGTTCTTTTGATTTTCGAAAACAATTTCAAAATCCAAAAGAATGGATCCTTTAGTGAAGGTATATCTTCCATCGCCCATGACTATGCATTCGGATATCTTCTCATAAGGGATATATGACTCGCCTCTATGTTGTCTTATTTTCATCCATTGGTCAGCGTTAATCATGGATACTTCCGCTCCATTGTCGATCCTTGTGTTTAGTTTTCCATGTTCGAAGACTGCCGTAATAGTATGAGGTTTTCTTCTTTTTAAGCCCCGTCTTCGTCGTATCGCTGATAATTTATAAGTTTGGGGCTTTGAAACAGTACGACGGACTTTTGGTCGGGCTATTGATTTGGCGCGGGAGGACGGTGGCCCTGTTGTTGACCTCCCGCTCCGATGTTTTCCGGACGAGTCGTTCGTGGTATTCGGACCGATGGACAGTCTCTTGAGAGATGACCTCTTCCGTTGCATGTGAAACAAGTAAGATTTTGTTGTAGGACTGTAGGTCTCGTCGGATATGATTGTCCTAGTGGTCGAGTAGATGAAGGAGTAATTATTCTTGGTGACCTCGATGGAATTCTTCGAGCTCCTTGAAGATTTGATTGTCCGGTTCTTCTTCCAGCGGTGTTCAACTGAGTTTGTCTTGTCCTTTGTTCTACTACTGGATATGTTTGAGGAACTTGTTGTGGTTGAATCATATATCCTGTTTGATATGGAGATACTTGTTCAAAGGGACCAGGAGTGGTAGGTCGAACTTGTTGAAATGTATTCGATAATACAGCCGTAGGTTGCTGTTGTTGATAGTTTAACCATGATGCTCCAGGTGTTGGTAGTTGTGGATTTCCAGTAGGAGTATATATCTGTGCTGGTAATCCTGTATGAGGAGAACTTGATTGAAGAAGTTCCGTAACGGGATATTGAGTTTGAGGAGTTCCTTTGGGTAGATATATAGCTGGAGTCGAACTAGGTATAGTTGGAGTAATTATATTCGGTATCGCTGGAGGAGGTTGAATCGTCGCCGTTGAATATTGAAGAGTCGTTGGATATTGTGGATATGGAAACTGTTGAACTGATGGTTGAGTGACATGAGTAATCATTTGACCTT
This sequence comes from Odiellus spinosus, assembly GCA_963920705.1. NCBI lineage: Eukaryota > Metazoa > Arthropoda > Arachnida > Opiliones > Phalangiidae > Odiellus > Odiellus spinosus. The sequence continues at coordinate 664,484 of CAWUCO010000183.1, forward strand.
GAGATGTCCACTGAGATGGATATGTTCCGTGTTGAGGTATCGTCATTCCATAAGTAAGAGTTCTCGTTAATCCAAGACTTTCTTCTAGCTTGAGACAATGATCATGGAGATCTCCGACGGTAGCGGCGCTCATGAAAGTTAGAAAACCTCTAAATTCTGGACGAATATTTCTTCTTATCATATCTTGCAATTCTTTGTCTGGGATCGGAGGGGTCAAACTTTGGTTAACTCGTGCATAGTGACTGAAAAATTCTTCTATAGTTTCGTTTGGACCTTGAAATCTGAGATTTAGTTCAGCTTTAGCTAAAGCTTCTTTCTGTTCAGCTCGATAGTGGCGTTTAATTCTCCCTTCAAATTCGTTCCATCCCATTGGTTGGGGTAATCCTCTGTACCAGGTTTGAGCTTGAGCCTTCAATACCATAGGCAGGAGTCCCATCTTTTGATTTTCTGTTAGTTCGTTGAACTTTGCGAATTCATCTAGATCTCGTAAGAATTCGGAAACCTTTTCTTGGTGCGTTCCATAAAAAACTAGTCGGGCAGGTGGTTCCTTTAAGCTTCGGCCTTTATTCTCCTTCATGACTTTGGTCATGGTCCTCAGCATCGATGTTGATCGAGGAGATAAAGGTGGAGATAATTGTCCTTGACCTTGACCTTGTCCTGGTGTTCCTTGTATAGGAGATATTCCTGGTATTCCTGTTGGTTGAGGAGCTGAAGGAAATTGTGAAGGAGGACCCTGTTGACAGTGAGCTTGAGTTGGGAACCATCCCGGTTGAGGCTGGGCCGAATATATTTGTTGTTGAGGTAACGGTACTTGTGACTGATACCATCCTTGATAAGCCTGTGCAGGAGTAGATGTAGGTGGTCCTTGGTAAAAAGTACTCGATGCTTGAGGATGAAATCCCAGAGGATACGTTGATTGAGTTGTTATTGGTGGATATTGTGGCTGTGTGACGCTTGGAATTTGGTACTGAGCCTGAGGTGGAAGTTGACCTTGAGGTTGCCCAATTGTTGTACTTATAGAAGGAATTTGTCCGTATCTTGCAGCTGGATTTATAGTTTGTGTAATTGCTGGTGGTTGGAGAACTTGAGGACCCGAAATTCCAAAAGCGCCTTGAGTCATCGTTGGACAAAGTGATATACCGGATGGATGAATTGAAGGCGTGGTCACAATTCCAGTGGCCATAGTAGTTGTAGTGGTTGTAGTTAATATTGTTTGTAGCGAGCCAATAGGGTTGGCATGCCTAGAGGCACTAGGTATAGACATACCTAAACCCAATTGGGTGTTCCCTACTGTACTACCAAAAGGTAATCCCATCATGGGAGTTGGTAAAATTGGGGAACCATTACTCCCTGTAGGACTTTTTAAACTTGGAAATGATTTAACCCGTATTAAACGTCGGTATATTTTCGGTGGAGAACTCAGGGCTGATATATTTGCTATAGAGCTCTGTGGAGTTGTTATCCCAGCTCCAATTAATGGTGGACTTGTTACCGGTGCATGCGGGGATAGCGGAGGACTTATTACAGGTGTATGAGGGGATATAGGTGGTGTATTAGTAGTTTGTACAATTGTAGTGGGTGGTGAGGACGTCGCCATAATTGAATTTCCCCTATTTAATTGTAACCTTGATGGGCGTATAATATTTTGTATATTGTAAGTAGTTACAGGGGGGATATCTCTACCAATTGTTCTTCAGAATCGTTTGGCTGTAGTCTCTCCCAATTAATACTAGTCTCAGACCCAGATGTCAAGGAAGGATTTCTATCCTGTGGGGTGGTAAAAGCTAAATTCCTATTTGGTGACGTCAGTGTTAGGCCAAAATAATATTTTCGTTTATTAAATAAAAGTGTTTGAATAACCTGCTATTAATAGGAAAATATTTCTCAAAATTGTGTGTTTAATTCATCTAATTAAGTATTGTTAAAAAGGTTTTATAATTATAAATATCAAAATCAAAAGTAATAGATCAAAGTGATAAATTCGTGGAAAATTTCCATTAGTAAAATAAGGAATCCTTCAAAA